>JAPTSV010000786.1:0-586876 GCA_026979955.1 Megalurothrips usitatus | reverse complement strand
CGAGGAAACCAACTAAAACATTTACCTAGGTCAGCTTTGCAATTCACAGAATACAGGCTCCGGCCGTCTCCAGAGGGGCACGGCACAGTCTTGCTGGTGAAGAACTTCTTGAGATCCAGGCAGGTTGGACAACGCACGCTGAACTCGGAAGCAAGGCCATACTGCTTCTCCTCCTCAAGAAACTTGAGACTGAGTGCCGCGTCGCAGTTTGTACACCACAGATTTGAAGCTAACATGGCCAAATCAACAACACGGCGGCCTACAGACACTGGAATGTAGTCTGCTTGCTCTCTTGTCGCTTTCAAAACCCGATTCTTCGCATGACGTTCGACGCTCGCTTTTGCAACCTTCTCTCTTCTAGCACGCTCCTTGGCCTTCATGAAAGGCATTTTGAAACACGATAAATACTTGCGATGTTTACTCGTCGACGACTCCAAACAGAAAGACCGAACCGAGTGGAAACCGTATTTTTCAACAAGGCGGTCGGCCCGCCATTGGCCAACTTTGCGTCGCGAAAGTCACTACAGCGATTGCGTAGAATGGTTACCGCACCATGTGTTGTAATGTGTTAAAATTGTTTCAATATATTGATGTGATCTTATTTGAAACTTAACAAAGCCAATTCACGTTCAAATACCACCTTAAAATTCTTAGGGAAACACTTCTGAGTTTCACTTTCGTAGGTTTGCGCCAGGTCCAAAGCTAGTCAAGTTCAGTGGGGGTGCACTATAATGGCGGGCCCTGGTTGGCTTGTTCTTGTTTTAGTTATTGTTGCCCCCCGAGAGAAGTGGTGCCAACGCCAAGAATCAAAAACCTCTACAATATTGTCAACCACACAAAAATCAAACGATAAATACTAGTTTATCATTGAAATCAATGTTTATGCATATTAAAAAGCTTTTCGTTTTGTTTTCTTATAAATATTCTGCACAATATACATTAAAGTACGAAACTAGTGACTTTTTGAGAGGATTTGGTGAGGTTAGGGTGTCTACCGTTCGTTTTTTGTTTACTACGCGAGGCGGCGGAGGTTAGCTTGCCCGGTTTGTGGGCAAACGAGGCAAACGAACATTTTCGAATCTTTACAAAAGTACGTATTGCCAGCTGCGAGAAGGTTCATCGTTTATTTCCCGCGTGTCAGTTCATTGCTAAAATGGGCCATGCAAGAGTGTGTGAGAGACAGGTAAGTAAAAACGAAATAACTGTGTTTGACCTAGAAATAGCTTCCATTCAGTGCCATTGCATCCTAAAACAAAAACTATTTAACTTGCTCCATTATTATCAATGGTGCAATCTTTGAAAAGTAGCACAATTCAATGACATTTGCGTACATAACTAGAAAAGCCTATTTTTTTACTGTATGAATAATCAGAACAAAATAAGTCCATCTGTAAAAACATACACAAAGAAAAAGTATTACTAGGCATGGCTGACATTTTGAACCTTGGCTGATTTCCTCTTTCTTTTGTCCTTGTAGGTGTGATTCAGTGCCACGACAACATCCCCGAAAGCTCTTCTTGCTATTGACGTCAGAATCTGCTTCTTGTTGTCCAAATGATTGGGACACAGATTAAAACTGCGGACTTCTCTTAACTTTACCACACTTTCAAGGAATGTTGCCATCACTTGGTCTTTGAAGCAGGATGAAGCTGCGTAGGTATGAGATGCAGTGTAGATGGCCGTCACAACACTAGCAATTTGAAATGATGGACGCATTTCTTTTCCAGAGCCCATCATTGTGGCCACCAGGTGGAGTGGAAATTGAATTTCACTAAGGAGGATCTTGCTGCAGTCGCCACAATTCCATTTCTGCATGTAGGCACTCACAACTTGTGCAGCAATTTGGGCTCCCGCCATGGCCCCCAACTTTTCCTGCAGCTTCTTATGCAAGTCACCATCCGAGGTGAATGGTGGGGGTGGCGGCTGAATATCATCTTCACCCTCCTCCACCTCATCCTCCTCTTCCTCCGCATCATCAGGTGAGTCTTCAGCCTCTTCTCCAGCCAAGATCGTTTCTTCCAGAGGAATGGTTTCTTCATTAACTTGAATTTTGATCACCTTTGCAGCATTTAGCAGTTCCCCAAGATGTACACTATTTACTGCATTGTCATCTCTGCAGTTTTTTCCCTTAACAGTGGTGGTGAGACTGTTAATTAAAACAGTTGCAAATGCTGAAGGGTAATCTTTGGCACTAGGATTTCTCCTGTGCCCACCAGCATTACATGCCCTAGCATTAAAATTTTCAACACTGTCAGAGTTGACGTGGCCTGTTGGAAGATGCCCATAATTTTCTTCATTTAAATCCATCCACAGGTATGTCATTGCCCTCATGGTGGTCCTCCAGTTTTCAATAAATGTTATGTTTGATGACCCAATTAAATGCCATCTTGCCATTTGGTCATACAGCTCTGTCCACAGCTCAATGTGAGGGGAAGATGGAGTCAGTGCAACTTTGTACAAAAGCTTTTCACCCTCTGCTGGTGGATTAATGTCAACCACCTTAACACCGTTAAAAGAATCAAACAAATCATTGACCTTCGCAATGTGTTTCCCCGTCACCATGGCATCTGGAGGCAGTGCCCCAAGAGCAGCATAAGTGCACACACCACGTGCATTTGTGTTGCTTATGAGCTCTGCAGCAAGAGGAACACTCATCTTCTCAAAATTGCTGGGGCTGAGGTGGGCTTCTGTCATATTTTTCACAATTCTTGGCCATAGCGTCAAATTGTGCCTAATGAAGGATTCTAAATACTCAAACTTGACAATGTCACCATTTCCTAGGCTGAGAGGGTACTTGATGAGTGCATTTCTGTACGACTTCAGCATGTGTGGCACATCGAACATGGCGAATATTTTCTTGCCACCAAGGAAGAACCATGGGTCTTCAGACGATGCACCTAATAAATTTGTGGCTGTGCGGTTCTTCCCCAGACCATCTACAATCATACCACGGACAGAAGCACCAGCATTGATGATGGATGAGATTGAGCTTTGAAATATGGAAGCAAAGTCAAAGCCAGTTTGCCTGCGGTGAGTGTAAAAAAAGCATATGGCTGCTTCCACTGCCCATAGATACTTCTTATCATTACTACCAGTACTTCTTCAGCAGGAAGATTACGTCGATCACCATCACCCAGATCAACGAAGCCCACAAACCTGTCCAGTGTTGGGTCGTAATAAAAGTAAACTCTGAGAGACATCTCATCAAAAATTACCACAACCTCCCTCTGGTTAGGCTCCATGGCTGAGAGTCTCTTTCGGAGTGCTTCTTCCATGACCGGATTGATACCAGGTTGGAAATTCAGTCTCTTAATAAGCCTGGTAATGGTCTGCCGGCAGGGTTTTACCATAGGCATAGAGTAATAGCAGTTTGGCCCTCTTCTGTTGATGCCAAGAAATAATATTTTTTCGGCATCTGTGTATCTGAATCCATGTTTGTTTCTTCGTGCATTCCTGAGTTGACATTCGAATATTTTCATAAATTTAGGGTCCAACTTTTCTCTGAAATCTTCTATTACCTTTTCTTGCATTGTTCGCTTTAGGGTGCTGTATTGTTCTGTTTTCTTTTTCAGGGCGTTCATCACTCGCTTCGCTTTTGCCTTCTAAGTGATGGCTGCATTTAAAATCTCTGTCACCAGAGGTGTCCTGTCAACTCGTGAGACCCTAGGAATGGCAGGCATTTTTATTTTCTTTCGGGCTGTTTTGGAATCTGGTGGAAAAAAGAAATAAAGGTAAGAGTCAGTGCTGCAACAAGGGCAATTGTACAGAAAAAGTAAACAAAAGTAATCTTACCAGTGGATGGACCAGTTAATGGAGCAATGTCATCAGGGATTGTTTCAGCCCATTGCAGAATATCTACCCCGCTTTCTATGACGTTCTCTTCCAGGCATACACCATCAACTGGAGAATCATGCAGGAGCCCTGAGGCGATGCCAAGTGCTGCGTCCCCAGATTCATGGTTATTAACATCTGCAAATCAAAAAGGTATGGCTGTGGATAAATCTCAAGGCATTTCATAATTTAAAAAATGTATCAAATATGTTCTTAGTGTACCTGGATGCAGAAATACGGGTGCGTCCCCTTGCCTTCCATAACTGTGATCAGCCATAATTTTAATGTTTGGATTTCCATAACTGTGGTCAGAATTCACACCATTTCTCAGGACCACACCACCCTCAATTACATCAACTCCGATCTCTGTTGGAAATAAAAAGTTATTATTTTGTAAGAAATTAACAGTTTTACAATTTGGGGAAAAAAATAATCTATGAATTTACCATCAACAGGTGGAGGAAGAACTACGGGGTCATGCAGGTCATCGGGGTCACCAGTATCAACACCTGTAAGGAGCCCAGAATAATGGCATTGCGTCAGTGGTGATGCTGGACTGACTATGGTACCAAAGCCAACCATCAAGTCAACAAGTTCATGAGGGAGAAAGTCTTACCAAGCAGCAACGAGGGTTTAGCATTCTGATTAAGAAGCCTTCTGCCTGGTAGTTTGTAAAAACAAGATTCTTCAAAGTGAAGCTCACAGACCTTGCATTCTGACAGACTTTTCTCTGATTTTTTCTTCAGAGCCGAATTTCCCAAAATATCCACCCAGTCACGCCTGAAAGACAAAGCACTTTATTTAAATAACATTTTTATTGATTTTGTCTGTACCAAGACGCTGCCTAAGCCATGTTGACATGGACCTATTTTACTCTCATGGATGTGTGTTCAAAAACGCTGCCACTGATTTTTTAAAAAAAAATCTTGATTGATTTAACTTAAAAATGGAAAGACCATTGTAACTTTAGGCTGAAGTTGGCTGGCCGGCGTGCACATGAGCACATGTTGCCTGTGTTTGTCCACGTACCTTTCTTTCGAAATTCTAAAGAACGAAATCTCCTTGTCTTTATAAGAATTCTTCTTGCATAGCAAAACTGCACATTTCACGCCCGGCATTTTGTCGCGGTGGTCTCTCTGTTGCTGCTTCTTTGTTGCCCCAACGCGGCTAGCCGGCACGGCAGTGCACAGCAGTTCTCACAAGAGACATCTATCCATAAGTGTGTTTGACTGTTTTCATTTTGACTGGAAAGGGGTGGGATAGGGAACTCCCTATTTTGCATACAAGTGATTGCAAGTCAGGTAGCGCCACCTGGCGCCACCGTGACGTCACTTTGCAAGCACAATAGGACTGGGATCACTGGGATCTAGGGAAGAAGATGAATCTATGTCTGTGTTCTATTTCTGTTTGTCAGAATGTATCATGAATAAATAGCACAATGTACTTGACCTTTAGTTTATTTTTATTTCTAAACTTGATATATAAGTACAACATTCCTCTGCACTTCATCTCCACAAGAATTCCAGGGAAGCACCAACACCCCCGGTCCCCGGGTACCCCTCAATGCCCGGTTCAAATCGCGCGGGCACCGGTGTCCCCGCTGAAATTGCACCACCCCATCACACAAATATTGCATCTTCGAAAAATTATAGGGCCTTGTATGACTGTTCAAATGCAATAAAAAGTTTAAAAACTGCACTGTTTCGTATGTTCGACCGCCATGTGTCATGGGAAAGGGAAACATTCAAGTAATATGTCTGGTTTTAATATTCGCATGTTTTGTGTGGATTTTGTTGGCAACACTTCTGTCGGGGGGCGCCCCCAGTAGCTATGCAACCTGCCCAGCTTTCGCGCGCCCTCTACAATGCATTGAGTCAGCCCCCACTGGTCAAGTTCACAACTTTATATTACTTTAATAAATATATTCCGATCTATATTAAAACGTTTGACCATAAAATATGAATTTTGGTTAATAATATCAACTACTTAAGACACGATTAATTTTTTTGGAGTGTAAACCAGTTAGAAAAAATAGTGTACCAGACCGACACTTGACCTCTACCCTTACCGACCTAACTACTTTAAAGGAAAACGTCGTATCTCGAAAACGGTAAGAGATGCGACGTTTTCCTTTAAGTTTACGCCCCCGCGGGGCTCTATTTTGTCGAGGTTGACCTTTGGGGATCGATATTTTTTTCATACTGCCATAAATATTAATTTTTTTTAAAAAAAATTTGCACACGCTATTTTGAGGCCCGATGGCACAGTTTGCCGGGGTGGCCCGCGGTATTTAAAAAGGTCGACTACTTTTGGGACGGGCTACAGCGCGGTCGTCGGTAAATCTATGAACGAGGGGGCGTCCACTCTCGAAAAATGTGACCCGACCACTCCTTATATACGCCTCAAAATGTCGTTTTTCTAAAATAACTTTTCGCCCTTAATTCGACCAAATCCTTCTACTATTACCCTAAATACCACTTCTGGGTGACCCGACGTATACGCGTGTGGTCGCCCTCTCATCTATGAAGCTGTCTCAAGTGCCTCACGCTGTCAAATCTCTTCCGTGACGTCAATTTGAATGCCGGCAATCGGCATAGGCTTCAACCATTAAAGCGGCGGATATATGTTCATCTTCCAGCACTTCAAGAGATTCAAATGGTTCTGTCTTCTCCTCTTGGTGCTTGCGATGTGTCGCGTTGTAGGTAGCTTCATTGTGTAACACAATGCCCCGCTCGGCGTGCACATCTCGGCCAGCAACATGACGGAGGCGGCCGCCAGTCCGACAGCGAGCACCGCGAAAGCCGCCGCCACGTTCTCCACAGCGAGCGGCGCGGGGAGCGAGGACGGGTCCTCGCCGCGCGGAGCCGGCCGCGCCTCCGGCCTCTCCAGGAGCCCCGCGGCGCGGAGGCGGGGCATCACCTTCCGGAGCGTCGCCTCCAGCGGGGACCCCTTGTTCCCCGACACCATCGGCCTCAGGAGCTCCGAGCCCGGTATGTGGAAGAAGTGCACGTTCCCTCTGAACCCCTCCAGGAGCGACGGCAGCCGCGTGCTGTCGGTGATGAGAACGGCGTCCCGCTCCTCCGCCACCCGCCGCATCGCGTCACGTTCGCTGAGGTTCGTGACCACTGTGTTGTTGGTGCTGGCGTCCCAGTGCATCCAGATCGAAAGCATGGTCAGACGGTTGAAAATTACAATCATGCCGCTACTGGCTATTTCCTCGTCACTGCTTAACGCGCTGGTGGTCGTTGGCACCACAAGGGCGCCCCACAGGTCGCACTGGTAGGCAGCAGACAGCACCACAGACGCCAGCAGCCAGACTCCGAGCACGCGGCGCTGGCGTCCGGCTACAGGCACGGGCTGGGTCAGGAGAGGGGAGATCGTCTGCAGAGTCACGCCGAGGCAGCCGCGGCTCGCGGCGTGAAGCCACAGGGCGAGGCCGACGAACCACGCTGCCGCCGCAGCGGCGCACCACACAGGCACGGAGAAGGAGCCCGCGAGGCTGTGAAGGCCCAAGCGGTGGCGGAGGTGCAGCGCGCCAGGTACCACAGCGACAACGCCGTGCCACTGCCAGGGGAAGAGGAAACCGCTGGCTGTAACCGAAGGTGACACCAACAGGTCTAGCCGGCACTCCCAGTACCTAGTCTTCAACGCGTAGTAGTCCGACGGTGAGGTGCCGCTGAAGTTTCGCAGGGTGAGTCTCTGGGAGCGCCGAACAGCCGAGAGTATCACCGCCGCGAGCTTCCGGTCCGTGTCGCTGCTCCGGGTCACCTCGACGAGGGCCTCCAGGGCGGTGTCGCCGCCGCGGCCCGGCCGCCACTCCCGACACATGCGGTAGGGCGCGGGTGCGCCGCGGCCCCAGCCGGAGCCAGCTCGGCAGCGGCCCTGCTCCGTCACGTTGGGGAGCACGTGCAGGTCGAACGCCTGGCCGCGCAGCGCACACCCGCCGGCCAGGCTGTACAGGCGGGTGCTGCCACTGGCCCTGGAGGTGACCGCGAGCCGGACGTCCAGGTGGCAGGCGGCCGTCGCGCTCTCCCGCGCCGCCGCAAGGTCCACCGGCGAGTGCGCGTGCGGCGACCACCACACCAAGTAGCGGCGGGGAGAGAGGGAAGTGGAGGCCTTGAATAGTGCAGGAAGCGAGAAAACGCCCTCGATTGCAAGCAGAATGAGGGTCTTGCTCTGGGACATGGTGTTGAGGAAACGGTTCTGCAGGTGCGGGTCCGCGCGGAGCTCGATGGAGAGCGGCGCCCCGATGGTGGACAACCGCCCCAGAAAGGCGTCGTTGACCCATCCGGCGGAGGCCACTACGTGCAGCCGGTCGAAGCCCAGGTCGCCGCCGAAGTAGGTCGGCAGCAAAGCGAGCGCGCACCGGGCCTCGGCGGAGTGGTCTGGCGGCGGCAGCAGCGCGGCGGGGAGGCAGCCGCCCCGCGGGAGCAGCACGGCGACCAGCAGCGTCCTGCACAAGTGCGATCCGCCATCACTCTTTTGCTCTTTGAGTGGCGCAACTAATACAAGCTGGCCCGTCCCTCCGTCGAACCTCGGTGCCGGTTACGCTCCGCTCCACCGCCACCTCGGTTCGACAGGGGGACTTGGCCAGCTTGGCCTGCTGGCTTCGATCGCAGCAGCCTCCGGCCCCCGCCTGAAGTCACTCGAGGTGTGCTGTGGTGCATATATTTGTAACGATTAAAATCGATAACAGCCCGTCCCGACTCGCGACGGAGTGCGCCTTGCAGGCGGACCACACGCAGCGGCCACCCCTAACCTAACAAATCTAACAATCCTCATAAAACAGAAACGCGATAAAATTCAAAAATTGCGACCAGCATAGGTTTGTTTACTCCACAAAAGAAGTCTACCCTCCAAATTTGAACTTCCTCCGTCAGCGATAAGTCTGCGCACACACGTCCGCCCGAACGAACAGTCGGCATCAGACTATAAGCCCGGCTCTTGTCCGTTTCTATCGAAACGTGTCGGGACGGGCTAAAAAGAGCTGCGGCATGTAAGATGAGAGCGGTGAGCGGGCCCCAGAATTTTGGTGGGATCGACAAACAAACTGGGCCGTCCCACCGTTAAACCTCTGGGCCAGTTCCGCTCCTCTGGTGGTTGCGGCTCAAGTCGCTCGAGACCTTAGGTATTTGTACACGCAATGCCGCAAACAAGTGAAGTATTGTTCCAACCATTCAGTAGGATCGAAACCATCGTACTCTAATTCATAATTTTAATTTTAAAAGGGGATATTGCACGAAGGATAATTTATGCAGACACTTCTGAGTTTTCCCCTGCAATGCGCCTCATGAATTGCCGTTTCCTGGAGACTCACAACATTTTCTCCCGATGTCGACTACGCGCGCGTCGTGTTGGGCTCTCTGCCCCGGCGAACACGCAGGTCCTGCGCCGCGCCGGGCATCCCGTCGACTGGTAACGATTCAGAAGCCCCTCCCCGCGGCCTGTTTAAAGGGCGTATCGAGCGCCGACTGACAGACAAATGGCACCCGCACTTAACCGCGTGTCCACCTTCTCCATGCAGAGAGCCTTTCATCCTCTTTCCGTAAAAGCGAAATGGGAATGTGAAATTTATTTGTCTTTCGATTTTTTAAAAATGTCGAAAAAGATAAATAATGACAGATAATAGGACGTAAATGACCAACTTTAGTGTAGCAAATTGCTGACTGCCCTGTTGCCATTAAACACGAGCTCGCTCGTCGGTGGCTGGGGCCGGTATCTCGTGTGCGAGGGCGTGCGGTCCCAGCACGACGTACGGTGATGTGTCGTAAGGTTGGTAGTACCAAGCTTGGCCGCTCCGTCACTAAGTAGCGCCCCTGCGCCGCCTGGGAGGCTGGGGGCCCGGAGCCAAACGGATTACTCTTACAGCATTCTCATTTTGCGGATCATAGCCACACATCTCCTCTCCCGGAGCCGTCCCCAGAAAAACCTACTTCTGAGTGTTCTCCCTGAGCTCTACCATTTCCCTACGCCAGTCACAAGGAGTTGAGTACACTTAGCGACGAGGCAAATAATTCGAGGTTCGCGGACCAGAATTCCAAATCGAACTCTGTGCTTGTTTATGTACACGGCTGCGACAAAATTCGGATTCTCCACTGTATTAGAAATCGCGGCGGCTGCACAGCCACTTCTGCGGCGAAGCTTCGGTGGAAAATAATTAATTGGAGCGAATAATGATGAATATTGAAATGTTTATTAAAATGTTAAACTAAATTCTATGATGGTTCTGTTGGTAACAATGCTAACATGGCAGCATTGAAATGTATGCTAAGAGCAAAAGTAAAATAAACAGCACTTCCTGTTCCGGTAAAAAAAAAACTGTGGTCAATAATTTATCCCTCCGAGAACTTATGTCTTAATCAACCAATATCTATTGAAATAATTATCAGTCAGGTCGTATAATTCAACGGGTTATGGGTCCAGAATACGCCCGATCCTAAAAACTATAAACTTTGAGTGAGTGCGTACCATAAGTGTTCAGAAAACTGTAAAAGTAAAAGTGAAGCAACATGGCCGCCGAAGCAACGACAACGCACTAGATCGACAGTGAAGAAATTTCTGGAATTACAAAACTAAAGAACAGTGCATCATTTCCTGAGTGGCATTTAATTTCAAGATTCTTTTAACACCAAAGTCGTTAATGAGCTTTGTGGATGGCACGTCGCTGCTATGAGAATGTGGTGCCGACCAAGACAAGATCAAGAAATGGAGGACTCTGGATGCAGAGAATAATCATAAGAACTGTCGATAAACAAGCCAAAATGCATCTTATGTCCTGTGACAGTGCCAAAGAAATGTATGACACAATAGTAAGACTTATAAAGAAGAGCACAACGAATGATGAATGTCAACTTTTGCAAGAACTCTACAACTTCAAGTACAATGATTCAAAAGATGTTATATACAGCGCAAGTGCCCTTAAAAACATTGCATTCAAGCCGGAAATGTTAGATGAACCCATATCGTAAGAAATGATAATGTCTAAAGTGATAAATGTGCTACCATCAAGATTCAGTGGCTTTCAGAGTTTATGGGATGCTACACCAGCAACAGAACGCACAGTCGAGATTTTGATTCAGAGACTGGGGTTTGCAGAAGAGCGGATGATGAAAGAAAAAGAAGAGGCTTCAGTGTCCTTTAGAGCTGAATCGAAAGGTAAACATAAAAGTGACATTGTCTGCTAAAATTGTGGCGAAAAGGGACATACAAAATTCCCTACTGTAAAATATTGTGTCGTTATAAAACGAAGGTTGTTTGATTAATTGGGAGCTGCAGACCTTCGTTTATAAACGAATATTTTTACGCAGATTTCTTTGGTTTTTTTTTAACGAAAAACGTGAGGAATTTGCAAGTCACTTCCATAGTACATGGAGCGGTTGGCCTTAATTTTAGAAGATAGCGCTACGATATGTTTTCCTCATTTCACCCCAGCTATGACGAAGTCAATTTAGCGTATCACATATGCCTGATAACTAGATATGGTACTTAAAAAATTTCGTTATTTGATGAAGTTTCCTTGATTAATTTAGTCTCTTCAAAAAGTCGTTTAAAAACGACAATCTCTTACAGTGCAGTGTAAGAAGAATGCAAATATAGTACAAACAACTCTCACAATCTAAAACCCTGTCCTATCTGCAGAAAGCTTGCGAAAAATCTTTATCACAAAGTAGACTATTGCTACTTAACAGATAAGGCATGTGAAGTATGCAGGAATATGAATCACAAAACTGGAGATTGTAAATTTGCCAAGGAGAATGAAGAATAGAAGAAACCAAACAAGAAAGAAAATAAACAAAGATAAGTCATAAGAAAATAAACATAAAGATAAGTCACCTTTTTTACCTTCTTTGGAAAAGAACAAGAAGAAAATGAAAACCTTGAAATAGTAGTAGACAGTGGGTGCGTTTAAGGTTTTTTGAACGAAGAAAGGCTTTTTGAAAACATGGAAAAATACAATTGGTGTTATGGAACTTGGTGTTGCAAAGAAAGGACAAGCCTTGACTGCAAAAGGTCGTGGATCAGTCCAACTAGACAAATGCAGCTTTAAGAATGCAATGTATGCGCCTGTACTGGCAAGAAATTTACTTTCAGACAGTTGTGTCACTGAATCTAACAACAATTCAGTGTACTTCAATAAGAATGAAGTATTCATTCTCAACAGAAACCCAGAATACCAGAAGAAAATATTGTTCTGAAAGGGAACAAAACAGAGAATGGCCCTTATGTGGTGAAAATGCAAAAGAATAAAGAAGTTTTAATCGTTAAAGAAAAAAAAATAGAAGAATGGCATCGAAAACTAAGTGGCATTTAAGTGCTAGTCAAATGAAGAAAATTCCGGAACTGTTTGACGGAGTCAACTACAAGATCAAAGATGATGTTATTCAATGTGACATATATGGCAATATATGACGCAATATTGCGAAGCGCGTTTCGTTTTTCTGCTATGCCCTTGGTCCTGGCCGGTCAGCTGACCCCCCACCCCTCCCCCCTCGTACCCCGTCCCCCACGTAAGACGACTAAACTACGACTAAACTTAATGAGGACAACGTATGTATTTGGCATCAAGTGAAATAGAAAAGAGTTGCTGAGAGGTCAAGGCGAAGTCATTCTGCACAGAAATTCGCTAAAACGGGGGGAAAATGCCGCCTGGGACGCCGAAATTCCAACGTTATAACGGGGATTTCGTAATAACAGGAATCGTTATATCGGGGATTTTTTACATTAATTTGTTTACAAATGACTTGGGGCCGGAAAAATATTACGTTATACCGAGGATTTCGTTATAACGGGGATCGTTAAAACGGGGTTTGACCGTACCACTTTCTTATACCCGCAATAGCAGTTAGCAACCGTAGAGAGGTTGTGTCCCTAACAGGACTAAAAATCTCTTGAGAATCCATCCTAATTCTGTCTTGAGCACAGTTCCTCACAACTAACCTGGCCTTATATTTTTCATCATCCTTAATTCGAAAAACCCACCTGCTTGTGAGTATTTCACTGCCTTGTGCAAGTTTCTTGTCAACGGTTGTCCAAGTGCTGTTTTTCATCAGCGATTCTCGCTCATCTTGAAGTACTTTCTTCCATTTGTTCTCGTTTGACACAGCTTCTTCATATGTAAGCATAACTTGATTTTCTACAAGGTTTAGTTCACAGTCTTCAAGGTGTTTGGGGAGTCTTCTTTCTCTCGGAGGGTTTCTTCTTCTCTCTTCTGGAATTGTTATCTCTCGATCTTGGAAATTTTCTTCTCTATATACAGGAATATCTTCAGCGATTGGAACGTTTCCTTGATTTTCCTCAGGAATTTCTTCTTCAGGGATTTCATCTTCTCCGTCTTCATAATAGTCAAAGATAGAAAACATAACGGTATCTTCAGGTCTTTTTCCATTGAAGAAAGTAATTGTGAGTCTTACATCATGACTCACAAATGTATCTCTGGTTTCAGGATCCCACAGTCTATATGAGTTGGTAGTATAACCAACAAACGTTTCTTCTTTGCTTTTGGTATCACATTTCTTCAAACCAGTATGAACTTTTTAGCATGAACCTTTTGACCAAACACTTGCATATATTGGAGGTTTCGCTGATGTTGGAACCACTTTTCTGCAGGAGTTACAACGGTTGTTTTTGTAGGGCTTCGGTTTGTCAATAAGGCTGGAGTCAGAACCGCCCCACCTCTCATTTCTTTTTAGCAGATGAAGTTTCAACTTCAGCTAGCTTTAACACTAGAACTACGGACATTTTCATGTACCTTCGCTCACGGAGGGGTCAATTTAACCCCTCATAGTGTTTTAGCGGTTTCTGGTGAAAGCCCGTGCTTGTTTTAGTACTGAACCTGTAGGTTGGCATGTCATACGATTAACCGGAACCATGGTGGCATTTCGGACCCCTTAAATTGTCATAGAGAGGCAACCAGTGTTGCACAAAATCACGTTTTTCCGTTTTTCTTAGCATTTTTGGGGTAAAATGATTCTTTTTTGATCGGGATTGGGTTTATGGTTATTTTTAGGACTTGTGTGAATAAAACAGGCTAAAGTGATGAATATTTGCGCCCCAAAAAGTTAAAGGTAGGCAACACGCAACGCACAAAAAATGGTTTTTCATGTATTTCAGCGATTTTTCGAGTTAGGATGGTGTATTATGTGCGGGATCGCAGGTTACCCCCACCTTCGTATTTCAACGATTTTTCGAGTTTGGATGGTGTATTATGTGCGGGATCGCAAAGCCTTTGCGGCTACCCCCACCTCTCCTTCGCCCCTCCACCTTGCAGCATGTCCCCCGCCACCCCGCCCGCCCCTAACCTCACTGCGACATTGCCGATAAATAGCTTGCAGTTCTAAAGGTCTGAATAAGCAAATATCGTATTTTGTGTCGTGCGGGTTGCCTACCATATCAAATCCAGGCTTCCAAAATTGACAAATTTCATTGAAAATCATGCGCAACGTCATGAAAAATGTCAAGAAACAGTTTGCTTACGAAAACTTTACGTACACAGCAACAGTAAGCCGTGGAAACACACGAGGGGTCCAACCCCTCCGGCGTGCGAGATATATCTTGTTGTAGCGGTCAAAATTTTCATTTCTAAAATCCGATTTTTGGTGTCAACGCGTCTTTTTTTTTTACTTATTAGCCTCCGTTCCATCAGCAGATACTTCGGACCTTGCTGCAGCTCTGGCTTGAGAGGATCCGGCCTCGACTTCAGAGGGCCCGGCCTCGGCTTGAGAGGGCTCGGCCTCGGTCTCCTCGGAGTCGTCCTCAAGCTCCTCCTCCCACCGCTGGACTTCCCCGCGGCTCTCGGTAGAAGCAGCGCCAAGGTGCTGTGGAGGCCCAGTTGCAGCATGTCCCCCGCCAGCAGCAGAGCGGAGGCGGCCGAAGAACCCCGCGTGTCGGAAACAGTTTTTTTATTGTTTCCGGGCTCACTTGTTCCCATGCCCACTGAAAATAAAAATCAAATGAACTTAAACTTTTTGAAACAAGCACAAGCGTCCTGACATAAATTTAAAATTTTATCTAAATCTTACCTGGAGAAAATGTAATGCTTGTAATGCTTCAGCAGCATGTCCTTGTTGACGTTTTCCCGGCCGACGAAACTGACGAGCCGCAACAGCACGCGTTTGCGGTAAAAGTACTTAAAGTTGTGAATTACACCCTGATCCAAAGGTTGGAGTCGAGAGGTGCAATTCTTTGGAAAAAATTCAACTCCGCTTCGCCAGCCACGCGCGCTGATTTGCGGCCGGACCAATCAGGTAGCTGGACCGGGCCGTGCCGCGCCGAGCTCCGCCGAGCGCGCCTCTTTCGAACCGGCCGACGAGGCGCACGGCACCGTCGGCGGGGTTCCCGCTGCCCTGGCAGCCTGCGAAGCTGGTGCCTGTCCCAGGTAGTGATAGGCTGCCGGGGTGCCGCATTGCCGAGTCCGTCCGAGGGCCTCTTTCGAACCGGCCGACGAGGCGCATGGCACAAGGCGGCCGGGCGTTGCGCAAAAATGTGTGTCCGCCCCCTCCCGTCCCGCGTGCCCCTTCCCCGCAACATGCATGTCCGTTCATTTAACCTTCTGTGGCAGCGAGGCTGCGGGGCCGCATAGTGTCAAGAGGGTCTCAATGGATAGGCCATGGGTCAAGGTTGCCGGGCGTCGCAAAAATTGTGTCCGCCCCCTCCCTCCCCTTGCCCCTTCCCCGCAACATCTGATATTCCGAAATTATTGATATCCTACTGGGTGCGCGGGGGGTCGGGGCGCGGGCGAGTGACACTAGACACCCCAGTGAACATGTCCACCAAGTTACAATCGCTGGCGACCACGGATGACGTCACGGGAGCGGTAAACATTGCGAGCGGAGGTAGGCAATCCCGCCGAGCATCGAAAACTGTTTTTCCCGCGTGCACCGGGTAAATGCAGTCCGATTTCGCTCAAAATCGATGTGGGGCCTTTTTACACCATGAAGATCCAAAAAAATCACTAGTCCCTCCAACTTTTTGTTTTGAACCACCCTATCGCACAGTGCTGCCGCCGGCTGCCGCGCCGCCCTCCCCTCCTCACCTCTCGCGCAACCCGTGCCCGGTTCGTCGGCTCGGCTGCCTGACTGCTCTGGCTGGCCGCGTCTCGCTCCGCGCGTCGCGTCGCAAACAATTCACGGCCAGTCGAAGCTCGTCCGTGGAGGAGGTTGCATCGGTGCAGGTTGAAGAGACTGCTTGGTTGTGGGCGTATCAACAGAGCTGCCATCCCGCTTTAACATGGTAAGTGAATCTCTAGCGAACTTGCGGTTTCCTGTCGCGTGCTTGATGTACGCCGGAGTGAGCGCCCGCCCGAGCCCGGACGGTACGAGAGGGCTGGGGGGGGGGGGGGGGGCGTTCGTGCTCTGCTGTTACAGCTTGCTGGCTTTTTTAAGGATGCTTCCTCGGACGACGACGGCACACAGTTAGCAAGAGTCGTGAAAATACGACATGGATCCTCACGAACAATGTTGTAAAAATAGGAGTACTAAAGTTTTCGTTAAATCACGAAGGTAGTCTCGTATTAAAACGAGTCTTTTCGTTTTCTTATATTCACGAAAATAATACAAAGCTTTTCGTGAATTGACGATTCAACTTGTTAAATATTGGGAGTAAATAAATAATTGGGATTTAAGTGAAACAACCAAATATTGCTTCCCTGGTACGGGATGAATAGAATAGCCTAGTGTACTTTAAAGGTGCTTCGGATAGAAGCTGCGATGTAAACATTTTTCAGTAATCATTTCATCTAAATATGTCCGGGGAATGGTGAGAACAGAATAACAGTTACTGGAATCGATAATTCTGTCTGTGTTATTGATTTTCAATGAAATCCCAGGCAAGGCATGTGCTATAGGAATCTTCAACCTCAAACATATCTTAAATTTTGGTGTAACATAAGGGTGAGTGGAGGAGACCTTTAGCACTTTTTGCAGACTCTCTTAACTTGCCAAAGAGAATGATAGTGGCGTATTTTGTGAATTTACGCAAGACTGAGAGTCGCTTGATTTGAGGGATACTTGCTTGCATGTCCGAATAATTCGGTCTTGAATGTTTTCGATAAATTGATCTAAACATCATTACTTTGTGTTGAACTAGGCGGCCATCTTGCTTGTGTTCTTTCACAAGGCGTGTGCGCAGCTAGTGGATGCAAAATTTCGACCTGTCCAGCATTTATATCGATTTATATCGATCAACATCGACCATTCGGTACGCAGTGTATAACCGATCACGCCCTCTGCAAAACGTAAACAGAAGCAGAAGGGTTATGGTATTCGGGTTGTTGTCTGAGACTGCGATTTGAAGATTGAATTCTTGAAATTGATCAAATCATTAAGGTATTAGATCCTCTCTCATCCTGTTGGTAAGTTGCTATTCGCATAATTGTTCTAAGTTTTTTTGGTTTTAAGGGTTCCATTTGTTTTCTTTCTGTGTACTTTGGACAAGACTGGATCAAGCAGTGCAGGCTCTAATTTCAAGTAATTGGTGTACAAATACTTCATTGAGAAGATCAAGGTCGCTGCCCCACATTATGTAAGTGTTTTGCACTGATTTTGGAAGTAATAATTACTGTAATTGTATTGGTAAAACATCTAGGTTCATGTTATTTCATCAGAGTTGATTTCAGTTTGTCTTTTCTTTTGCAGCTCGACCTACGAGGCAGACAACTTTAATTTCACTCCCCCACTGTGGTAAACCGTCAATCCAGACAGGTATTGTGTGACATAGAGGGAACAGAAATTGGAATGCAGTTTAGTAATTCTGAAACTCATATATTTGTTTGCCACAAGAAATTCATTAAAGTCAAAACTCAAAGTTTTTCAAATATACAAAATATAATAATCAAAATTCATCAATACATGTATAATAAAATTAATTCTGGAAGGAAAACTTTTTTCCTTGAGAAGCAGAATGAATAATCTTCAAAACAAACTCTTGAACAAATGCCATTATAGAAATGTGATATCAATTAACTCTCCAAAGAGACCTAATCATCCCCACTGGTATCCTGCTGTTGGTCACCAAGGTATTCATCATATTTAGTGTTGAATTTGTCCAGGTAATGGTGCACCCTGTGCGTGCTGAAGTGGCCACCATCACTGTTCTCTGGGCGCTTGTGTCCCTTTGGAGGATCGATGTCCACAATACATCTGAAAGGAACAAATCTGGCAGGTAAGCAAATGGAATAGTTTGACGGAATGCCTGAAGCCATATGGAATTTGAAAGCATACCTTTGAATGAACTCCAGTTACCTGGGCACCAGCATCATAGTTTAAATTGAAAACGTAATAGCAAGCAAACATTAGCAATATCCCTCCTTTAAGAGTATCTGCTGTTCCCATTACTTGTGTGTCAATGGTGAGAAATATTCTGGTAGGGTGAAAAATGTCCTCACCTGTAAGAATATTTTAAAACAAACGTCTCAAAAAATGTTTGTAGACAAGCTTTCAATTTTATAGAACTTATCAGGGGAAATCTTACCAGCTATTATTAATCGAGGTGTCTTTGGTATTTGGCACAGGTGCAATAAATCCTCTTCATTAGCACAAGGCTGGAAAAATGTAAATTTGTTTCCTTAAATTATTTTTATTTAATCTAGATAATACAAACGTATGGTATATTACTTACATCAGTTATAATCCAAAGAGATTCACTGTTTTCCTCAAATCTCTGAAGCAACAGTAATAATAGCCCTACAAGTTCTGCATTTTGGGGAGGAAGTGTTGCCTTTGCTTGTCTCAAACGTTTTCTTATTTTCCTCGACCTTCCTTCTGCTTTGTTTTTATCTACTAGAAACCGAGTAATTCCTTCAGCATCTGTCGTCATAAAGGTATCAAATGATCCATTGATGTCCTTTTCAGTCAGCTTGTTGAAGTGATTGATCATTGCCCGTGGCTGAAAGAGGAATGGCCACTTATAACGCAGTTGTTCTGTGGTCAGCAAATCAATGGGGTCATCTTCTTGTTCATGAGCTGCAGTGGCTTCCCTTTGTGCATTTCTTCTATTTTGGGCTCGTCTCTTCCGCAATCTCTTTCCCATTTCCATTCCGCTTGCATGTTGATGTAATTTCTTTGAGAGCCATATGTCTTCTCCATCTATATATTTCCAGTCCCATGCTGAGGGGCGGGTGCTTTCAAAGTACGCTGCCAAAGCTTGCTGTGCAGTGTCAAGGGACTCCTGTGACTCTCCCTGGGGAATAGATGCTAATCTCCACTTCTTGCAACCAAACGCAGGTTTAATGGCAGGCGCCTCTTGCTCAACTCTTGTTCTTCGTTTGGGACGCCTGTCATTGTCGAACTTGTCTTGCATTTTTTTTGCACATCATCTTCTTCCCTAGTTTTCCCTGAGCAAGTTCACTTCTAAAGCTCATTGCGTACTTCTTCTTCATATCTTTCATAATATGACGAAAGATGGCACGCTTTGCATGAGGAGCCTTAACTCTTACTTGGTTCACAACTCTCTTAATAATGTCTCGTCTTTGTCTTCTTCCTAGCTTTTCCCCTGTCCTCAACCTTTTCTGAACATTGCCATCCACCCTGTATAAATCTTCCCAGTCAATTGTGAAATTCCAGTCATCTCGTGCTAGCCTATCTAGCTGATTGTTCTTAATATTTGCTGATGGGTTCTGTGCACCTCTGTTTTGCTGTGTCTCATCCCTGGCCTCCTCTGTATAGCAGAGAAGTTTGATGTTATGTTAACCCATTGATTTCTTTCCCTCCCCAGAATTTCAGCAAGTGAGTTCCCTTACCTTAGGCCTGTCCTTCCAGGCGTCCAGCAGGCGTCGAGCCTTGAAAGCCCCAAAGAGCATCGAGATGTCTGCCTCTGTGACATACTTCAGTTCACTCATATCACTCATTTGCAAATTTTCCACCAAATGGTTAACAGCATTGCCGGCCTCCTCTCCACTGTCGGGCAAAATGTCAAGTATTTTGACGCGCAGTGCAGTCTTCAGTTCCTCCATTTTAGTGCTTTCGCACGACCCACCACTGAATCGTTTTGACTTGTACCAGTAACGGCTCGTAGTGAGAGCGGGAAGTCGGGAAAGTGTGGGTAAGGCCAATGCCAACTTGATAACGTTAAGACTTCCTACATACGCGCACTTCAGACTATTATGAGCTCTTTTTATACAGAGAAGTCATGGTTCCTTTCGAGACGAATGATCAATGCAATTTATTTTACTGTGAATAGTTTGTGCATTGCATCAAAACAGTGGCAGAACCAGTTGGTTATGTTGGCCACATTATCGTGCCGTTGAATCCGGAAAACTTTTTTTTCCTGGGGGACCTATGAATTGACCTAAACGTGGAAACGCAAGGTAAATAGCCGAGCAACGATTGCGGAGGAATAAATAACATATCAAAAATAACAAGCTAAGTAGGTCCAAGTATTTATTGTGAAATTGTACTCGGCTCCGTGTGGCGTTCCCTCCTGCTTTTTTGTGTTGCGAGTTGTGATTGGTCCTACGGCGTCTTTTAAAACAGCACCCGCTGTGATTGGTCCGCTCTCCCGGTGTAAACAACGTCGGTCCGATTGGCACTTGCCCTGTGTAGTAGTACGCCCGGTGTGCTAAAGGGTTTCTAAAAGCCGTTGTCTATGTTTCTATGTGCCTTTATTTCTTGTCAAATCCGAATTGGTTTATGTGCGCGAGGTGATTGGTGGCTGGATACAGTTGACTTGCGTTCTTGTCGTCCAGCGACCAGATCTACAGACACAGGGCATACCCGGGCGAGCCTGCACGCTCGTATTGCTGTCGACATCTTTCCTCGCCAAATTTGGTTTTCAGCGGGACAACTGGCCTTAAGTCGGTGCTTTCAGTCATTTTCATTTGTGTGTTGGCAGTTAACCTTAATAGTGAATTTCTGAGCTAGATCTTTCTTGAATTTGTTAATGAATTCTAATTTGCCAGTTACAACAAAATCATCTACATGAGTTACCACAATAAGGGTTGAGTTGGTATTTACAAACACACAAGGGTCCTTATGGCACTGTTTCAAACCTAAATTCAATAATGTTTTCACAACAAGGTCGTTCCAATCCTTCCCACTTTGGTGTAAGCCATACAAGCTCTTTTGCAATTTACAAACTAAATCAGCACCAGTACTATTCGTATTAATTGGCTGTTCCATGTAGACTACTCCACTCATAGGGCTGTTTAGGTATGCGGCAGTCACATCTAGTTGGTGTAGTTCCCACCCTCGCTGTACACTTACAGCAATAAGGACTCTTACTGACATCCTTCTCACCACTGGACTATAAGTCTCCCAGTAGTCTACACCCCTTTTATCTGTCTGTAACCCAGAGCTACCAATCTTGCTTTATAGGTCCCATCAGACTTAACATTGAACACCATTCTACACCCAATTACATTTACATCTTCTGGTCTTGGTACAAGAGTCCAGGTTCGGTTTTTCTCATGGTTTAACATTTCATTTTCAATGGCGACCTTCCATCTTTCAGCGTCACCCCTACTTAAAGCTTCTTTTACAGTTTGAGGTACATTGCTAACACAGCTCTCGTCCTCGCTCTCCTCTGCTAGACAACAATCTTCCTCTACAAGACAACATGAACATTTCTTATGCTTTCTTACTCTAGAAGATCTAACAGGGTTTACAGGTTCATCTATCACAGGCTCATCTATCACAGGCTCATCTATCACAGGCTCATCTATCACAGGCTCATCTATCACAGGTTCATCTATCACAGGTTCATCTATCACAGGCTCGTCTATCACAGGCTCATCTATCACAGGTTCCTCTTCAGTATACATGGGTTGCTGTACATCATCATCACTACTATCGAAAGGGAATCCGTCAATCTCCAACTTCCCCACTTCCCCTGATTGATGGATTAAATTTGGTTGATGATATGGAAACTTTGTTTCTATGAATGTAACATGACGGGAGACAATAACTTTTTCGTTGACAATATCCCATACTCTGTAAGCTTTTGAACCCTCCTCACACCCCAAAAAAATGCATTCAATCCCTCTAGGCTCTATCTTACTCTTTTTATCACACAATGCAAATGCCTTACACCCAAATACCTTCATAAGGTTTAAATCACTGAGGTTCAGAGACTTTCCGTGCCACAATTCAATAGGTATTCCGTTGACAGGTCTAAACAGGGTCCTATTTCTGATATAGTTTGCCGTATTGACTGCCTCCCCCCCAAAATTTAAGTGGTACCTTAGATTCAGCTAGCAGACATCTTGTAATAGTGAACAATACATGATTCAAGTTTTCTGCTCGTCCGTTTTGTTCTGGGGTCCTTGGTGCCGAGTTCCTTTTCATGATTCCATTACTTGACAGATAGTCTTTAAATTCAGCACTCATATATTCTCCGCCCTGATCTGATTGCAACATTTTAAGATTACTGTTATGGAATACTGTTACCTTCTTATGATAATCTTTAAAACAGCTAAACACTTAGCTTTTAGCTGACAAAAGAAAATAACAGAATACCTGCTGAAATCGTCCAAGAAGGTAACTACATATTTGGATCCTCCTGCAGTGGTCGGCAGAATAGGTCCTGCCACATCTGAGTGCACCAGTTCTATTGGTCCTTCACCCCGATTGCTGCTAAGGGCAGGCGGAAGTTTCTTCATCTTCCCCTGGTGGCAAGCATCGCACTCAGAAAATTCTTTCGGGGCTTTGCACTGGTCGGGTATACCCTTCAAATGTCCAAAACGCTTGTGCCACAAAGCACCAGCGTTAAATGCCCTCATTTCACTTTCTACTGCACTAAAAGCAGTACACTGCACATTTCCACCATTTACTTCATATTCCTTTACTCGCACCAGGTACACGTTGCTGTCCTTGCTGGCAATAGCCTTGAAGAGCACAATATTGTTGTCCTCAAAAACACTGAAACAGCCGTGGTGGATCTTCATGCCCAGGCCCTTGTTGTCCAGCTGGTGGATGGAGATCAAATTGCTATGTAGTCCAGGGACGTACATAACCTTCTGGAAGGTTATTTTCCAGCCCCCACTCTCTTCATGCATGATGATGGTGACACTCCCCTTCCCTTTTACTGGCTCCCTTGCCCCATTTGCTACTCTCACTGTGCCAGTGGCTCTTTCATCAAGGTCACTGAATAACTCCTTGAATGGGCACATATGGTGGGTGGCCCCCGAGTCCATCACCCACACCCCCATTCTTGTCTCGTTGTCTTGAGTGGTTTCCACAGTCAGTGTTGTGTATTGGTAACCCTGATTGTAAGTGTAGTGGCAACACTGTTAGCTGCCCGAAGCGAGGTTATAAAAGTATGAAACAACTGAATAAACTCTCTCTCCAATTTGAACGTCCCTGGCTACTTCACTCATCCCCGCCAACCCACACCTACAGAAGACACGACATGGCGCAGTCGGTAGTGTGTTGATGCTCGAGTGCTTCGACGAGAATCCGGACTTGGCAACGGACGCCGACATTGTTCATCAAGTGAGTGTGAGACGACCGGACGGCGTCTGACAGGGAAGCTGTGCAAACGCGTTCAAGGTGTCGACACTTGAACAATTCGCGACGTTTCGTGCGGTCGGAAGCCAATACGCTCAGGTCAGCATGGAGGAAGAAAGGCCGAGGGCGTTGCAGCCGGGAGCAGATTTAGTGCAGCAGTGGGACAGTTTTAAATGGAACTTTGAGACCTACATCGAATTTGACGCTGTACGGAGCCGGTGGAATCAGGAGAAACAATGTAGAGCCATGTGCAAATGGATGGGACCGCAATGCAGTTACTTGTATGCCAATGCCGCAGCAGAAGACATGCTGTCACTTGAGAGGTTAATAGCACTGATTGACCGAAATGTGAAGCCCAAAACCAATGCATGTTTTGAAAGATTCTTGTATCGTCAAGTAACCAGGCAGCCAGGCGAGGATCTCAACAAGTTTGTTTCAAGGTGCAAAACTCAGATGGCACAATGTGGTCTTCCGGCCGAATGTCCCCAGGACATCTTTATCATTGATTCTTTGGTACACAACCTACAAGATCTTCAATTGCAACAAGTCTTGTACCAAATGAAGTCTGATGAATTGAATCTTGCTAGAGTGTTGGAAACAATTCAAATTCATGAGGCCAGCAAGTCCCGAATGAAAGAAATTCAGACCTGTAGAACCAGGATTGAAGATGTGTATGTGGCTAATGCATCAATGATACACTCCGCAGCAGAACATCGGGGAAGGCAGCGATCCATCACAAGACAGCGGTCCAGGTCCTTGTCCAGACCGAGAAGCCACCGTCGATCCAGTGTATCCAGTGACAGCTCCCAAGTAGGCAGAGGTGAACCATCCAAGTCCTCTCACTTGTACAAAAACAAGAAGGATCAGCCATTCAACGCCAGAGCATACAGAGCACGTTCATCTACTCCAGCAAGAACTAGAAAAGTGAGTACAAGCAGAGTGTCAAGTGCTGAGGGTGAATGTGACAATTGTGGCCGTCAGCATGGTGCAGACTGGTGCCCTGCTGCAAACAAGAGGTGCCACGCATGTAACAAGACTGGACATTATGCCCACAAATGTCGCAAGTGAGTTACTCTTAGTTATTTTTCTCGTAGAGTGTCTCCTTATTTTCCTGTCCTTTAAATGTAATAAACTCATTTGTCATGTCCATTCAATCAAATATGTTGCGGAACCTGAACAGTATCATTCTAAATCTTGGTATGAGTTTGTTAAAATGTGTGATGCTGAAATCCAGTTTAAAATGGGCACAGGTGCCGAGGTAAATGTAATGCCTAAAAGCCTGCTAGATCAAGTACGCAGTAGACAGTATGTGTTGAAGCCAACCTCAGTGATTTTGGAAGTGTATGGTGGAGCATTACTTCGACCGCTAGGCTCTATTACCCTTCAGAAATGTGAGTTAAATGGTATCTGTCTAGATTTAGAGTTCATTGTAGCTGATGTTGAATCTGTACCCCTACTAGGATTAGAAGCATGTGAATCATTTGGATTAGTTGAAAGGGTAAGTCAGAGGACATGTAACTTCAAAAACAAAGTATGTAAAATATCCATTGTTCCCTCTTCAAATGCTTTAATAAGTAAGCCTATTAGTCCTGTTCAATCAACTGTGCCCAAACGACCTCAGTCAAAAAAGAAAGTAAGATTTGCTTCTCCATTGTTCACAGTAGCTAATGATATACCTGAACATTATGCCAATCTCAATGAGAAATGTAATAGTGCAGACCAGGTCAGAGCGACATACTCTGATGTATTTACTACTGAGCCGGGTTTATTTCCAGGCACATTTAAGTTAAGTGTTGATAAGTCTGTCTAAACCTTTTGCAATACCATCTAGGCGTGTTCCCTATAGATTAAGAGATAAATATAAAATGTTTTTGAAAGAATTGTCACAAAAGAAAATTATTGTTAAGTGTGTAAATCCTACTGGTTGGATTAGCCCTGTAGTTGTAGAAAAACCAAATGGTTCATTGAGGCTCTGTTTAGATCCTGAACATTTAAACGAAGCTCTTAGCCGTCCATTTTTTGAAATTCCATCTCAAGAGGACATAAATGCCTGTTTGTCAAATAAGAAGTTTTTCACTGTTATGGATTTTACCTCAGGTTTTTGGCATTGCAAGCTAGATAGTGACTCAAGTGATTTGTGCCAGTTTTCAACGCCTTTTGGTGTGTATAAGTTTGTACGCCTGCCTTTTGGTTAAAAACCGTCGCCAGAGATTTTTCAAATGGCAGTTGTGGATATCTTTGCAGGAATTGAAGGTGTACTTGTGTATTTTGATGATTTGTTAATTAGTGCAGAGACAGAAAGTGAACATGACCATATTTTTCAAAGAGTCATGGAAAGGGCTCGCATGTATGGTGTTCACATCAAACCTGATAAGCTACAATTTAAGTTACAATCTGTGAAGTTCATGGGTCACATTTATTCTGAGCACGGTCGCTCCATTGACCCTAGTAGACTAGAAGCCATAAACAATCTGAAAAACCCAAAGAATATAAAAGAATTGCAGAGACTGTTAGGAATAATTAACTATTTGAGAGATTTTGTCCCTAACTTGTCAGATTATATTTTCCATCTTAGACAATTGTTAAGAAAAAATGTAATGTGGCAATGGTTAAATTCTCACACAGAAGCTTTAGAGAATATCAAAACCAAATTGTGTAATGCTACTGCCCTGTCTAATTTTAATCCAAAGGATCCCATTACCATTCAATGTGATGCATCCCAAACTGGTCTGGGTACCTGTTTACTTCAGTCGAGACCTGTAGCTTTTGCCTCTAGGTGTTTAACACCTGCAGAAGAAAATTATGCCCAGGTAGAAAAGGAGTTACTTGCTATAGTGTTTTCATGTCAAAAGTTTCACTTTTATATTTATGGACACCCAGAAGTAATCATACAGACTGATCGAAGCCTCTTATTAGTATTTTTCAGCGGCCTGTATCTGAAATTTCGTCCAAACGGTTAACAAGATTAGTTTTAAAGACAATACAGTATAACTTTCAGGTTGTTTACCTGCCAGGAAGGTTAATGTATATCGCAGACGCATTATCAAGAGACTATCTACCATATCACCCATCTGATGAAATTCTGATGTATCAAGTCCATTCTCTTTCATCTTCAGCTAACTTTAAGGATGATAATGTGTATTTAATAGAAACCAAGAATGATGTTGTACTACAGAAGATCTCTTATTATGTCCGGCAGGGTTGGCCTGTTGCTAGTAAAAAATTGTCTGAAGAGGTGAAAAAGTATTGGCCTATTAGAAATGAAATGTTTGAAGAAGATGGTTTGTTATATTTTGCTAGTAGAATGATTGTGCCTTCAGTGTTGCGTAAACAAATTTTAGGACAATTGCATGCTGGGCATCAAGGTGTAGTGAAATCGAAAGCTTTAGCTCAACAAACTGTATTTTGGCCTGGTATATCTTTAGATGTTGAAAGGTACGTCCAGGAGTGTTCAGTTTGTGCTAGATTTGCCCCATCTCAGAAACGTCAACCTCTAATTCCCATGCCAATACCAGATTTACCATATCAAAATATTTCTTGTGATATCCTTGAGTTTCATCAAACTCCTTATTTTGTTGTTACTGATATGTATAGTAAGAGGGTAGATGCCATAAAATTATCTAATAAAACCTCTGAGTCTGTCATCAATGCGCTTAAGAAACTGTTCTGTATTCATGGTGTACCACAAGTATTGTTTGCTGATAATAATCCAATTAATTCTTATAAGTGTACTGAATTTGCCAAAGAGTGGTTCTTTCAAATTATTAGTTGTAGTCCCCACCACCATCAATCTAATGGTCAGTCAGAGAAATCAGTTCAGCTTGTCCGAAAAATACTTGAAAAGTGTAATATTGATAAAACCACATCTTTAGAAAATTGTTTGTTACATTACCGTTCAACTCCTTTGGCAAACATGGATGTATCCCCTGCTCAGCTGTTAATGAGCCGTCGTCTTCGAACCAGTATTCCCATTAGATCTTCATTTTTAAAGCCATTTGTAATTCTTGATGCTAAATCCAAACTAGAAGTGAAACAGCAAAAAATGAAATCTAATTTTGATAAAACTGCACCTTGACCTGAAATTGACTTTGAAATTGGTGATTATATATATGTTCAGAATAATGTTAACTTGCAGTGGGAGCCTGCCATCAGTATCGCATTATCGAAAAGTGCAGTGAGCCTAGGTCTTACATTGTGGATGTGGGAGATAGTAGACTAAGGAGAAACACTTCATTCATTAAACCTAGGTATAATGTACATGAACCGTTGTCCCTTCCGATCATGTATAAAATGTTTTCTAGTCAACCTGAACCTGTACCTGAAATGTTACCACCTGCTGTTCCCGAAGTTGCCCCTGAAGGGAATAGAATTAGAACACGAATTGTGAAACCTAAAGAAAGACTGAATTTGTGATATGTATTGTTCATTTTTAAAAGGGGAGGTAGAGATTAATAATTGTTGATTTTATTGTTATTGGTAAACTAAAGTTTTGTTAAGTATAGAAAATGTATTTGTTATTTGTTTTACTGTTAGTTTTAAAAGGGGGAGGTGTTGTGTATTGGTAACCCTGGTTGTAAGTGTAGTGGCAACACTGTTGGCTGCCCGAAGCGAGGTTATAAAAGTATGAAACAACTGAATAAACTCTCTCTCCAATCTGAACGTGCCTGGCTACTTCACTCATCCCCGCCAACCCACACCTACAGAAGACACGACAGTCAGGGCCTCAACTAATGAGGACTGGACTGCTTCCTCTTCCACAAAGGCACACAGCACTCTGGCCTTTACTGGGGCGTTGCTATCTGATGAAGAGGACGAGTCCGCACTACTGGAAGCATGGGCAGCACGGGCATGGTACTTCTTGTTCTTCTTTCCTTTGTATGCCTGCTTCGCTTTGTTCTTCTTCTTGTGTTTGACTGGTTCTTCCTCACTCTCTGACTGGTCGAAGTATGGACATCTGCTCGCAATATTCCCTCACTTTGAACAGGCGTAGCACCTCACATTTCTACCTTCATCTTCTCGATAGGATCTTCCTGGTTTCTGCTTATTGAACTTCGCCTTGAAAGCAGATAGGACTCTAGACTCGATTTCCTCTTCTTTCTTCTTTCTAAGGATGTCAATGTCTTCCTTCTTCCCCTCCTTTATCAGTTGGGTCTTCACATTCGTTATTTTATCGTCAGTGGTTCGAAACTGGTTGATCAGATCACGATACTTCTGTCTTGGTAGTCCTCTCAGGACTTGAGCCCCTTTTAACTGCTCAGACACAACGATTCCGCCTTCCGTTAACTTGGTAATCAGGGTTTCAGCCTTATCCACGTATGCCCTCATGGTCATCGACTCTTCCTTATTCCAATAAAATAACTCCTCGATGGTGTCAACTATGTCCAGGGGTCCCAGATCGAGATGGATAACGTGGAGCACTTTCCACTTACCCTTTGCGGTTGCTTCACCCTTAATATCATTGATAAACTGGTTATCTACACATTGCATGATCAGTGCACTTGCGTCTTGATCGGAGAGGGTCTGAGCTGCGGTAGGTTCACCTGGCAGCCCAGGGTCGACGGAGTCCCATAGGCGCTTGCTGATCAAGACGGCTTTCATCCGCTCACGCCATTGGAGGTAATTGTCCTCCGTCAATAGAGGATAACCTTTATAGGTTACTCCGGCTGCAGCGCCTTGACCTCCTGCTGCAGCCATGATGGAAAGTTAGGTTGGTGAGGTTCCCGCGGCCGGGCCGTCTGCTGCGGCACGCGAACTTCGTCGTCGTCGTCCTAACCCCACACAGCACAGACGTCTCTGGCTGGAGTCTCGTTGTTAGCAGTTATCACGGCTTGCACGCGTTCCCCTGGGCCCATAACCTGTTGTTAGGTCGTGGTGGGGCAGCGGAACTGACAACGCTACTTCAAGTGGGGTTTACTCTCTTTATTGGTGAATCCGCGAGACTGACATTACATTTGACATACGGCTTCCATTTCTGCTCGGGCACCGCCTTATACAGGGTGTTTCTGGTAACTATGTACACCTTGAAACTGGAGGTAGTTCTCGCCTAGACGATCGTTTTTCGTCAAGGAACTAGGGGTCGGAAACGCGCCGTTACGGAGTTACGCCCTTCTCAAGTTGCCGCTCACCTGCGCCGTCAGGTAGGCAACACATTCGACAGCGGCAGCGCAGCGCCACGCTCCGGCGCTGCGCTACGCTCCGCCACCGCTCCGCACCGGCGCTGCGCTACGCTCCTCCACCGCTCCTCACCTGCGCTACGCTCCGCCACCGCTCCTCACCGGCGCTACGCTCCGCTAGCAGCACTACGCTACGCTCCGCCACTGCTCCGCACTGCCAGCCGCTGCACCGCTCGGCTCGCCGCGTCGAGCGCTTGCCGAGTGGACAGATTTGGACGGGTTCTGTACACAAACAATGAATCGTTTTACGTGGCCTGAGCTGGCCGACATGCACCTCGCCCTCGGGGAGGCGCACGGGAATACTCGCGAGGCGCGGCGTCGTTACCGAGATCGGCACCCCAATGCTGATGTGCCCGACCACCGGTACTTTCTGACCATTGACCGGCACTTCAGGGAGGGGACAGTCGTTACTTGTGTTGCCCGGCATTGCACTGCTGTTGGAGGTTCTTATGGCGACTCCGACTAGCCTGACGACAAACACACCTAACGGCTGAGTGTAGCTTCAGACGGGGGGATCAAGGCTTTGGTTGAGGTAGAGACTCGATTTTGGGTATGGAAACCACCAAGTACTCACTTCCGAATGCTATTCGTCCGAAGGCCGTGACACGTCTGCCGGCGCGTCGCTAGGCGCGTCGCGGCTCGGGCTCGGCCGCTCGCCGCTAACGCTAGCTCAGCACATCGTCAGTTCGTCTTTCCGAGCCCGCGCTGGTTTGAACGCCAGCGCCTCCCTGACATCCTCCCCCTCTGGGAGAAGAACGTCCCGTTCTTATGCTCAAACTAAGGGTCGAAAAGTCGAAATGACGATTTCAATTTAAACATTAGGCAGATAACAATTTGGATGACTCTACTGTAATTTATTTAAATTCACGCAAAATTTTGATTTCTCATTGTCCTTGTTGGCTTCCGTTTATTGATAAGAAAATCTTTTTTTTTTTTCAAAAAATCCTTACAAATCTATGATCTTAGGACTACTTTCATAATCTAGATTTTCCCCCGGATTCCTGCACTAATTTTGAATTTATAAAACTTAGTAGCACCGAATTTTCAGTTAATCCAAAAGTTATAGTCCAGTTGAACGCTTTAGTCTTCTTTCTTCTATCTCCCCGGGGTGCGGAGAGAAATGTCCTCATTTCCTTGCCGCAGTAGAGCCTCGCTCTGGTCAGGTCCTCCGTGTACAGAAGCGGATCCGCCGCCCCGCACTTTTCTCGGGCCGCCACCTCCACACGAGCGGTCGCCTCGGGGTTCAGACGTGACCCGTCGTTAGCGCCCCGGTCAATCAGCGGTTGTCAAGACATGATTTTCCCGGTTCGTGCTTCCGTGACGGAACCCTGGTCGTACGGGTGACAAATCGACGGATGTTGATGTTGCGCGAGAAGCAAACGCCAGCCTCCTTACGGACTCGGCATGCTCACGCGGGACTCGAACCAGGAGTCCAGGTCACGCACTCAGGCTCAGCTGATGGAAGCGCTGACGCCAGCGTGTTGGCCGGCAGCGGCACGGCGCGCGGTGTTGCGAGCGCTCCAGCCGTGCGGCTGCGGCACAGGGTGACGAGACGCGGTGCGGGCCTGGTGTGACCCGAACGTGGTCAGCGACCCAGGGTCAGGGTGCTGGCTGACTGCAAGCTCTCGCAGGGATGGTTGCGAAGAAGGAAGCGGCTCCGAGGCGGGCTGGTTGACAGCTGCCCGCTCGGGTCAGTGCTCGCGCCGGAGCTGTGGTGACACGCTCCGCGGCGGGAGTCGGACAGGCGCTGACCATGCAGATGTGGCCTCGCGATGGCCGCGCGCGATGCCCAGCTGTAGTGCGTGCGAGTGTCGCTGCACGGCGGTAGGTGGCAGCACCTCACGGGGAGGGCGCGCCTCGAGCGCTGCATCCCGCACAACGCACGCGTATCGCGGGTCGAGTAGTGTCTGCCGGAGCAGATGGTCCCCAGACGTAAGGCCGATAGCGCGTTTTCCTTGGTGGTAGGATGGGATGGGAAAGGGAAAGACGCCTTACAAATTACTTTGAATTCTACCTACCTAGCCCCAAAATTCTTAAATTAACTTACAGAAAAATTAGCCTAACTTAGAGATAGAAAAAATTAAGACTAACTTAACGCTAGTGATTAATTCTAGCCGAGGAAGCAGCACAAATCTGATGCCTGTATGGTATTCAGTTTACGGCAAGGAGAGGGCACATGCCTCTCCTGATAGCAAGTTAGACCTCACAGCCATCAACATGAGTCCTAACAAATTGTCACCTGGCCTACGCCAGTGGCGATCACAGACACATGAACCAAACAAATTATCACAACTTTCATTTTCATAGATAATAAATTTATCTCCTGTTTTTTCCAGTTTTTCTGCCAAATGAGGATTTGAAGCAAATTTAGCAGCTACCAATAGTTTCACAAGATTCTTTCTTATGTCCGCCCAATTTTCTCGGATTTCAACTTCCCGAGCTCTCTCTCTGGCAATTTTATAATTTTCTGCACCTCTAATCCATTCAAAATCCTTAGAATTTGTTGCTTTTTCTGCTTCATAAGCGTGCTCAACAGATGTAAACCACTTACCACGGAAAATAAATGGACTGTAGAACGAATTAGCCAAGAAATTATATTCTTTGTGGAAATCATTAATAATTTTACAACCATTAGAAGTAAAATGATACATTGAGATTTGAATACCCGAATTTCGAAACACCTTTTGAAGAATTCGAAGTACTGCAGTTAGCTCCAAAGAGTCACGGCCACAACCAATTTTTGGAATAGCCAAAAATTTATGAGTATTTGCTAGCATATCTGTCTTTAAGGCAACGAGAGTTGTTTCCAAATTTCCGTACGTCGGTTTGTCAAAATGCAAGTCTTTGGTAACCAGATTGTAGAAAACTCTACCGTGGGACTCGACACGAATTGCATTTCCCAGTGTACATTGCTGCGTGGGTATAAGATATTTAATTCTGAAATAATCATTTATAGTCTTTGCAATACCGGCGCCCAACTTCCTGTTGGCTGAAATACAGTGAGCGATTACATTGTCCAACGGGGCATTCAGCACGTTACCATTGACATGATTGATGATTATGTCACTCATAGGTTTGATTACTTGAAGCTGCAAATCAGCTGGTCGATTAAAATATGGCCTGATATTGACAACATGGTACTCCTTTACAGCTTCACTCACTTTACCAGTTTCATCTGTTTCTTTGAGGAGAACAAAATAAAATCTATCCGATTTTTTCCCAATCACTTTGTAGGGTCCAAGCCAATTAACTTTTTTCTTCGGCCATGATATGTCATCAGATTCATTTTTCACTCTAACCATTTGTCCAATAGTATAGTGTACCTCCTGCCTGCCTTTGTCATAGGCCTGTTTATGGTGAACTTGAGCTTTTTGTATCCTGGACTTTAAATCAGTTAATACTTTTGAATGGCGTTTGAGTTTGTCTGCAAGTTTCTCATCAGTATTTGGCATAAGTTGTAAGATACCTGGAGTAGTAGGATTATAACCATGAACCGCGAAAAACGGGCTACATTTGATAGTGTCATGATAATTGACATTGTACAGGAAAGTAGCAAATTCTAAGTAAGAATCCCAGTCTTCTTCAAACTGAAGTAAAAATTGACTCAACATGTCTTTGAGCGACTTCACTGTTCTCTCACATTGACCATTACAATGTGGAACCCTTCTGAAGGCTTTATGAAAGATATCCCATTTATTGAGCATTTCTTGGAATGAAAATGAAGTGAAATAAGATGCACTATCGGTTGTATATGAGTCACACAAGCCAAAATTCAAAGTATATGACTCGAGACACTCTATTGCAGTTTTTGTATCAGCTGTTTTGACAGCTCTAGTCCATGCAAATTTTGTGTAATAATCAACAATTATGCAAAAATGCTCATTTTTTCTTTTGCTTGCCTTTAACTTTCCTACGAAATCGCACGATATTTGTGAAAACATCTTGTCAGGTGGGGTAGGTGCCAAAAAACCTGGTTTATGGCGAGGATTATTTTCGGTCATCATGCAATATTGGCAACTCATCACATACTCTTCTGCATCTTTCTGCAAAGTTCTCCACCACAGCGAAAACAAAATATTCTGAGTCAAATGCCTAGTTTTTCTATGCCCTCGGTTGTCATGAAATTCTGCTAATACATACTTTCTGCACGAACGAGGAACGACTAGTAGAAATTTAGAATCATATTCCCAGTACAGTAATCCCTCTCGAATCCTGTAATTGCTGTTCTTTGCTGTCAAAGTTTGCGATTGGACCTGTTCAATCACAGCTGTTAACTCGGGATCAGAACTCTGTAAGTCTTTGACAATTGAAGACTTATTTAGCACAAAACTCATGAGTTCAGAGTTGTCATTATTCTTATTTTTCTGATCCAGTAACTTTGCTTCTTGTTCAGCTGCCTGATCTTTAGCGAACTGCCCTCTAGTGGTAACTGCGCGTGCGCTCACCAGAGTATTTTGAAACCTGTCAGGGAATACCTGATCGACCATTTCGTCAACAGACAAGTGTGCTTCGTCAACAGGACTCCTCGACAGACTATCAGCATCTATGTTGGTTTTTCCAGGACGATAGCGGATTGTAAATTTAAACTGCGATAGATACAAAATGTGCTTCGCTAATACACCCTCTGGTTTAGGTGACTTTAGCAGAGACTGCAATGATTGATGATCTGTCAATACCTCTGTTTGGACGTTCCGATTTTGGACATAGCATCGAAAATTTACAAACGCAAACACTAGAGCAGAACATTCCAGATAATAGATGGGTAATTTGGTTTCCGAACTTTTCAATTTTCTGCTTACAAATCCAACTGGATGAAATCTTTTTGTCTCTCTGTCCTGCTGATAATAAGCTACACCCAATCCTTTGTACGATGCGTCAACCGTAAAACGATTGTTGGCTTGAGGATCAAAAAGACGCAATGAAGCGGGATTAGAAAGCGAAGATTTCAGTAGCTCAAAAGAATTTTGTTGCTCCTCTTCCCATTTCAACATCCCTTACGATCTCTGATGGTTACTGTCATTCTTTCATAATCAATTTTGGCTCTGCTTTTCAACAAAAATGGATTGCCTAGAATTACACTATTTGCAAGTCCTCTTACTACATAAAACTTAGTTGCAAAATTGATTCCACCAATATCAAGTTTACCATTCCAAACACCAAACGTTTTAAGGGGTTGGCCGTTTGCTGCCACTAATTTCCTGCGATTCTGTGAAATAACAGCATTAGGGAAAAGTTTGAAAAGAGTATCAGCTTGAATTGCGTTGGACGAAGCCCCTGTATCCAACAAAGCATGCTCTTCATGACTACCGAACATAACTGAAATTATGGATATTAAATCAAGTTTGTCTGAGTCCTCATTGTCTTCCTCATTACCAAATGAAGGTGAAGACACCACTGACAGTTTTGTTTGGAGTTTTGAATAATTTTCCGAATTTTCATTGATATCTATAACCCGCCTATGGGTTAACTTAGATGTAGCATTTCTACTGGAATTTTGAAGCTTACTCTTTGAACTCAATTTGACAGCTTTCTTTGCTTTGGGCCTGGCCTCAGCCTGTGGTGACAGCTCACGCTTATTCGCACTCGAGTCACCGCCTTGGCTGCGCTGGTGTGCGTTCCGTCCCCTCTGCTGAGCGCGCGGAACTGAACACGCCTCGGCTTGGCACTGGTCGCCCTGCCCAGCGGCAGCGCGCGAAAATCCAAACGCGCTGGGGGAACTGTGCGATACTGTGGTCACGCGCTGGTTGTGAAACTCAGAAAATTTTATGGGCAACATACAGTCCCTACGTGACGGATTATTCCTGTCCTCCAAATAATCACAAGTGGTCATATCATTGTCACGTAACTGAAGAGCAATCAATTGTCCTGGTTTTCCCGTTCCAATTTTAGTTACGTCAGTCCTCTGAAAAATTTCTAATGGGCAATCAAATAATTCTGACACGGCAATTGCGTCACTGAAATCACCAATTCTATTCTTACTAATGGCATGTTTTCTGTACTCTGTCCTTGTACAAAATTTCTGGCCTCTAGAATTTACAGCAATTTTCTCAAATCTCTCCCAATTTTTGATAACAAATTTCCTGACCATTGCCTTAATTTCCTCAAACTCGCCTTGCCTACCAAAAATTGCATAACTTACACAACGGAAAAATGAATTTACATCGTGTACCATGGGTATAACCTCGTAGCACGGTCTGCGGTTTCGCGATTTTCTCCTGTGCCTTCCGTCAGAGTCCCTGTCACTGCTACTAGATCTACTCCTAGAGCCGTCAGAACTCCGGTCACAGTCACTCTCTTCACTGCAACTCCCTCCACTGTAACTCTCACCAGTGCTCTCACTATTGCTCTCTCTACGTCTCGGTTGACATTCCTTGCAACTGCATCAATCATCTCTTACCATTACTCTCTCACTGAATCTTACAACTTTGGTTTCTTCCCGCTCTCTTCGTTGAAACTCCCAATTATAATATTCTCTTCTCATCCATGTTCTTATCTGTTCCCAGAAAAACACGTCATGCTGACTAGTAGCATTCCTAAACCATTCTTCGGCTATTGTTCCTCTCACTGAATTTTGCATATAAATTTCTTTCTCGTCTTTGGAGCATCGCAAGTAATCTGCGCATCTTTCGAATTCAGTCAAAAATGTCTCAAAATTTTTACAATCTTTATACAAAGGAAATGGCATTTGCGGAACCGAACGAACCACTAGTGGTATATTGCCGCGATTTTCCAAATACCGAACTTCCATTTTATTTTATTTCTTTGCCGGTCCCTACAAGCGGTGTGCCCTCTGCAGCTGAATCTGCTGACGCTTGACCGTCCGCTTGCGGTTCGCTACTCAGCGCTGTCGCGGAGGTGAACGGCATCAGACCGCACGGCCACTCGCAAAAAAAAAAACTTACAAACAAAATAACCTAGCACTTACATCTACTGAATCTTACGAGCTAACGACACTTAATACACAGGGAAGACATTTAAGAAAAACACAAAGAAGGGAGAACAGTAAAAAAAAATACACACTTTAAAAAAAAATCAAACTCAACACACACACTTCACTTCTAAATCATTTTGCAATCGCAGCACTTTGGTACCTGCAATATTTCAGCGATTTGGTGCTCCTAAAGGTACAAACTGCAAACTGACATAGAGCTTTTTTTTTTTTTGACCAACGGACTACATGTACATTACATGCAAAAGACTAAGTATTAGAGTGTTTAGTTCCTACTTAATCCTAACCCACTATTGCGGCGCCTTAAAAGGAAGTGGGGAGACGGTCGGGAAGGATACTTCTTTAACGAGCCGTTCAACTCAGTTAAAGCCGTCCAGCACCTCCACCAAGTCGTTACTTGTGTTGCCCGGCATTGCACTGCTGTTGGAGGTTCTTATGGCGACTCCGACTAGCCTGACGACAAACACACCTAACGGCTGAGTGTAGCTTCAGACGGGGGGATCAAGGCTTTGGTTGAGGTAGAGACTCGATTTTGGGTATGGAAACCACCAAGTACTCACTTCCGAATGCTATTCGTCCGAAGGCCGTGACACGTCTGCCGGCGCGTCGCTAGGCGCGTCGCGGCTCGGGCTCGGCCGCTCGCCGCTAACGCTAGCTCAGCACATCGTCAGTTCGTCTTTCCGAGCCCGCGCTGGTTTGAACGCCAGCGCCTCCCTGACAGGGACTTTGCACCAGGTGAGCCGTCGCTGTCACGTCTGAGAAACGGTTTTGACGATTAGGGTTCTCATTCGGGATTGTTACTCGCTCAGGCTGTACCCGGCGGCGCGCACCCTCGAGTCCGTGCGCCGGCTCGCGGCGTGGCGGTCGAGGAGGATGTCCTCCAGCGGGTGGCGGACAATCCCAAGACCAGCAGCCGGGCCATCGCGTCGCGGGTCGGTGCAAGTCCTTCGACGGTGTGGAGAGTACTGCACCGTCATGACTTGTACCCGTTCAAGGCGCAGAGGGTGCAGCACCTGCTTCCTGAGGACTATCCCCGTCGCGTGGCGTGGGCGCAGTGGGTGCTTGCCCATCCTGACGTGGTCATCATGTGCTCCGATGAAAAAACTTTTTCCAGGGAGGGAATTTTCAACCCGAGGAACAACCACCACTGGGCAGAGACAGGAGACAACCCGCACGTGCGACACATTCGTGGTTACCAGCAGAAATTTACGGTCAACGTGTGGGCTGGGCTTGTCGGCGAGTGGCTCATCGGCCCGTACATCTTGCCGGAGAGACTGAATGGGAATAATTACCTTATTTTTCTGCAAGAAGTTCTACCTGGTCTCCTCGAAGATGTGCCTCTTGTCGTCCGAAGGGAGATGTGGTTTCAGCATGATGGGGCGCCAGCCCATTCTTCCAGGCTGGTTCGCGACCACTTGCAGGAAGCATTTCCGGGGCGTTGGATTGGACGGTTCGGTCCAGTGGCGTGGCCACCGCGCTCTCCGGACTTGAATGTTCTTGATTTTTATTTCTGGGGACACATGGATGACTTGGTGTACAAGGATGGAGCGGCTGCCACCCCTGAAGAGCTCGTCGCCAGAATTGTTGCTGCAGCAGAAGAGATCCGGGATCATCCGGATGTTATTCGCCAAACAACATCGTCGCTAAGGCGGCGCAGTGAGCTCTGTTTGCAAGAACAGGGCGATCACTTTGAAAACCTCCTCCCTTAGTGATTTTTTTCATTTTTAATCACGTGTGACTACGAAAGATTTTGTTTTTTGTTTTTGCTGCTTTGTTACGCAGCCCCGACTGGTTTGTTGACGTTTTTTTCTTTTGAAAGAATTAAAAAACATGAAAAGGGTTCAGCGATCCAGTAATTTCCTTTGGTGGCGGAGCGTAGCGCAGCGCCGGTGAGGAGCGGTGGCGGAGCGTAGCGCCGGTGAGGAGCGGTGGCGGAGCGTAGCGCCGGTGAGGAGCGGTTGCGGCGCGCGGCGCAGTGCCGGAGCGTGGCGCTGCGCTGCCGCTGTCGAATGTGTTGCCTACCTCACGGCGCAGGTGAGAGGCAACTTGAGAAGCGCGTAACTCCGTAACGGCGCGTTTCCGACCCCTAGTTTCTTGACGAAAAACGATCGTTTAGGCGAGACCTACCTCCACTTTCAAGGTGTACATAGTTACCAGAAACACCCTGTATAACATAACATATTTACTTGGGGTTGGCAACACCCAGTCCTACCAATCACACAGGCAAACCAATGTGAGGTTCTCCAGCGTTCGCGAATCGTGTACAAGGAAATAACTTTTACAGGCCCAAAATTTATGACTTTCAGGTTAGGCTATTGCCGAGTGCTATGACGACAGAACACCTTGAAGCGTATCAAGCAGGTGAAAGAGATGCACTCGCCTGATTTCGAGACGATTGTCAAAACATCACGGCAGGAAGTAGATGTAAGTATTGACTTAGCACAGCCGTGGCTTGATTTGGAATTTGTCGACGGAAGTCCACACTCCACAGAATTTCGCGGATTTCCATCACGTTTCCTTGACGTCTAGAAGCGCCTTCCAAACTCCGAACGTTGGGGTTTTAGTTCTGCACGACACTTCAATTACAACTGTATCTTGATACATTCCACCCCCCCCCCCCCTCCTTAAAAAATGCGGGTGACGATCCCTGAGAGGTAGGCAATGACTAACAATGACCGTCAGCAACAGTTGACAGCTATTGACTGTAATTTAAGAGAACTTTTTTGACAGCTAATCCTTGTAATAGCAGTGTGCAGAACTGAACCTTCGAGTAACACCGTGGAATGGAAAGATGTAGTAGGCGTTTCAAAATTGGTGAACTTCGCTGAACGTAGACCAAATGGAATCCTGAGAATTTTTAATGTGATATCAAGAAGTACAATAAGCATGTTATAACTGAACTCTACAAGTTTAATAGTGAAACATCAGAATACATGCCAAGTACAGTACTGTAACAATGTCACTTTATATCAAAATGCATAACACGACAAGATATAGTTATAGGTTGACAACAGAACAAAACAATATATTAAGTAACCCTGCCACATAGGCACAGTAGGCTAAGGCCCATTACTAAACAAAGCCAGTCATGTGTCAGTCAATCTTACCTCGGTAAGTCAATCTACAATACAGTACATTAAAAAGGTCATCTCGTATGGACGCATCACTATGGACTACTTGAAAACTTAAGGTACAAAACAAACCATTGGAACAGAAAACAATAACAACTAACCAGAGAACATAGATGCTGCAATAAGTAGAGACTACAATACAAGTTTCAAAATTAACCTAGACCAGTCATATGCCTCGGTTTATCGAGCACAAGAAAACCAAATTACAATCCATGTTCACTTGATCAACCTACATGCCATTTGCGACAGTGCATCACCAAGGACTTCTTAATGGCTTACAAAAGAAGAAAAATAATTCAAAAGAGAAACAAAAATAACTAATAGCGATGAATGAAGTGTGAACGTATACTCTGAGAGTCCACAGGTATCACCTCAGGGCACACCCCAAGCGGCCCAGTCATACGGCGAAGCTCAGTCAACGAAGCCGCAGACGCCACTACCGGTCCCCGCCGGGCTGCGCCGACACCAGAACCATGACGGCCTCCAGGATGTGGTCGAGGTGCACCATAATGCCGCTGCGCATGACCGCGCGCACGCGCTCGGCGACGGGGGCGTCCCGGGCCGGCAGCAGCGGCAGGGTCAGGAGGCCGGTGAGGCGCCGGTGCAGCCAGGGCAGATCGCGCCGGCCGCACCGCTGCAGCAGCCGCTCCGGGCAGGTGTCATTGCCGCCGAGGCCGCGCAGGCTGGAGGTGATGGAGGCCAGGTCCGCGTGGGGGACGTAGTCGCCGAGCAGGGCCGCCTCCTCCGGGTAGCGGTTCAGCACGGACAGGTCGTGGAGGCCCATGGCGCACATGCCCAGGCACACGCGCACGCTCACCACCACGGCCGCGCGCACGCTGACCAGGGCGTCGCGGTCCTCCTCGTGCAGATGCTGGGGCACGGCCGACCGGACCGCGGCGGCCACCCGATCCCAGAAGCGGTCCGCGCTCAGCTCCTCGACGCAGTTGACGGCCACGGCCACCGGCACGTCCTGGGTGAACGTCAGCAGGTCCGCCGTGCACCGAATGACGCCGAACACGGCGTGGAACACCTCCAGCAGGCACAGGAAGGAGGGCGACCGCAGCGCGGGCGACAGGCTCGCCACCAGGAAGGCGCTCTCCCGGTGCAGCTGGCGGACGCGGTCCAGCGCGCCGAGCACGGCCAGGCCGTCCGAGTGCAGCAGCTGCACGACCTGCGGGGCAAGGAGGGCGTTAGCAGGAGGCTGGCGGCGTCACTGATAAGCACATACGCAGCCCCATACAATAACGGTACTGAAAATAACCGTTACTCAGCAATGATTTGAGACTATATCGGTGTGCGTCCGACATTGTGCGCATGTCAATTTGTCTGCAACGTTGCGGTTGCAGGCGTATTGTGCAATCACGAAGATGATTCCGTCTGTCAGTGAAGAGAATCAGGCACAATTACCCAAACTAAGGCACTGTCCATGTACACGTAGCTATAGCTAGCCATAGTCGCCAATGCATGCTCGTTCTTAAATGACCCATACTTACATGGCAACTTTAGAATAGATCATGACCATAGTTAAGCTAACTGTGGGGCAAGTGGATACGTGACGATAGGCAACGGGTGCAAGTAGCTTTGGAAAGTAAGCCCTCATGACCGTTGCTGGTGTTGATGACTATGGGTTGTGAGCGCCACAGCTTAGCTTTGGATAATGAGCCCCATGACATAAGGCAATCGTGTAGAAAACTATCGTCAGTAAGCCCCGTGACTGTCGGCGACGTTGTGGACAACTATAAAGCCCTGCTTGGGTTGGGTTTACTCATTTAAGCACGTACGCGAAATGGCCAGTAGACAAACCCGCGGGCTGGTCATTCCCGCGCCAGCGCCTGGTGTGTAGGCAATCGCAGACATGTGCAGCGCATGCGTGTCCTGCGGGCAGGCCTACCCTAACATTCGCAGGCGCTAACCCACGGCCGCAGGGTTAAGGCGGGCTATTGCTGTGCCATGCTCATAGTGACTTCAGTACAAACCTATGAAAGTGCAGGTGAACCTCAGAGTTTAGTCGACTGAACAATGTGATCGTCATTCCTCCCAACCGTAGTCATGAGTGTATACTTATTGTCAGGAAGAGTTCAATCATGGATTTTGAGGTCGCGGCCATAGGCGGGAGATCATGGTCAGTTATGTCTGCCTTAGGTTTTAAAACACAATGATCTGTGCATCCCCTACGGCACGAGGAACCACAACCATTACGCACGTTAAGGCCGGGCCAAAAGTGCGGGTGGAGTTCGCGATGTCTCAGAAAGTGGCCGATGTTGCAGAGAGAGTTGCAAAATTTTGGAATATTAGAAAACTAGGAGCGTGCAAACACCTTCCCCGAGGTGCGGTCCCGTCCACGATACAACGAGTACGACGCTTATCACTTACAGGGCAGTCTGAGTGGATCCACACTCTCCATATGCTAGAATACAAATAAGTACCAGAATAATTTGGTAAAGGCTGAGTGCAAATGGCTTTCTCTGATAAAAACGAAATGATGGGCTATTAGAACCGACCAAACAGCGTCCCGTTAACACGGGTTTCGACTCTTAAATGACTATTTTGGTGATGTCAATTTTGTTATAATTCCACCATACTTTCCAAATTTGACGTCACCAATTCAACAATTCTTGGTGAATCGGTTCTGTGTAGAGTGTAGATGAAGCGTGTAAAATATTTTTGTCCGAAACCTGGTAGGTTGAGGAAATATCTAAAAAAAATTTCGAACACTTATACAAACTATCTCAATCATTTTGGATTACACCTGAAAAAACAAAGTTGATTTGGAATCAGCATTAAATTTCTACCAAACATGCCCTATTTTCTTTTCCCGGCGCTTTCATACAGTGATTTATACTTAAAAACTCACTTTTTGACGTGAAACGGCATTCTAAAAACGCCATAACTCAAAAACGATTCCCATCAAAATATTTTCAGGGATTGATAAGATATTTCCAAGGACGGTATACCCAGAAAATATCGTAATTTTGAGGGATACGTAATTTACGGAATTATGGAATGACGCATCAAAAAACCCCTATTTTTATCCTGGTGACATCGAATTTGAAAGTGTAGTGAAATAAAAAAAAAACGTTAACGCTGGCGCTAACGTGAAAGCAGATGACGAACCTGACAGGCAATTGAAAGACAGGAAAGGCGTCAGTGCACCAGAAATGCAAGCCCTCCATGAGGGGGACGGGGTAAAAGATGCTGTTAAGAACCGTGTAACGATATCCAGCTAGCTATGCTTGATATCGGGTGAACAATGAGTATCGTTGTTGTGGTCCTCAAACTAAACCGAAGCGTTATGTTGTCCGGGGCTGGCGGGCCGGGGGCTGGCGGGTCGGGCCGGGGCTGCTGATGACGCGCCGCGCCGCCCCGAGTGTCGAAAGGAATCTGTTTACGAGCGCGGCACGGCCCGCCCTACCAGTGTTTACAATAAGCCTCGCGCCGGCCCATGCCGAGCTGTGCCCTATGCACGGAGCGGAGCGCAGCGCAACGGACGGAGCGGAGCGGAAAGCCCCGCCTCGTAATATGAGGCTCGGCTAGGGCTGCTCACGGGGCCTGCTGCGGCTGCTGCGGGCTGCTGCTGCCACGCTGCCGCTTCTGCTAACTACTGCTACAGCTGCCAACTGCTAACTGCCTGCTAAACTGCTAACTACGAGAGTTAAAGCTACCTGAAGTTAAAACTTCATCTGCTAAAAAATTACCCTACGACTGTTCGGTACAGACAAGACATTTGAATCCATGTCACCGCCTCCTGCCCTGTCACCTAGGGATGCTTGGCGCGAAATGACCGCCTGCCTGCAACGGTCCCTCCCGTACGCCATACTGTACCTCATCAAGCGTCCGCGGTTGCTCCACCACAATGGGGCAGTGCCGCCTCAGCACGGCGAAGTGCTTGTCCTGCAGAAACAGGCTGCGCACGGCCTCCAGCACGCCGAAGAAGGACTCTCCCCAGCGGTAGCCGCGGCAGGCGCGGCCCACCCACTCGTCCAGGCGGTGCGAGCTGCTCCAAGCGCGCTGCACCCGCATGTCCTTGGTCTGCAGCAGCTTGAGCAGCTCCTCGCAGGCCGTCGAGCCGTCCGCGCTCACGTCGCACAGCATGCCTTGCCAGACCACGCCTACCTGGGAGGGCACAGGCAGACTCTGTAGCTTTCGAACGCATCGACAACCACATGTCGATATATGGTGATGACTGAAAGTGCTCATGAGTTTGCGGATTTAGATTCAAGATTTAGTAAGCATCACCGGTAATGTGAATCCGCTTTCATTGGTTAATTTGTTTCACAAAGGAACAAGTTCTTAAATAATAGAACGATGAGGATACTCGGAGCATCACACATTCTGAGGTGTATACGTTACAGCTATCTTACAACAAGATTTATCCAACATTACCAAAGAGAGGAAGAGAAGATACAGAGATGATAGAGAGGAGATAGAGGGGAGAGAGAAGAGAGAGGGGAGAGAGAGAGAGAGAGAGAGAGAGAGAGAGAGAGAGAGAGAGAGAGAGAGAGAGAGAGAGGGAGAGAGAGAGAAGAGTGGGTGCCGGGGAACAATTGTCTGTCCGCTTCCTCAGGGCACACACCGGGGAACTGCCATAATATCCGTTCGTGATGGCAAATGATTCACTTTGCTTTCAAACGCCCATTTCCGTGAAACACTGAGGGTGCTAAATAGACTCAGCTACCCGTTTGACGGGGGCGCTAAATGACAACAGTTGAGTGTTCACAACTAAAACAGAACGACCGGTTGTTTCTGGGGAGGACCGCGTTGCTGGAGGGTCCCTGACAGTGACCCCCCCCCCCCCCCCCCTCCGCACTGTACCTTGTCGCAGAGGTCCTGGAAGTGGGCGTACAGGTCGCGGGCCGACACGCCCTGGGCGTCACGCAGCAGCAGCAGCTGCTCGCGGGGCCGGGCGTCCTCCACGAAGCGCAGGCTCAGCGCCACCAGCTCGCGGCACTCGCCGGCCACCGTCTCGGCGATCAGCGCCATGCGGCCTGGAAGCAGAGCACACGTTAATGAGAGATCCCGGCACAAAGCTTTTCAACGCAGGATTCCCCACGACGCCCACCGGAGTTCATAATGACCCAAAATTTCTAACCTCCATAACTTCACTCTGACTTTCCAGGGGTAATATTATAATATTTCCATCATTTTGGCCGAATGCAGTGATAGGATCGAGATCAGGTTGTAATGGGGCTAAATGATATTCGATGTTACTTCAGCATTGCGCAAACCAGGCAACTAACATAAGATTGGAACCATTGCTAGCAAAGCCCCTGGCCGCACCATGCGAAGGCCAACAGCACAGTAAAAAGCCTACGAAGAAATACTTCGTATTGCAAAGGAGATGAAGGATAGGCAGGCTGCGAACCAGCATTAGCTTCGCAATACACAGGTTATCTTCGTAGGCCAACGAAGACTTCTTTCCGTCCGTAGGACTTTTACTGCGAACCCGCGCACACTCACCGGACCGGGCCGCTGACGCCAGCGCCCTCAAGCACGTCTCCTCGGCGGCACCCCGCAGCGCCGACTCGTCCTGCAGGGCCAGCTCCGCTGACAGCGCCGTCCGAGTTCGAGACGTCGCCGACGCTGCGGCCACCCCCGTGTCCTCTGCGGCGGCGCGAGCCACTCTGCGGCACAGTCCGGCCACGGAAGCTGTGGGGGCAGCTGTGGAGGTAGGGGCAGCTGTGGGGGCAGCTGTGGGGGCAGCTGTGGGGGCAGCTGTGGGGGCAGCTGTGAGGGCAGCTTTGGAGGCAGCCTCAACAGTGGGCGTGCGCCCCGACGGCCGGGCAACGCTGGCAGCCGCAATGCGAGCGCAACCTATCGACATAGAAACGATTATTTCAGTACGTGCCCCTTTGGGGATGTGATTGTGAGCCCGTCTGTGCATTTAAAGACACTATGGCAAGGCGTGCTCCTCTAGTTCGGAATCGTTGACTGGATGAAATTAAATATTTCTCCGACATGTAGAAATAAAAAAATAGATGCACAGCAGAAGCTAGCACTTAGCGCACTGGAACTGAAAAACTTCACTCTGCTGTAGAACCACACTGAAAACCTTTGATGACGTCTGTACGGTACAATGACAGAACGGCAAATGTGTGGATACAGCGAGCCTACACACGCCTACAATCTGAACTCTGAGCAGGAGATATTGAAATCTCCTAAAAAGTGGAAATGAAATAGGATTTTCGTACATTCGTCGCTTCCGGCCGTGTATGTAAGATCAGCCACTACCGTCCTCCAGCGCCAATGGAAATGTGTATTGGCACACGGTCAGCGATGCGCTCTTACACCAGCGCCCGCACCTGCCCTGCTCACTCACCGGAGGCGCTCCGTTGACGGCCGGGTTCAGCCGCGGCATCACGGGCGGCTGCGGCTGCGTCACTTGCGGTGCGGGATCTGGGGGCGGCGTACGCTGCTGCAGCGGCCGGGGCAACCCCTGAAGTCGAGCGGCGCCGAACCGCTGGTAGCGGGCCGGATGAGGGCACCGCCGGGTACACGAGCTCGCTGAACCGTTGGTGGAGTCCGCCCTGAACGGGCGCGGGCCGCCCGGCGACATCTGACCGGAAGGAGTAGCGGCGGGGTCCGAGGTAGTCCGTGCCCCAGCCGGGGGTGGGCAGGTAGCCGTCGGGGCACTCACCCCACGCAGAGGGCCAGAAGTAGCTCTCACGACGCGGCCCATAGCAGTAGGCGGCGTGGCGGCCAACGGCGGCCTCCCACGGCGCCGGACCGTTCAGAGCGTACGGGTCGAAGTCGTCACCCCAGGCGACTGGCCCGTACACGCCGTCGCCACAGCGGGGATGTCGCCAGCCGAAGGGTTTCGCCCGCTCAGGCGCTTCATCCAAGTCCTTGTCGCAAGCGGCGCGGCCGAGATCGCTGAACCGCCGGTTGAGGCCGCCGTCGCCCTGGCCTCCGGCCGACGCGGACGCCCTTGACTTGTGGTGCAGCAGCTCGTGCACCGCGGACTCCATGTCCTTGCGGGGGCCGGTCCGGAGCGGGGTGCTGGCCGGGGGCGGCGCATCGCTACCCCGCGAAGCGTACTGACGCTGCGCGAGCGGGGCGAGCTGCTGCTGCGCCCCCACATCCTCGTCCTGGGGCTCCCCCTTGATGCGCACATAGCCTCCCAGGCGCGACGGCGCTCTCTGGCCCGGCTGTGCGCTCCGCGCACGACTTTTCAGGGCATGCTGTAGTCTCAGCACCCTTGCCGCGCTCATTTCACGAGCATTCTCTGTCAGCATCGCCTCCAAGCTCTGGTGATATTTTTTGGGCTGGCAAGCCTTCTCGGCCTGTCGACGGACCTCTGCGGCCTGACGATCCTCTACGGCCTGACGGGCCTCTTCGGCCTGACGAGCCTCTGCGGTCAGACGGGCCTCTGCGGTCAGGACGGGCCTCCTCTTCCAGCGCCGCCTCTTCGATCAGACGGGCCTCCTCTTCCAACCCCGCCTCTTCGGCCTGACGAGCCTGGCCTGCCAGCTCCTCCTCCAGGCGGGCATCCCTCTCCCGGGCCTCGCGCTCGGACACCAGCCTGTCCAGCTCCCGGTACTTCCTCTCCAGGCAGTCGAAGCTCGGCCGCTCCAGGTCTTCTGCCTCCTGCAAGGCCACCAGCAGCCAGTCTTCGTCCGAGCTCTGCCTCCGCTGCTCTTCGTGAACCCCTCCCGGCGTTGCCTCATCCTCCACGCGGAACCCGCCCTCCGCGACGGCTTCTGGACGTGGCCCCTCCTCCAGCAACGTCTCCTTCAGCGCCGTGTCCAGATCCGCCAGCAGCTGCCGGCACTCATCGATGGACGCTTCGGGGTGGCCGGCCAGCCAGTCGAGGCCGCTGCGTGCCGTGGCCACGGCCCCGCTGTGCAAATCGCCGTCTTCGACCTGCAGCGAACAGAAATGGTCGTATTTACTAGATGGGGAGGGAAAGCAGCCTATGCAGACCGGCTCTTTACGCCAAGCGCAGAGATTTAGGCCTGCATCAGCATCATGTAACGTGATAAGAAAATTTTGATATGAACTTAGGATACTACTGTACAGCGTTGAAAATAAAGTATTCTTTCAATAATCCGAGTTTTAGCTCTACAAGACACGACACCCTCCAACACCACGCGTTTTCAAGTCTTTCATCCCCTCCCTCTAAAAAATAATTTAAAAAATTACTCTTAACACTTTAGGTGTTAATACACTTTAAGTTTTAAGACGAAAAATAAAGCGGTCGCTGTGCCTTTTCACTGTGGGATTATCACGCCCTCAAAGTAATTTTTTAAAAACAAATTTTGCAGTGTCAATTTCTGTGCTCCTATTTTTGTAATCCTGGGATCTAGACGAATCTAACATTCATACAATGCCAGGCTTAATTTCGTTGTGAAAGTGATTTCCCGAAGTAATTTCCAGTGTCAACGTTTGAATGACCCTCACTAAAAACAGTAGCCCTTACAGGGGCCGCTGTACATTCATTGTACCCGGTACACCTCTTCTTACAGTAAAGAGACCTTGTCCTGCTTCTGCCTGCTTTTCTGCACTCTTACAAAAATATGATTGAACCAAGTATAATATGCTTGACACAAGCATTTTCCAAGCTAAAACGGAACAAGAAGACAATCCGGCATCAATGATGCTAAAAAGAAGCTCGTTCTTTACCCAAGTTGTGCTCAAAAATGTAGTTTTAACGGCGTGAAATTTATATGAAAGTCAAAATTAATTAAAGATAAACCCGCACGTAGAGTCAAAAAGAACGAATATTGCGCTGGCCCGGGCTGTTGAGACGCACATTATCCCAAAAATCACCACATAACCATGGGACGTTCACTGATACAACTATTTTACAGTAGTGTCATAGACGATATGAGGCACTTACATTACTTTTAAATAAAGTATCTTTCACTGTCATATTACATCTTAAACACTCAGAATAATAGGATACACTTTTCAAACACGAAAAAAATGTTATTTGTGCATATTAATTTCTTGGATTTGAACTTCCGATCTTTGGTTTGTATTGCTTGTATCTTTTGTATTTTGGCATTTCTTTGTCTGCCGATTGAACACGTCGAGAGCCTCTCAAGACTCTCGAAGCCCTCCTGTAGCGCCCTCTGCCTGCCACTTCTGAAACACCGCGGACGTAGTTCCACAATCACCCGCTTCACACGCTTGAAAGCGATTGGTTGTTGATGACCCACTGACGTCTTCTTGCATCATAACGGGCGGAGTCACCGCCTTGCAACAATGCACAGGAGCTAGGTCCCCAACAGCAGGGCATGCCTGCCAGCGCTCGCCAGCGCATACGAGAACTGACCCGCGTCTACCATTGTCATGGTGCTCTTCCCAGCCTTCCTAAACGTCAGAATCAGCAGTGCCACGTTACTCGCGCTATTTCCGAAATTTACGCCAAGGACGTAGTGGCAACAGAATCGCTGCTGTAGATAATTTGATCTCACAACAGTTGGTGCTTTTGGTTCTGATAGTGTGACGGCTGGTGGCGCCTGCTCGCACTACGTCCACGCCCACCCATGGCCTTCCCCGTCATAGTTCAAACATCACCCGCTCGACGGTAGCGCCACGCCGGGACGCAGTTCCGATGCCATCCATTTGGCGCTAGCCCTAAAATAGGTTTCTCGTTTTTTCACGAATAACTTACATTAAAGAAAACATTTCGCGATTCACATACACCCAAAAAATTAGAAAAAAAAATCTTCTTTTAAATGAATAGTTTGAAACAATACTTGAGGTACATTAATACTAAAACGAGCCTCATCAATTTACACCCAAATAGCCCTTTACTCGGCTCTGGACTTCGAATAAAAATTTAGTTTCAAAATTAAAGTTTACAGTTTTACGCCTTTTGTGACATTTTTAGATACATATTTAACCCTAATTCACGTTGCAACATGCGATCCGCTGATTTTAAGTTTTCGTCGTGTACCATAACCTTTCAAAATTTTCAAATGCAGATTTCTGCATAAAATGCATTCATAACCGAAAAAAAACCTATATCATTTTTTTGTGACGTATCCAAGACCTTTAAAATGATACCCCACACTCCACTGTAGCTGTCGTACTTTTGGAGATGAAAGTGAGGATCTAAATAACACATCTACCCGGTACAATACTCGTTCTTCTTCCCCACATATGTATATATGTATGTGGTTGTGGGTAAAGAACGAGTAAAAAACAAGAAATCAAGCATTCCACACACTGTAAGAAACGGTTTTGGGAAATTCCAAACAATTGCCAGGAAATTCTGTACCCCTTATTTTTTTGAAATTTTCAACTCTTTTGGGAAAAATCCGAAAGAGGTCTTTAAGACGTTTTATTTGGTTACCATACTAGAACTAACTCTTCTATGCATACAATTTCAATTTTTAATTTTTGAAAAAATCCAAACTTTTTTTTTGAAAATTCCAAACAATGTTTAGGAAAATTTGTATCCCAAACTGTTTGGATGTTTCCAATGAAGTTTCTTACAGTGCACTTGCTAACTAGCAGAAAGTCCTGAGCCCTTTCACGCGCAGATCGCGCTTAGCATGCCTGAGTCAAGCATGCGGCGGGCAGAACCAAGCCGCTGACACTTGAATTGAGCAAGCCAGCGAGACATTTCGAAATACTGTATATTTTGGCTTGAATCTAGCGTATTTTTATTTTTATGTGATACAACTAACGGGGGTCACGAGCACGTACCTGACTGTCCGCCAGGAGACGCAGCCTGTCCTCGGCGGCGCCCCTCGCCAGGAGCCGCTCCTGATCGGGGCTGCGAGGCCGCTGCGAGGCGGCGCCCAGCAGCTCCTGCAGACGGCTGGGGGGCAGCGACGCGGCGCACACCACGGGCAGCACCTCCCCGGAGGCGTCAACGAGCTCCACCAGCCCCGCGGCCGTGACGCGCGCCCGCCGCACGTCCCGCGGGGGCTGCACGATGGCCACCAGCTCCAGGCAGTCGGCGCTGTGGCCCTGCAGCACCTGCAGTGACAGAACGGCGGTTAGCGCTGTACACTGCAAACCCCAATGCACGACTTAACGCGTTTAGAGACCACGTTAGCGACCACGCATTAGCTGACGCACGGTTCTAGGCCGCGCTGTAACTAATGTGTGCCCGCATACCATACCTAGCTGTAGCTGATGTGAGGTGTTACGAATCGGGGTCAACACTAAACATTTCCTAATGCATCGTCTCACACATCACATTAGGGGCCATCCATAATCTACGTCGAAAGAAATAGGCCAATTTTTGACCCCCCCCCCCCCCCCCCCTCGTCGACTTTCGTCGACTTTGGCCCGACCCCCCCCCCCCCCCCCCCATTTTCGACGTCAACAATCACCTTTTTTTTTTTCGAAAACGATGGAAATGCGATATTAAGCAGTGTTTGAGGCTAAGTGTATGTAATTGAAGACGGATTTCGTGTTTTGAAGCGGCGGGGTGACTGGCAGCACACGGCACGGCCCGCCGGGGCGGACAGAAAGCCGCTGCGGCAGCGGCGCGGGCGGCCGGGCGGCAGCGGCGCGGTGCCGCCACGCACCGCGCCTCGCCTCTCAATCGAAGTGTCGACGTCAACAAACCATTTACCCCCCCCCCCCCCCATGTCGACACTCGTCGACAACCGAAGGACCCCCTCCCCCCCCCCCCCTCTTCGTGTCGACGTAGATTATGGATGGCCCCTTACCTGGAGCGTGGTGTGTGGTAAATTCATGCATGGGGATTTGCAGTGTACACACTTAATCCGTACATACAGTAGTGTGCATGGCTAGGCACAAAATTAAACATGCAGAAGCCCACGCACACTTACAGTCCATCAAGCACACATGTGTGCTTAACTACGCACAAATAAATGGAGTTGCAAAGAAAGACAGTTGCTTTGGATAAAGGAATTCAGATTTGATGGTGTGCGGAGGCCGCACCTCCACAACCACAGGGAATCGAATTACGGACGGAATGAACAAATTCGATCAATCCACGACAAATATTCGGCAATCTGTGTTTAAAATCAATGCCCATTGCAGGAGCGCAGCTTATTTCAATCCATAAATTAGTCAGTTGAAGTATGCACTGCGAATCCAAATGCATGACAACACACAATACTTTCTGTATGGTCTCAGGCCATGCACTTCCTTCTGCATGGTCCCGCACCACGCTTTAGCTGACGCGTCGTTGCAAAACCATGCATTTGGAAATGTGTGGTAGCAGCACCACACATTAGTAATTGTGTGGTGTGAAACCATGCATTAGGAAATGTTTGGTGTTTACCCCCAAAACGCACACATCGCTACTTTTTATTCGCCCTTTGCTACTACTACATTTCTGCGGTCCGATCGCTGGGGCTAGTAATCGGAAGTATAAGTGGAGTTGGACGGGGTTTCTTAAGAACACCACACCAGGGTAAAATTTTCTAAGACCATCACGCTTTAAAACTTCGATGTCACCGATTTCGTTTATATTTGGTGGGTCGGTTCTAATAGGTGCACAGGATAGCCATGCCAAACGGTTTGGGTCAAAAAAAATTAGTTCGTGAGATATGAGAAATTTTCGACTGCGGTTTTTTGCTAAAATGGAGGTTGCATGCTAGGAGAAAAACCCAAATATCTCGGGAAATTTTCAAGTTATCGCAAAAAACGAAACAGATTCTGAAAGAACGTGAAAATGTTCACCGAAAAAGTGTATGACAAGGGGGGGTTCGCTTGGAAAAAATTCGATCACCCCCACCCCCTAACACCTGAAAAATAAAGAAAAAACACACTTTGCGAACCCGGCGGCACACGCACACAGACAGAAGGACAGACAGACGGGCAGACAGACAGACAGCCGCTGGCCGTCTCTCTCATCCATTTGTCAAGGCGTTCGCTGGGCATCACTCGCTCCGCACGGTCGCAGCCGCGCTCATGTTCTAACCTACCCTTACCTGCCCGAGCCTAACCTACCCAGGTCTCCCTAACATAACCTACCCGAGCGTAACCCACTCGAGTCACTGATCTGCCCTCCCTGACAGGCGCATGGCGCGTACTAACCTCACCCAACCGGCGCAATTTAAATTTTAGACCACTTGTAAAAATTATCTTAGAGACCGCTTGAGATGCGGTGCCCCTTAGTTGACTCAAGTATGACGCATGAAAGATGTGGTCCACATTTAAGCTCTCTACGTCTAACCGTTCTCGAGAAATCGCGCTGGAAAACAGACAGACAAACAGAGAAAACATTGTTGGCCTTGTGGGGTAAGGGCTTTGCTATCGCTCAGCCAATAAATATTGTTGGGCGACAACGAAGTTAATGGTCTTAATAGGGTATCTCGCTGAAACTCAGACCGGATGTCGCGAACATTTCAAGAATCAGAAAAGCGGACCCAGTGTATGTGTGTGTGTGTGTGGGGATGGGGGGGGGGGGGCGCAGCCGCAGCAGAGCGTATCTCCGCCGCGTGCGCCGGCCACGAGCCGACTGAAAAACTTGCGGTCCTATCTCTCGCAGATGATGCGTAACGCCTATATAGAAGGTTCAGGTCACCGCTAAGCTTCTTCGCGCGGTCCATAGACGCCTCTTCAATAAGCGCGGTGACGACTTGTACTGCGTCACCCTACCAAACGGTCGTGACACATCGTCAGCGAGAGCTACGGCTCGCAAATTTTTCAGTCGCTGCCCGACGCCCGCAGTGCTCCTTTCTCCTCTGCTCTTGCGGTTTCCCCCATACTGGATTCGCTTTATAGACTCTTATCGATATCCGGTCTGAATTTCACCGGGGGCTCTTTTTCAATTTTTAACCCCCCCCCCCCTCCAATCTCTTACCTTCGTATAAAATTTAGACCGTTTTAACGATAGCAACCAGAGCATCGCAGATCGTCTTCGCTCACCGACTGCGCACCTGTTCAACAGTCAACTGTCGCGAGCGCCTTACCTTGATCTCGGACCCTGCGAGGGGCCTGGGGACGGACGAGCAGTCGAGCGGCGCCTCCGCGGGCAGCGTCGTGCCGGGGGGGACGTCAGCCCGGCCCGCGGCGCCGGCAGCGCCGTCGTACTCCAGGCGCGTGTGCAGCGCGGCCGCCTCCTGCAGCGAGGCCCGGCCCGCGGCCAGCAGCGCGGCGCCCACGGCCACGGCCCGGCCCGGCTCCAGCGGCGCCAGCGCGTCGCCGCGGCACGCGTGCCCGGCCTCCACGCGGTGCAGGAGCACGGCCAGGTTGGCGCGCAGCTGCGGCATGCGGCACGCGCCCCCCACCAGCACCACGTCGTCCAGCGAGGAGAGCTTCACCTGAACACACCGGCGGGGTTACCATGGTGCACTGCATAAGGCTGGACTCGGCCCGGCCATGAACGCCCCAGGCGCTCTTGAGGAGCGCTTGTCCAAAGCTTGACACCCCTATAGCGCTCCCTGAGGGCTTCCAACGTCCGGGCATGAGATTCGTCATGTAGTATCTATGCCGCAATGGCTTTGAGACTTCGTATGGCTTTGGCTTGAGGTCAAGCGTCAAATGCATACTCCCTTTGGCTTCAGAAAATGGAACTATGGTACGTCTAGTGACATCCTGTACGATGCACCGGCGCGAACTTTGGGATTTCTAATCTTTGAGCTTAAAGGAAATATCGATCGGTATCGGTATTCTCGATTTTGGAAGAAAATTAAACGTCAGCAAAGAGTATGCAGATGTCAGAAACCATTTGATAAGTGGACGCGTAGGGGCAGGCAATGCCTGTTACGTATTGTATTTTGTCCAACGCAAATAACGACGGGACCACGCAGATAAACCGATCTGTGAAAACCGCATCCCGAAATTCCAATTAGTTTGGCCGTCAGGGAAAAGGTGCGGCGGCTTGACCACCCACAAACAACGCACTTATCATCTACCTTCCGGTCGCACTCGCGCAGCGCTGCCGGACTCACCCCGGACATCCTCAGCGTCTTGGCCACCTCGACGGTGACGCGGTCGTAGAGCTGGTCGCAGATGGCGTTCGTCACCTCCCGGGTCACCTCCATGTCCAGCTCGAGGTCCAGGACGGGCAGCCGCAGCTTGACCGAGGCCGTCGGCATCACGGAGAGCGCCGCCTTGGCAGCCTCCCAGGACGCGCGCAGCGCCTCGTGGGCCTCGGCGTGCTGCGCCACGTCCACGTTGAAGTCGCGACGAATCTCCTGCGGAGCGCGAGGGGGAAGATAAGAGTGCACAACATGCGGCCCACCCACACAGGATCCACGAGTGACTAGCATCACCGCCCCCCCCCCCCCCTTCCACAACACACACACACACACACACACACACGTACATCACATTCCTCATCATCCAAATATCAATCTGGGCCAAAATGTAAGACCATAATTTATCTCACATAGGGACTCGACAACTAGAGTTACTTTAGTAATGCAGGGCTGCCCTTCTCCACCACTCTCACAGCTTTGCAAAATGAGAGACAACAAGAGCACGGAATGTGTGCGTTAGAGCCTAAATATTATATGGACGACCCCTAAAATCCAAACATTTACGAAGATTTACGAAGTAAGGCAAAGCCGGGTGGGCTCATCTTAAATACAAAATCTTAAAGCAGCACGATGCTGCAACTTTTCATACGCTTTAATCAAGTTAAGAGTAGGCCTTGAGAACGAATGTTCTCAGCAACGTGAAGCAGGGTAAACATGCTCGTTCCGTAGATAATTTACGAACAAGCAGCGCGCCCATTCAGGATCGTTTGGCGCAAAAGAACTGACGGGCACCAACGTCGTGGTGCGAATGGAACTGTAGACCGGCCCAATTTTCCATACGTTGAAAAATCTCATGACGGCTAGTGCTCATATTTGTCTCCGACCTATAACAAAATTTTTAAAAAAATTTCGGGATTTTTCGGACAACGGGAAAAGGTCGCGAAATCGGTTCAGAGATGGCGACGTCGAAATCCCGCAAAATCATCCCCCGCGCCACTTTGCCGAGCGATTTTCCGGGTAAATATCGATCTTACGAGGAAAGTGCATAGAGTCAAAGTTGTTAAGAATAAGCTGGTTAGTCTAAAATAATTTTTTTTTTCGAAAAAATTCGAAATTGTATTGCCTAACTTGCAGGGGCAAACAGCTAAAACTTAACAAAGAAACCGTTTTTAGCATCTTATTGTCGTGGTGTCGCTGGAATCATTAAAAATGCAACCAATACTACAAATCAACCATTATGGTAAGTTATATTTTGATGTACAACACCTCTTTCAACATTTAATCCAATGCTTTTGTTACAGGTATAAGGTATTTTACGTCATTTGGGTAAAACAATCACAATCATTGTTATAGTTACATAAAACAACCGTTGTTATAGGCTACAGGTTCAGGTTTAGCTAAAAACATCACTGTAATTTATTTCTCTTTCTGTCCTCAGTCACGGAGTAGCAGCAGCTGACGCTTAGATTCGTCTTTGGTTAACTGGTTTCCCTCCAGGTACGTGGTGATCAGCGCCACCCCCCGTTCCGCACAATCATTCACAACCTGGAAATTATTCGGTCTTGGCTGGTCTGGGCGCTCGGTGCAGGGTTGGACTCGGTTGGACTGGCCACCTAAGCCCCCTCCCCCTGAGGTAGCTAAGGGCATAGGAGGCTTTTCGAAGAACAGTTTCCAACAACATTTTTGTTTCTGAAACAAACGAGTCGAGTGCCTACCCCTTACCAAGGAGTGGTTACATTCCACTCAATTGGTCGGGTAGCTGTCATGTTTCAATTTAGTTCTCTGAGATTGTTCACACATTTATCAAATTGTAGTGCTGGGGGCAAGGGCAGGTATCTTGTCAACCAGATAAATTGATTGGCAGCCCCCTTCATTAGTTCAATTGGTCTCCAATCTCTTACTAGGTGCATATCTTTTGGGAAGGGCCCCAGCCCGGCCCGGGGCCCCGGCGGCGATTGACAAATCGCCGCCCTGGCAAGTCCGAGCCTTGCTCGGTGTGCGAGGGAACGCAAAGCTGTGCTAAAGCTACCGCACCACCAGCGGACCGCTGCTCAGCTGTCCGGGGAAGTAGAGGACTCCACGGGTGATATTTCGGCAGCCGGGACAGGTCTCTGCCCCCTCCCCCCTTTTCCCCTCTTTCCTTGTCATCAAACCAGTGTTCATAACCCTGCTTAATTTTGTGTAGATCCCGTTCCGCTGCCTCGACCGAGCTCAGCCGTTTACGACCCGGCTAGAAGCAATTACTGATTACGGGTGATAACCGATCGATTACGGGTGATTACCTGTTGATTACGGGTGATTACCTACTGATTACGGGTGATTACCGACCGATTACGAATAATTACCGACCGATCACTGGCTTATAGCCGACATTTACATCACGACCTGTTATAGCGACCGATCACGGGCGATTACCGACTGATTACGGTGATTACCGCAGATTACGGATGATTACCGCCGACTATGGGTGATTACCACTGATTACGGCATGATTACCGAGGGGGTGTACACGCGATTACCAGAGTTATTAACCCCTCGTCGCAGACGACACCGGCACACAGTGTCGCTACTCACGTCTTCCAGGTGCGACAGGACTAAGGCATCCAGGTCGCCGCCGCCGGGCAGCCGCAGCCCGGAGCTGGCCAGGACACGGACGCGGGGGCCCAGCAGGCCGCCGTCGGAGAGGCGGGCCACGGCTGCGCTGCCGCCGCCGGCGCCAACGTCCACCACCACGATGCAGCGGGGCCCGTCCGCCAGCGAGGCCCTCTTGACGTGGCCGTACGCCGCGGCCACAGCCGAAGTCTCGTCACACACCCCCAGCACTTCCAGCCCGGCCAGGGTGCCTGCCACACACATACTGTTAAAAAATGGTACGGAAAATGAGCACGGAACAGTCTTAAGATTTTTTGCCTGGAACTGTCCGTTGCATTTCGGGAGAAACAGTCCATTAAGGAACGGTCTGTCTTCATGAATACGGATCGACGGTTACGGACCTTACATCATTTTGGCCAACAAATTAGTAACTTTCGAAAATATGCGCCAAAAAGTACGGAACATTCCGTGGCAGAGCTTTCTGTATCTGTCAAATACGGACATTACCGTTACGGAGCGGTCCGTAGGCTGAAAATACGGACTGTTCCGTATGGTCTTCGTACTCGGGGTGCGGAATTTTTAACAGTGCAGACCACCGCATGCGTCAGCGTCAGCACGCGCTTGACTGCAAGAAGGTCACCATTATTCGGGTTAAGCGGCCGTAAAAAGCCGCACACTAGTTGCCATGGGACCTGTCCCATGACATGTTTCGTTTTTATGCAAAACATAACTGAGATACAATTTGTCCCACCTATAAGTTACAAACTGTCCCAATGTCGTGTTTTGATTAAACACGTAACATTTCATTAGACAAAATTGCCATACTGGCATGTAGAGCGTGAACTTAAGTTCAAAATTTCTTGCTGAGTAGGTAGACACAACCAACACAATTAGTGTGATCATCAGCGCAGACTCGTCATGCTCACCTCCGCCTCCCCAAGAGGCCAACTACCGAGAGGCAAAACGAGGTGTCGCATAATGGGCAGACAGCGGTGGCCACACATGTGCACGCCACACATGTGCAAGGGAAGCCATGCCTGCAGTTCTAGCAACACTGTCAGTTCACACCCCCTAATTCTGCAAGAGCCATGCAACGGGAAAAATTTAAACGACATCCGAGTTGAGATATGAGCATATAACACCCCAGTTGAGTGTAGCAGCCATAATGCATAGCATAAAACCGCCGCGTATGGAACCGGCCTAAACTATGTATTTCAGTTTCCGACGCTTCGCATACAAAATCTTGCAGTTTTTATTGCAAAACTAATGCAATGTCGGTCGCAATAAATTGTCATGTTCGTCACAAATTTTTGTGATGCTCATCACAAAACATAAGTAACAATCACAATTCCGACAAATTTTGTGAAGACCCTCACAAAAACTTGTGATGATCGTAATAAAAATTGGTCCAGTTGTGATCTTCACTAAAATTTTGTGCTTAATGTCACAAAAAATTGTAATGGCTGTCACTGTTTTCTGCAACGTATTGCTGTTGCAGAATCTATTGACGATAGTTGCAAACATTAAAACAGTGTATTTATGATAACTCCGACTATCTAACTGACGTATGCTCAAGGTATAATGGACACACCGCAGGCGTACTATAGGTGCCTAACCATAGAATTGTTAAGTACGCCTCATCGATTACTATTACACTTTGTTAAGTTTGGAATGAACACAAACATCATCACCACTGCCACTGCACGTCCAAAGCCCTGAAGGGTAAATTGCCCCTGTAGGGTTCACTACAGTCAATAAATCTATCATCTGTCTCATACACACACTCAATCACGAGACATAACACAATTTCCCAACAGTTGAGCGGTCCAATGAACTACGCCGGACTTACCAGCCTGCTGCACGGCCACGCGCTGGGCCATGTTGAAGTACGAGGGCACGGCGATCATGGCCTTGCAGACGCGCTGCTCCAGCAGCGCCTCGGCGGCAGCCTTCACTTCTCGGATGACGGCAGCGGCCACCTGCGGGAGGGACAGTTAGGGGACAGGTAAGTTAGGGTAACGTCGGTAAGGTGAGGGTAAGAGCGCGTACCGCGGTGTTGACAAGATAAGATAGGTAAGGGCAGGGCGCGTATGAGTGGGACACAACAGTTTCGGAAATCCGGTGGACACGGACGGGTTAATCCGGGGTCATGCTTCCAATTGAGCCAGCGAGACCGGCGCGAAGCGGGCAGCTGCGTTTGAAAGACTTGACCCGACGTCACCGAGCTCATCCGAAAACGGGCGCCACAACAGTCTAAGGCGCGCTCGTCTTACCAGATCGGTTGCAAATTAAACGGATAGTGATCCGGCAGTAACTTGAGACTGATAGCAAATTATTTCAGACATCCATGCAGGGGCAACTTTTCTTTACTTCTGGGGAAGTCGGGGCCGAGGGGGTTTTCACTCTCGATTTCCACCTACGGAGTAATCGCAATACGTTCAAATACGTCTTATTACGCCAAATACGCGTTAATACGTATTATTACGCGTGAATACGCAATAATACGCAATAATACGCAATAATACGCGTTAATACGCGCTAATACGCGTTAATACGTCTTAGTACGCCAAATACGCGTTAATACGTATTATTACGCGTTAATACGCAATAATACGCGTTAATACGCGCTAATACGCGTTAATACGTGTTAATACGCATTCAATACGCGGTAATGCACGCAATCCCCGAGCAGCAGGCGCTGCCCGCCTACCGATAGGCAGCTCCGCAACAGCTTTGCCGGTTGGGCTGCCTACCCCAGACTGTTGCAGGGGTCCGGTGTTATAGTCCGTCCGGAATAGGCCAATGGTTCGAGCCTTCGAGCGCGCCCTGAAGTCTGCAGCGAGCGAGACTAGTGTAACGTCTGCTGCTATTCCATCTCCCTGTACGTTGATAAACTCTGGTTTGAACGATGTGATGTTGGGCCAGGGATTTAATTCTCTTTTCGGATTATCGTGGAACGGAAGAACAGACAGAAAAGAAAAGACCTGCATTGGACGGTAAGGAGTTTCACTAGGAATTACTGCGACATTTCGTTTCCGTTCTGGAATCATAGTGTTGTTGTTATTTTACACGGAGATATCGTTTGCGTCTGTCTCAGCACTGTCTTAAATGATGCAGTGATGTCAAGTTATTGCCGTGTCCCTCCACTTTCAACAACAAACTGCTTTAGGTACATTAACCTCACTTCTGCAATTGATTTATCTTTTATTTCATTTCTTGCAGGGGCTGTGGATAAGCCATGAACTATGTCAAGAGAAAGTGTTTTTGATGCCAGACAATTCTGTAATAAAACAACTCATTGTATCAAGAACCTATGTTATGAATATAGATCAATCGACCACTTCCATCGCATATGTTTGCCACAGATGAATCATGAGAAATAAGTTGATAAATTCCCTAAACTTTCATGGTTTACTTCATTGTAAATGGTAAGTATGCAAAAGTTTTGATTTGGGAAATCTATTTTGAAAACACCTACTCTGGAAAATCCCATGCTGCACTAACCTGTTGATTTATTAAATTCCAGATTCGCTGTAATCGTATCTACTTGTCTGTTGTTTTCTTGTCTATTATGGATGTTTGCTTAAAATTATTTATCAATCTTGTTATGGTAAACAATGGAGTGAGGGTGTGTGAATAATTTGATTTGCAACTGTTACATAAATGTTGTCAGACAGCATTTTATAATTGGTACTCAATTTTCTTATCAAAATAGGTGTCGTGATTTATGGCTTGTGAACTGAGTTTCTATCTGCTTCTACTGCTCTGATGCCTCTTAGCATATGAAGGGCAGCTGCTGTGCCACAACAGTAGCAGAAACATACCAAAAGTATTTGGCGTTGTAAGTATAACAGTACGGGTAGCAGTTCATAATCTGTGTTTCATTTGAAGGTTGTGTTTTGATTTCTTTGAGCAGACTGTCATCATAAAATAATTTGTGTAGTGATTGTAATGGTCCAAGTGTTTCAGATGGATCAGTTGGAGTTTCCATTATGAGAGGACCAATGAAGTTGTTGATCTCTTGTATGAGATTATTGTATGTCATCTGAAATGTCTTTCTATATTTTCAAGATAATGTGCTGGAAATAAAACAAGGTAACGTGAAGTCTGTATACATAAATTTATTGACTATTCAGCTTTTCTTTTATCGTTCTTGTTTCTATATAGTATTCAATTGATTTTGCTGTGGTTGGGGACAGATACACCAATGGTTTTATCAGATTTACCTCAGACCAACGGAGCCAATAGAATTCAGACACTCATGTGAAGTTTTTAAACCAAGAATGCAACTTTTGGAGGTACACATCAAGTAAGTAAATGAAAGTGCCCAATATTGAGAGTTGTACATTCGCTATTTTGTACATAAACACTTTTTTCCTGTCATAGTATTGTCTGTTTTCAGAGTGTCGTGCAATTTGAAGCAGCTGTGACAAGTATTTTTGAAACATTAAATTAATTGCCATGCACGCATGATGAAGTGAAGACATGTGGGAAAGATAAGAATGTATCACCAGAACTAATGTGAGTGCTGTCTCAACAGTATTTTATATTTAGGTGGCCTCTGAACCTGTTTCAATACTTTTCAATGTATATCGAACCAGGCAATATCAGTGTCAGGATTACTCATGCTTCAAAGGAATGGAATGGGCTGTACTGATTTTCTCGTGTTTTAATGCCCATTTTCATCAAAGCTCCAGCAATCAAGCAACAGGTATGGGCATCATTCCTTCTCTATTTTCTCTCACATAGATGCAGCTTTGTTCCCCACATTAATCTATTTGCATTGCAACTGTTGCAGAGTCAACCTAAATGCTGTCTACTAAAACTTGAAGTCAGTGCCTCAGGTGGACACTTTTGTATCCCATTTATTTTGAAACCTATGATCTAATTAAATGGTGGCTCATGAACGTTGTATTTGCTGTTTTTTTTAATGTCCCAGAAAATGTATGCATGAATAGTTGGACTTGCAGCCAGTCAGTCCACCTCATAGCAGACAGGCTGTGATTTAATTAAATGTTTTTGGGTAGTATTTGAGAATGAAGGGTAAATATAGGAGTACCCTGGCAAACTTACTTTTTAATCAGAACACAGTTGGCAATCACAGGGTAGTACAAATATAAAATTCTCAAGTCCAATTTCAAGCTTAGTTGGACCCACTCTATTATTGCTTTCTCTATAAATTAAAGGAACAGTAACAACAGCTTTATAATTAAAACACAGTCGGCAATCACACATGAGGTAATATAACACTAAAATACAATGCTTGATTAAAATTCAGTGCAACTGCAGACTGAAAGTATAACATTGCTTGTAATCACAAATAAGAACACAGAATGGTACAAAAATAAAATACTCTTGTCCAATTACAAGTTTGATTGGACGAACTCTTCTGCTGCACTCTAGAAATTAAACGAACTTTATAACTAAAACACAGTTGGCAATTACAAACGAATCAACATAACATTGAAATATAATACTTAATTGAAACTTTAAGTACAACTAGAGCATTTAAAGAGGAATCATACACTTAAAGTATTAAGTCAAAAGAATTACATAGCTAACAAATCACACAGCCATGAAGACTAGCACTTTCAGACTACTTCTTACAAAAACATTTTATTTGAGAAATGGAACATGTCATGACCAATTTTTTGCCCTCTATTTTAGGTCGAGGAATGGTGCACACATAGTTCTTCATGTCATAGTAGCCATGCAGGTCCATTTGAGTCACAACTAGCTGGTTTCTTTGGATGGTAAACCAGGTACACAGGCAGCCTAATCCTCTTGCATTCTTAGCAGGTGGACAGGTTGGGGCTTCTAATTTAGAATATTCTTGGTTTTTGAGGCTTGTACCAGTTAGATAGCTGAAGGCTAGAACTCGACCAACACCAAGGGAGCCATCCTCAAATTTAAAAGCACACCAATCTCCTACACTGACAAACTCTTCACGAGAGGGCTGCGAAAGAGTGGCAGGAGTGTAGCACGAGAGTGATGCATCTGACCCATCTTGAACCCGCTGTAATCTGTCTGAGCTTAAACTTGAGCTTTCACTCCTCAATAGCCAGCACAGCGTTGACTTCTTGATGATGGTGATATTTCCATGGCTATCTACAACTTAGGTGAAAGGACTTGATGGAGTTAGATTGGCTACTTCATATGTTTTAAGATGAATTGGACCAGTAGAAGCAATGAAAAGATCTTCTAATACATCTTCTGGTTCATCATTATCTATTTCATTGGCAACTTCTTCATCATCATCACTTTCCAATTCAAGGTGAGATACAATTTCTTCATCGCAGTCTTGATCCTCTTCTTCATCAACAAGGTCCATATCTGATTTACTGATGTATTGAAGTGAGGCTGGTGGAATAGATGTCAAACGGCTTTTAATTAAATTAAATTTCATAGCACGGGTCACAGCTTTTTCAAAGGCTTTTTTGACAGAGTTTTCAATCTCATAATTTTCTGGCAGACACACTGGAATATGTGGAGCTGCCACATTTGGCTTGATATGTTTTTGGTGTCTGGGAAATACCAAAACATCTTGGAGACTATTCTCTGTTGCCAATGATAAGTCAAGTCTGCGAAAGTAATTTTTTGCCTCTAAAATGGTGAAACAGGTTACACCAGAGCCTGTTACTCTAGAAGAACGAAGAGCTCGGAAGGTGCCTTCACAAACCTGGCTTGACAAAAGCCACGGTAAGAAAGCATTGTGTTCTTCTCGGTCTCTGCACCACACAATGAGCTGGATGATAGCATGAGCATTCAGTTCTATGCAGACATAGCTATTCAGCGTGATAAAATTATTCTGAAGTGTGTACCCCTCGGTGTTTAACACCCATGATCTCCATAATCTTAAGAAAAATACCCACTCCCACAACATTTCAACTCTCTGGAGAGGAAGGAGGTCTGCTTGGGTGAAGGCTGTCACTACTTCATTCGTCATTTCTAGAAATGTTGAGGTAGCTTCACTGTCCCTAATTTCCTTGGTCAGAGCAGATGACACCTTCGGATCACACATTCTTTGCAGGGCCCTAAAATTCATCTTATCTTTGGGATTTAAATCCGAAAGGCAGAGGAGGTGTTGATCCCTTGTTTGAGTCTGACAGACAAGTTCCACTAGGTGACCTCTCGAGACAGTTTTCAATGGGCCCATGGGCAAAATCATTGATGGTTTTAAAAGTTTGGACTTCAACTTAACACCAACATGTATGTGATCCTGGACAAACAGGAAAGACGGGTTCAGCTGTGCTTGAAACCACTGCCAATTGGGGTTGGGTTTGGCCAAAAATGTGTTGTGGCGCATGGTTTTCAACAAACGACTGTCACCATCACTGGAAAAACTGACAATCTTGATACCTTCAGCATGAAGAGCATTCACTGTCCACTGCCACCGAAGATGAACTTGTGCCGCTGTGAACTTGTTATTGGTGCCAAACATAGCCACACAAAATGAGTCGGATTTGTGAACCAGAGGTTGCACCATAATACAGTACAAATACGGACTCATTTCCTTTTTAAAATAATCACTAATAACTTGTGCGGATGTAGCAGGAAACGCATTTGGCACAGGGAGACCATTATCATCTAACGGCAAGACATTGCCAATAATTTGGTTCCCTGGCGCATAATATTCAAGGCGCTTAATAACAACAGTAGCATCTTCGCAACAATGCACAAGAAAAGGATAATTTCTTTTGGCCAGGAAGGATTTGAGTTCCTTAACTCTAAACTGACCTTCAACAATGACTTCATTTTTGTAAATGACCCTCCTAACAGTAGAAATTGAAGGGAGAGGTAAATTTGCAGCTAAAAACTCGTAAATCTTCAGGTTTCCAAGATTGTATAATACCAAGCCTACTTCTTTAAATAAGTCTTTGAAACGCCATGCATTAGGCTTCTTACCAGAATTATTGGAAGCACTTTCTAAAAGTAATTTTAAAAAATTACTCATATCAACTTCAGCTGGTTTGTGGCGTGGTCCCAGCATGGCCTGCATCAATTTTTCTTGGAGATATCTGTTTTCGTTGAGAAGAACTTCTACTTTATTAAGTATTGGAAGAAAGTCTGTAATTTTATGGCAGCCTTCAGCAGCTTTCTCTAATTTACTCTTATTCCTCTCAGTCCAGCTGTACCTAAAATAAAATGTAATTACACACATTTTGGTGATTTTTTTTTACATTTACCTGTAAAATCACAGGTTTAAATTGTTAATTTTTTTCTTATGAGTATAAGGTAAAAAAGAAAAAAATTGTACCTTTTATTCTCCCAAGCTTTGTTTTTAGAAGGGACAACATGTGAACTGTTGCCCCTCTTCTCTAAAAATTCTGGTTGTTTTCTTCAGTGTTCTTTTCCGGTCTCCCACTTTCCTCACTTTCATCTTCTGAACTGATCATACATGAATTTACTCTCTTCCTCTTCGGGGGAGATACTTCTTCATCTGAATGATCTTCATTTACAGGGGTTTCAGAGGTACTGTTAAAAAAAGTTGAAATCTTGCCTTTGTCAGTAGTTGATTTGAAGTGGGACCGGAGATGAGTGTAGAAGTTTGACGTATTCCAGCGTGTATTGTTTTTACCTATTTTTATTTTCTTACCACACTCTTTGACTGGGCAATATAAGAGTGCAGTATGAGATCCCAGACCATCACTAGCAACTTCAGTCTGAACAATGCAGTCTGAAATGGACGGAAACGTGCTGTGAATGTATTTTTTCACTCCTTGATCTAAAACTTTCTTGGCTGTGATGATAGATGATTCAGAAGAACTTGTCTCTTTCGCTGTTGGCTGCTTTGAGGATGATCTGATAGCTGGGGTTGCTGGGGTGGATGCTTCGCCATGCTTGATGTCATTTGCAATACACTTGCACAATTTGCAAATGTTTTTGAGGGACAACTGGTGCCCTGGCACAAAAACAAATTTTTCGGGTTTGAACCTAAAAATGTCATAATATTTTGTCATTTCGTCCTCAGGTATAATTTGGTGTAGAGTTTGCTGCATGAACTTGACAATTTTATCTTCGTCGTCAGGTATGACAAACTTCGCCAGCATTTCAAGACTGTTATACTGATTTACTTGTAAAATATTCTTGAGGCACTCCGGTACGAATGTACCCCTCTCTTCTAGAAGCATCCAAAGTTCATGTCCATGGGCAGTCTGTTGACAAAAATAAAGGATACCATAGCAATTTTCTTGAACTTAACTTCAAACTGGTACAAAATATGACAACGAGTACTTGCCAAAGAAGGTTTGGATGGACTTATTACAGCCTCAAGATCCATTTTCCCAACGTCGAAGGTCTGTTAGCACACTGGAAAAAGAAAAACAGTTTGTGCATAAATGTACCACAAAGACAACATAACCTCGGCCCCCTAACCGCCCACTATCCATAAGACCGAACCAGACGAAAGGAAAGAAGAAGCCCACATATCACTCCCATAATATATTGACAGTCACTCCAAACTGTTATAATGATAGATAAGTAACTCATGACATAAATTACCTTTCCTTCTGCCTTCAGCACCAACACCTCGTCCTCCGCGTCCTCCTTGCCCTGCAACAGGATCCCGCCAAAACGAACAACACGAACATCCCGTGCCGCGCTCTGATGCCCGTCGATACCCCTTGCCGAACAAGAGAAAAAAAATGGGAGGAGGGGGGGGGGGTATCTCCGAGCTCGAGGCGTTCAGTGGCCTGTAGCCTCCGCACAGACGACAAACGTCGGGACACCGTCGGAGGTGGCCACACCAGTGTAGTGCGGGGTTGAGGGAAGTACACGTCAGTACACCGGGGTACGTGGACCCATCGCCAAGCAGGCCGCAGGGGCGGTCCGTGTTGATCGGTAGTGTTTGATTCGCGGGGTAGCGAAAGTAAGTCATTGGCGGGGGCGGGCTCGGACTGGGCGGCGATTCGTGAATCGCCCCCGGGGCCCCGGGCCGGGCTGGGGGGCTGGGGCCCTTTCCGGAGGACATGCAGAGTTAACACTAGTAAGAGGTTGGAGACCAACTGAACACATGGAGGGGGCTGCCACTCAATTAATCTGGTTCACTAGGTACCTGCCCTTGCCCCCAGCACAATAATTTGATCAAAGCGCGAACAGTCTTAAAGAAATAAAATAAAACATGGCAGCTACCCGACCAACTGAGTGAAATTTGACCATTGTTGGGCGCCGTTTGGGCCGCCGGGGCTCTTAGGTAGCCAGTCCGACCCTGGGCGGGGGTAGCGCCGTCCGTAAATGTAGTAAAAAATACGCGTTAATACGCGTAAATACGCGTAAATACGCGTAAATACGCGTTAATACGCATCAATACGGGTTAATACGCGTTAATACGCGTTAATACGCGTTAATACGCGTTAATACGCGTTAATACGCGTTAATACGCGTTAATACGCGTTAACTGCAGACTAAAAGTAAAAAACATTGTTGAATAACAAATAAAAAAACAAAAATGGTACAAAAATAAAATCTTTTGCCCAATTAAAAGTTTGATTGGACGAACTTTCTGTGCACTTAGAATTAAAAAACTTTATAATAAAACCCAGTTGGCAATTACAAAACGAATCAACATAACATTGAAATATAAACTTAATTGAAACTTTAAGTACAACTAGAGTTAAAAAGGGAATCATACACTTAAAGTATTAAGTCAAAAGAATTACATAGCTAACAAATCACACACCCCTGAAGACTAGACTTTCAGATACTTTTACAAAAACATTTTTTTTTGAGAAATGGAATGTCTGCAATTTTTTGCCTCTTTTTTTTAGGTCGGGAAGGGTGACACTTGTTCTTCATGTCATAGAGCCATGCGGCCATTTGAGTCACAAACTAGCGGGTTTTCTTTGGAGGGGAAAACCCCCGGTACCAGGCGCCAAATCCTCTTGCTTTTCTTAGCAGGTGGACAGGTTGGGGCTTCAAATTTTAAAATATTTTGGTTTTTTTTGGGCTTGTCCCATTTAGATAGCTGGAAGGCTAAAAACTCGACCAACACCAGGGAGCCATCCTCAATTTAAAGCACCCCAAATCTCCTACCTGACAAACTCCACGGAGGGCTGCGAAAAAAGTGGCAGGGTGTAGACGAGAGTGAGCATCTGCCCCATCTTAAAACCGTTTGTAATCTGTCGAGTTAAACTTGGCTTTCATCCTCAATACCCAGCACAGCGTTGACTTCTGATGTGGTGATTTTTCCATGGCTATCTACAACTTAGGGGAAAAGGACTTGATGGGTTAGTTGGCTATTTTCTTGTTTTAAGATGAATTGGACCGTAGAGCAAAAGAAAAAAGTCTTCTATACATCTTGGTTCATATTATCTATTCATTTGGGAAAATTCTTTATCTCATCACTTTCCAATTCAAGGTGAGATACAATTTTCTTCATCCCCCCGTCTTGATCCCCTTCTTCATTACAAGGTCCCTATTGATTTATGATGTATTTAAGTGAGGCTGGTGGAATAGATGTCAAACGGGTTTTTTAAATTTAAAATTAAATTTCATAGCACGGGTCAAGCTTTTTTAAAGGCTTTTTTGACGAGTTTTCAATCTCATAATTTTTTGGCAGCACCCTGGAATATGTGGAGCTGCCCATTTGGGGTTTATAGTTTTTTTGGGGTCTGGGGAATACCAAAACATCTTGGAGGGGGTATTTTCGTTGCCAATGATAAAGTCAATCTGCGAAAGTAATTTTTTTTCCTCTAAAAAGGGGAAACAGGTTACACCAGAGCCCGTTATCTGGGAAAAAAACGAAGAGCTCGGAAGGTGCCCTTTACAAACCTGGGTTGGGCAAAAGCCCCGGGAAAAAAAAAGCATTGGTTTCTCGGTCTCTGCACACAAATGAGCTGGATGATAGATGAGCATTCGTTCTAGGGAGACTTGCTTTCGCGTGTAAAAATTATTTGAAATTGTACCCCTCGGTGTTTTAAAAACCCCTATCTCCCTAATCTTAAGAAAAAAACCCACTCCCCCAAAAATTTAACTTTGGAGAGGAAGGAGGTTGCTTGGGGAGGCTGTCACTACTTTATTCGTCATTTCTAGAAATGTGAGTGCTTCTGTCCCCAATTTCCTTTGGGCAGAGCAGTGACACCCTTCGGTCACCATTTTTGCAGGGCCCTAAAATTTATCTTATCTTTGGGATTTAAATCCGAAAGGCAGAGGAGGGTTGATCCTTGTTTGAGTCCCGACGAAAGTTCCCACTAGGGACCTCTGAGCCGTTTTTAATGGGCCCTGGGCAAAAACTTTTATGGTTTTAAAAGTTTGGACTTCAACTTAACACCAAAATGTATGTGATCCCGGACAAAAAAGGGAAAAACGGGGGGCAAAATGTGCTTTTAAACCCCCTGCCATTGGGGTTGGGTTTTTGGCCAAAAATGTGTTGGGCGCTGGTTTTCAACAAACGACTGTCACCATCACTGGAAAAAATGACAATCTTTTATACCTTCAGCTTTAAAGGGGTTCACTGTCCACTGCCCCGAAAATGAACTTGTTTCCCTGTGAAATTGTTATTGGGGCCAAAAAATAGCCCACAAAAAAAGGTGGATTTGTGAACCCGAGGTTGCACCATAATACAGTACAAATACGGACTCTTTCTTTTTAAATAACACTAATTAACTGTGCGGGTGTAGCAGGAAACGATTTGGCACAGGGACCATTATATCTAAAAGGCAAGGGGGCTTGCCAATAAATTTTGGGTTTCCCTGGCGCTAATTTCAAAACGCTTAAAACAACAGTTTCTCTTCGCAACAATGCACAGAAAAGGGGTAATTTCTTTTGGCAGGAAAGGAAAATTTTGGGTTCCCCTTTAATCTAAACTGACCTTCAAAATGCTTTATTTTTTTTTAAAAGACCCTCCTAAAAGTAGAAATTTAAAGGGGGAGGTTAAAATTTTCAGTTAAAAACTCGTAAATTTCAGGTTTTTCCAAGGTTTTTTTAAAAACCAAGCTATTCTTTAAATAAGTCTTTGAAACGCCATGATTAGGTTCTTCCAGAAATTTTTGGAACCCCTTTCTAAAAGTAAAATTTTAAAAAAATTTTCTTTTAACTTCAGTGGTTTTGGCGTGGTCCGCTGGCCGCATCAATTTTTCTTGGGGTATCTGTTTTCGTTGAGAAGAACTTCTACTTTATTAAGTATTGGAAAAAAGTCTGTATTTTATGGCACCCTTTTCAGCAGCTTTCTCAAAATTTCTTTTATTCCTCTCAGTCCAGCGTACCTAAAAAAAAAAAGAATTACAACTTTTGGTGATTTTTTTTTCATTTACCTGTAAAATCACAGGTTTAAATTGTTAATTTTTTTCTTATGAGTATAAGGTAAAAAAAAAAAAAAATTGTTTTTATTCTCCCAAGCTTTTTTTTTTAGAAGGGACAAACAGTGACTGTTCCCCCTTTCTCTAAAAAATTCGGGTTGTTTTTTCAGTTTTTCTTTTCCGGTTTCCCCCATTTTTCCTCCTTTTCATTTCTGAATGTCATACATGAATTTTCCTCTTCCTCTTCGGGGAGTATTTCTTATCTGAATGATCTTCATTAAAAGGGGTTTCAGAGGTACTTTTTAAAAAAGTTGAAATCTTCCCTTTTGTCAGTATTTGATTTGAAGGGGACCGGAGATGAGTGTAGAATTTTGACGTTTTTCCCAGCGTGTTTTGTTTTTTACTATTTTTATTTTTTACCACCCTTTTTGATGGGCAATAAGGTGCAGATGAGATCCCAGACCACCTGGGGCAATTTCAGTTAAAACAATGCAGTCTGAAATGGACGGAAACGTGCTGTGAATGTTTTTTTTCCCCCTTGATCTAAAACTTTCTTGGCTGGGGTGATAGAGTTTTCAAAAGAATTGTCTCTTCGCTGTTGGCTGCTTTGGGATGATTGATGCGGGGGTTGCTGGGGTGGATGTTCGCCATGTTGTGTCTTTTGCATACACTTGCAAAATTTCCAAAATGTTTTTGGGGAAAAACTGGTGCCCGGGCACAAAAACAAATTTTTCGGGTTTGAACCTAAAAAATGTCTAATATTTTGTCATTTCGTCCTCGGTATAATTTTGGGGTAGAGTTTGCTGCATGAACTTGACAATTTTTATTTCGTCGTCAGGTATGACAAACTTCGCCAGCTTTTTAAAATGTTTTTATGTTTACTTTTAAAATTTTTTCTTGAGGCACTCGGTACGAATGACCCCTTTTTAGAAGCATCCGTTATGTCCATGGGGGAGTCTGTTTACAAAAAAAAGGATACCTAGCAATTTTCTTGAACTTAACTTCAAAAAGGTAAAAAATATGACAACGAGTACTTGCCAAAGAAGGTTTGGTGGATTTTTTACAGCCCCAAGATCCTTTTTTCCCAACGTCGAAGGTCTGTTTAGCACACTGGAAAAAGAAAAAACAGTTTGTGCATAAATGTCACAAAGACAAAAACCCCGGCCCCCCAAAAACCCCCCTATCCCCTAAGGACCGAACCAGACGAAAGGAAAGAAGAAGCCCACATATCACCCCATAATATATTGCGTCACTCCAAAATGTTTTAATGATGATAGTAAAAATAAAGACATAAATTACCTTTCCTTTGCCTTTGCCCAACACCTCGTCCCCCGCGTCCCCCTTGCCCTGCAACAGGATCCCGCCAAAACGAACAACACGAAATCCCCTGCCCCGCTTTAGCCCGTCGATACCCCTTGCCGAACAAAGAAATAAAAAGGGAGGAGGGGGGGGGGGGTACTCCGAGCTCGGGCGTTCAGTGGCCCGTAGCCTCCGCACAGGACAAAGTGGGACCCGTCGGAGGTGGCCACACCAGTGTAGGGGGGGTTGGGGAAGTACACGTCAGTACAGGGGTACGTGGACCACGCCCGCAGGCCCCAGGGGCGGTCCCTGTTGATCGGTAGGTTTTATTCGCGGGGTAGCGAAAGTAAGTCATTGGGGGGGGGCGGGGTCGGGCTGGGCGGCGATTCGTGAATCGCCCCGGGGCCCCGGGCCGGGTGGGGGGCTGGGGGCCCTTTTTGGGGACATGCAGAGTTAACACTAGTAAAGGTTGGAGCCCAACTGAAACATGGAGGGGGGGCCATCAATTTAAACTGGTTCACTGGTACTGCCTTGCCCCCGCACAATAATTTGATCAAAGGCGAAAAAGTCTTAAAAAAATAAATAAAACATGGCAGTCCCCCCAAACTGAGTGAAATTTTTACCCCTTGTTGGGCGCCCCTTTGGGCCGCCGGGGTCTTTGGTAGGGCCCGTCCGCCTGGGCGGGGTTGCGCCGTCCCTAAAGTAGTAAAAAAAAAGCGTTAATACGCGTAAATACGCGTAAAAAACGCGTAAATACGCTTAATACGCTCAACGGGTTTAAAACGCGTTAATACGCGTTAATACGGTTAAAAACGCGTTTGGTTAATACGCGTTAATACGCGTTAATACGGTTAATACGCATCGAACCTACGGATAATCGCGATGAAAAAACCCCCTCGGCGGGCAGCCCGTGGGTCTTTGGAAAAAGCTTGCACGAAAATTCTTATGCAGTGACACATCAAGTAAGTAAATGAAAGTGCCCAATATTGAGAGTTGTACATTCGCTATTTTGTACATAAACACTTTTTTCCTGTCATAGTATTGTCTGTTTTCAGAGTGTCGTGCAATTTGAAGCAGCTGTGACAAGTATTTTTGAAACATTAAATTAATTGCCATGCACGCATGATGAAGTGAAGACATGTGGGAAAGATAAGAATGTATCACCAGAACTAATGTGAGTGCTGTCTCAACAGTATTTTATATTTAGGTGGCCTCTGAACCTGTTTCAATACTTTTCAATGTATATCGAACCAGGCAATATCAGTGTCAGGATTACTCATGCTTCAAAGGAATGGAATGGGCTGTACTGATTTTCTCGTGTTTTAATGCCCATTTTCATCAAAGCTCCAGCAATCAAGCAACAGGTATGGGCATCATTCCTTCTCTATTTTCTCTCACATAGATGCAGCTTTGTTCCCCACATTAATCTATTTGCATTGCAACTGTTGCAGAGTCAACCTAAATGCTGTCTACTAAAACTTGAAGTCAGTGCCTCAGGTGGACACTTTTGTATCCCATTTATTTTGAAACCTATGATCTAATTAAATGGTGGCTCATGAACGTTGTATTTGCTGTTTTTTTTAATGTCCCAGAAAATGTATGCATGAATAGTTGGACTTGCAGCCAGTCAGTCCACCTCATAGCAGACAGGCTGTGATTTAATTAAATGTTTTTGGGTAGTATTTGAGAATGAAGGGTAAATATAGGAGTACCCTGGCAAACTTACTTTTTAATCAGAACACAGTTGGCAATCACAGGGTAGTACAAATATAAAATTCTCAAGTCCAATTTCAAGCTTAGTTGGACCCACTCTATTATTGCTTTCTCTATAAATTAAAGGAACAGTAACAACAGCTTTATAATTAAAACACAGTCGGCAATCACACATGAGGTAATATAACACTAAAATACAATGCTTGATTAAAATTCAGTGCAACTGCAGACTGAAAGTATAACATTGCTTGTAATCACAAATAAGAACACAGAATGGTACAAAAATAAAATACTCTTGTCCAATTACAAGTTTGATTGGACGAACTCTTCTGCTGCACTCTAGAAATTAAACGAACTTTATAACTAAAACACAGTTGGCAATTACAAACGAATCAACATAACATTGAAATATAATACTTAATTGAAACTTTAAGTACAACTAGAGCATTTAAAGAGGAATCATACACTTAAAGTATTAAGTCAAAAGAATTACATAGCTAACAAATCACACAGCCATGAAGACTAGCACTTTCAGACTACTTCTTACAAAAACATTTTATTTGAGAAATGGAACATGTCATGACCAATTTTTTGCCCTCTATTTTAGGTCGAGGAATGGTGCACACATAGTTCTTCATGTCATAGTAGCCATGCAGGTCCATTTGAGTCACAACTAGCTGGTTTCTTTGGATGGTAAACCAGGTACACAGGCAGCCTAATCCTCTTGCATTCTTAGCAGGTGGACAGGTTGGGGCTTCTAATTTAGAATATTCTTGGTTTTTGAGGCTTGTACCAGTTAGATAGCTGAAGGCTAGAACTCGACCAACACCAAGGGAGCCATCCTCAAATTTAAAAGCACACCAATCTCCTACACTGACAAACTCTTCACGAGAGGGCTGCGAAAGAGTGGCAGGAGTGTAGCACGAGAGTGATGCATCTGACCCATCTTGAACCCGCTGTAATCTGTCTGAGCTTAAACTTGAGCTTTCACTCCTCAATAGCCAGCACAGCGTTGACTTCTTGATGATGGTGATATTTCCATGGCTATCTACAACTTAGGTGAAAGGACTTGATGGAGTTAGATTGGCTACTTCATATGTTTTAAGATGAATTGGACCAGTAGAAGCAATGAAAAGATCTTCTAATACATCTTCTGGTTCATCATTATCTATTTCATTGGCAACTTCTTCATCATCATCACTTTCCAATTCAAGGTGAGATACAATTTCTTCATCGCAGTCTTGATCCTCTTCTTCATCAACAAGGTCCATATCTGATTTACTGATGTATTGAAGTGAGGCTGGTGGAATAGATGTCAAACGGCTTTTAATTAAATTAAATTTCATAGCACGGGTCACAGCTTTTTCAAAGGCTTTTTTGACAGAGTTTTCAATCTCATAATTTTCTGGCAGACACACTGGAATATGTGGAGCTGCCACATTTGGCTTGATATGTTTTTGGTGTCTGGGAAATACCAAAACATCTTGGAGACTATTCTCTGTTGCCAATGATAAGTCAAGTCTGCGAAAGTAATTTTTTGCCTCTAAAATGGTGAAACAGGTTACACCAGAGCCTGTTACTCTAGAAGAACGAAGAGCTCGGAAGGTGCCTTCACAAACCTGGCTTGACAAAAGCCACGGTAAGAAAGCATTGTGTTCTTCTCGGTCTCTGCACCACACAATGAGCTGGATGATAGCATGAGCATTCAGTTCTATGCAGACATAGCTATTCAGCGTGATAAAATTATTCTGAAGTGTGTACCCCTCGGTGTTTAACACCCATGATCTCCATAATCTTAAGAAAAATACCCACTCCCACAACATTTCAACTCTCTGGAGAGGAAGGAGGTCTGCTTGGGTGAAGGCTGTCACTACTTCATTCGTCATTTCTAGAAATGTTGAGGTAGCTTCACTGTCCCTAATTTCCTTGGTCAGAGCAGATGACACCTTCGGATCACACATTCTTTGCAGGGCCCTAAAATTCATCTTATCTTTGGGATTTAAATCCGAAAGGCAGAGGAGGTGTTGATCCCTTGTTTGAGTCTGACAGACAAGTTCCACTAGGTGACCTCTCGAGACAGTTTTCAATGGGCCCATGGGCAAAATCATTGATGGTTTTAAAAGTTTGGACTTCAACTTAACACCAACATGTATGTGATCCTGGACAAACAGGAAAGACGGGTTCAGCTGTGCTTGAAACCACTGCCAATTGGGGTTGGGTTTGGCCAAAAATGTGTTGTGGCGCATGGTTTTCAACAAACGACTGTCACCATCACTGGAAAAACTGACAATCTTGATACCTTCAGCATGAAGAGCATTCACTGTCCACTGCCACCGAAGATGAACTTGTGCCGCTGTGAACTTGTTATTGGTGCCAAACATAGCCACACAAAATGAGTCGGATTTGTGAACCAGAGGTTGCACCATAATACAGTACAAATACGGACTCATTTCCTTTTTAAAATAATCACTAATAACTTGTGCGGATGTAGCAGGAAACGCATTTGGCACAGGGAGACCATTATCATCTAACGGCAAGACATTGCCAATAATTTGGTTCCCTGGCGCATAATATTCAAGGCGCTTAATAACAACAGTAGCATCTTCGCAACAATGCACAAGAAAAGGATAATTTCTTTTGGCCAGGAAGGATTTGAGTTCCTTAACTCTAAACTGACCTTCAACAATGACTTCATTTTTGTAAATGACCCTCCTAACAGTAGAAATTGAAGGGAGAGGTAAATTTGCAGCTAAAAACTCGTAAATCTTCAGGTTTCCAAGATTGTATAATACCAAGCCTACTTCTTTAAATAAGTCTTTGAAACGCCATGCATTAGGCTTCTTACCAGAATTATTGGAAGCACTTTCTAAAAGTAATTTTAAAAAATTACTCATATCAACTTCAGCTGGTTTGTGGCGTGGTCCCAGCATGGCCTGCATCAATTTTTCTTGGAGATATCTGTTTTCGTTGAGAAGAACTTCTACTTTATTAAGTATTGGAAGAAAGTCTGTAATTTTATGGCAGCCTTCAGCAGCTTTCTCTAATTTACTCTTATTCCTCTCAGTCCAGCTGTACCTAAAATAAAATGTAATTACACACATTTTGGTGATTTTTTTTTACATTTACCTGTAAAATCACAGGTTTAAATTGTTAATTTTTTTCTTATGAGTATAAGGTAAAAAAGAAAAAAATTGTACCTTTTATTCTCCCAAGCTTTGTTTTTAGAAGGGACAACATGTGAACTGTTGCCCCTCTTCTCTAAAAATTCTGGTTGTTTTCTTCAGTGTTCTTTTCCGGTCTCCCACTTTCCTCACTTTCATCTTCTGAACTGATCATACATGAATTTACTCTCTTCCTCTTCGGGGGAGATACTTCTTCATCTGAATGATCTTCATTTACAGGGGTTTCAGAGGTACTGTTAAAAAAAGTTGAAATCTTGCCTTTGTCAGTAGTTGATTTGAAGTGGGACCGGAGATGAGTGTAGAAGTTTGACGTATTCCAGCGTGTATTGTTTTTACCTATTTTTATTTTCTTACCACACTCTTTGACTGGGCAATATAAGAGTGCAGTATGAGATCCCAGACCATCACTAGCAACTTCAGTCTGAACAATGCAGTCTGAAATGGACGGAAACGTGCTGTGAATGTATTTTTTCACTCCTTGATCTAAAACTTTCTTGGCTGTGATGATAGATGATTCAGAAGAACTTGTCTCTTTCGCTGTTGGCTGCTTTGAGGATGATCTGATAGCTGGGGTTGCTGGGGTGGATGCTTCGCCATGCTTGATGTCATTTGCAATACACTTGCACAATTTGCAAATGTTTTTGAGGGACAACTGGTGCCCTGGCACAAAAACAAATTTTTCGGGTTTGAACCTAAAAATGTCATAATATTTTGTCATTTCGTCCTCAGGTATAATTTGGTGTAGAGTTTGCTGCATGAACTTGACAATTTTATCTTCGTCGTCAGGTATGACAAACTTCGCCAGCATTTCAAGACTGTTATACTGATTTACTTGTAAAATATTCTTGAGGCACTCCGGTACGAATGTACCCCTCTCTTCTAGAAGCATCCAAAGTTCATGTCCATGGGCAGTCTGTTGACAAAAATAAAGGATACCATAGCAATTTTCTTGAACTTAACTTCAAACTGGTACAAAATATGACAACGAGTACTTGCCAAAGAAGGTTTGGATGGACTTATTACAGCCTCAAGATCCATTTTCCCAACGTCGAAGGTCTGTTAGCACACTGGAAAAAGAAAAACAGTTTGTGCATAAATGTACCACAAAGACAACATAACCTCGGCCCCCTAACCGCCCACTATCCATAAGACCGAACCAGACGAAAGGAAAGAAGAAGCCCACATATCACTCCCATAATATATTGACAGTCACTCCAAACTGTTATAATGATAGATAAGTAACTCATGACATAAATTACCTTTCCTTCTGCCTTCAGCACCAACACCTCGTCCTCCGCGTCCTCCTTGCCCTGCAACAGGATCCCGCCAAAACGAACAACACGAACATCCCGTGCCGCGCTCTGATGCCCGTCGATACCCCTTGCCGAACAAGAGAAAAAAAATGGGAGGAGGGGGGGGGGGGTATCTCCGAGCTCGAGGCGTTCAGTGGCCTGTAGCCTCCGCACAGACGACAAACGTCGGGACACCGTCGGAGGTGGCCACACCAGTGTAGTGCGGGGTTGAGGGAAGTACACGTCAGTACACCGGGGTACGTGGACCCATCGCCAAGCAGGCCGCAGGGGCGGTCCGTGTTGATCGGTAGTGTTTGATTCGCGGGGTAGCGAAAGTAAGTCATTGGCGGGGGCGGGCTCGGACTGGGCGGCGATTCGTGAATCGCCCCCGGGGCCCCGGGCCGGGCTGGGGGGCTGGGGCCCTTTCCGGAGGACATGCAGAGTTAACACTAGTAAGAGGTTGGAGACCAACTGAACACATGGAGGGGGCTGCCACTCAATTAATCTGGTTCACTAGGTACCTGCCCTTGCCCCCAGCACAATAATTTGATCAAAGCGCGAACAGTCTTAAAGAAATAAAATAAAACATGGCAGCTACCCGACCAACTGAGTGAAATTTGACCATTGTTGGGCGCCGTTTGGGCCGCCGGGGCTCTTAGGTAGCCAGTCCGACCCGGGGCAGCCCGTGGGTCATGGAACAGCTTGCACAGTAAATTCATATGCAGTGTTTCTGCGTAAGTTATGGACGTTCCTTTGCATACAGAGCGTTATGCACAATTGGATACATAAATGGGGACAAATTATGCATTATTAAGCACAATATTATGCATGATTGTGCACAAATTATTCATACCTTCTGTTTGCACAGAAATTCTCCATAAGAGTTTGGTGTGTGGTGGAAAAAGGCATAGCCGCCATGGTGACTGGTAGTAATAAGCCTACCAAAGGGGCTCAAAGGTAGAACGTTCAGTGAAGGGAAGCGTGAGTGCGGGTTATCATCGATGAGCTCGTGGCACACAACCGACACAGGTCAGCCACACCACTGACTTGCCTTACTCCAACGAGCGACTCACCTGCTCAGGCGGGACGGTGCCGCGGCGGCCCGGAAACTCGAAGGCACAGGCGTCCCGGGGAACGTCGGCTCGCAGCCGCGCCGCGACCACGGCCTTGTTCGCCGCCAGCTGCCAGCTACTGTCGAAGTCAGCGCCGAGCACCCTCTTCACGTCTGGAGGCAGAGGGCGGAACGAGCGGCGCGTGTGCGCGTGAGGGTTAGGGTGTTTCACGATATCGAATTTCATACCCACGGGTGTTTTATTTTGAAGAATATGGTCTAAAACGAGCCTGTACCGATTTTGAGCGAAATCGGACGACGTTTAGTCGAGGCAAAGCGCTAAACCAGATTCCGGTGCTTCGCGGGTTGCCTACCTCCGTCTGGACTGCAAGCGCGCCCCCAGCGGGCATGGTGCACGGCGACTGGCGCTCGACCGTGCCAAACCCTTCGGGTAGGTCCCAACTAGCGCCTCAAATGCCCGAAAGGCCGATCGCAATCACTTCAGACCACACTAAATGTCAGAAACGGCGTTTTTCAGTTTTTTTCGGATTTTGGCCAAACTGGCGAACTTGGTTCGGTTTCTACGAGGTGGGCACAGAGGCCTCCCTAGGGTTCGATGTTACAACACCTCGGGGTCACGCTACCCCACCGCGTTCCTAGGGCGTTCGGCTTCGCTCGGTTCGCGCGCTTTTCTTCGGGCTCGTGATGCGCTCGCTGGCTTGGCGAGCCGGGCCGGGCAGGCGAACCCGAACGCTCCCCACCACTCAACCAGGCGGCGGCGCGCGGGCGATTCAAACGGAGCGGCGGCTGCGCCGAACTTTCCCAGCGTGAAATCCCTAGGAACGCGGTGGGATAGCGTGACCCCGAGGTGTTGTAACATCGAACCCTAGGGAGGCCTCTCTGCCCACCTCGTAGAAACCGAACCAAGTTCGCCAGTTTGGCCAAAATCCGAAAAAAACTGAAAAACGCCGTTTCTGACATTTAGTGTGGTCTGAAGTGATTGCGATCGGCCTTTCGGGCATTTGAGGCGCTAGTTGGGACCTACCCGAAGGGTTTGGCACGGTCGAGCGCCAGTCGCCGTGCACCGTGCCCGCTGGGGGCGCGCTTGCAGTCCAGGCGGAGGTAGGCAACCCGCGAAGCACCGGAATCTGTTTTAGCGCTTTGCCTCGACTAAACGTCGTCCGATTTCGCTCAAAAAAACTCGGTGCAGGCTCGTTTTAGATCATATTCTTCAAAATAAAACACCCGTGGTCAAAATTTATTTTTTTTGAAAAACCCTAGTGAGGGTGCAACAGAAGACAAAATGTTAAACAACATTATAGCGTTTATACACAGGTTTCCCACTTTTAGCCGTTTCCCGTGACATTCCAGACCAAGTTTTGAAATTTTCAATGAATGAATTCCAAGTCCCAAAGTCAAGACTTTCTGAAAATCCACGAAGCAAAATTTGAAGGTAAAGTGGATCTCTCTTTTTATCATCCCCTTTCTCGATGACTGTTCAAAAATTCCCCCCGCGACTTTTTCATATTTTATCCCCCTAACTTTCCAGGTTTTCTAGACTAGTAGAAACCCCGAAAGACATACTAACACCGCATTCGCCGAAACAAAGTGACTAAAATGTGGTCTCGCAGGGCTCATATCAAGGCGCAATAGGCATTTCAACCGAGGCTCCAGGACGGAAGATGAAGAACAGAATACTTTCAGAGTTCCTGTGTTCCAATAAGAAATCGCACTACGATCCCCTTATCTGGGATGCCCTCTGACGCGCGATTTCGCAAACTTGTTGTTTCTTACCTGGAAGTAGTCTTGATCTTCCACTTCCGGTCTCGAGCCTAGATGGCCGTGCCTATCTTCTCGGTAACAAACCGGGGTTGTGTTTTGCCCCGGGCTCATAGCCCCACTACTCACTGGAGACGGAGCTGGCGGGGTCCGTCATGACGTGGGCCAGCGCCTCGCCGCCGACCCTCCACTGCTCGCCGGGGTCCGGAGGTACGAACAGCACCGCCGGGATGGGGGCGGTGGTCGCCATGTCGTCGCAGCCCGTCACGGCCGCCGCCGCCACGGCCTTGGAGGCGCCCAGGTCGATGCCCAGCACCACGCCGTCGTCCCCCATGTTGGCAGTCCTGCGCGACAGAGCGAGGGGGCTCGTGGGTCACACAAAGGCACAACTATTCGCTATTGCCTGGGAAGCCGAAAACCAGCGGCCGACGCCAAGACAGGCGCGGCAGTGGTATGGCTGCCGATGGGGTGTGCGTGGGGTGCACAGGGAGGGATAGACGGTATGAAATCAAGCAGGGGGTGCGAAAAGTGTTGACCGCAACGTCTGGCACTGTAATGACATCCCGGCGGCGACAGGCGACAAGCGGTGCCAGATAAGACGCCGCCGTCCACCCGAAGGATCAAACTCCCGCCGCGGAGCAGGAGGGGGGGGCGGAACACTTCCCACTTAAAAAATACGCTTTAACCCCCCTTCCCTGGAGACGAGGTCTTAGCCGCCCTTCCGGCCTAATTTTGGAGAGGTCAGCAGGACAAAAGACTTCGACCAGCCAACGCGCTGGAAAGAACGAGGAATACAGAACGTGGCGACCGGCAAGGGAGCTTAACCCACGCGGTGAAGGATTAAACCCCGAAAATGTACAACGCTACATCATGACTAGCACCGAGCTCGGCGCGTAAGGCTACGGAGTCTAGAGATAATTTGCCCGTCGCGCCGTTCTTTTATGAGTCCTGTTTTTTCAGCGCGCAGCAGCCGAAACGTTTCCCGCGCGAATCGTCGACACTTTTACTACTCACCTTCACCAGGGCTCCTAACCGCGAAGTCACCAAAGTCGCTGCGGCACCCCTGGCAGGAGCGACGCTGTCGCAGCGGCCGGCCCCTCCGTATCTCTCTCGTTCTCTCTCTCCGTCAGCGCGCCGCCGCCAGAACGCTGCTGCCGCCGCACTGCGCAGTAACTGCGCGACCGACCCGACCCGCTCCGCTCCAATACGCCAACTGAAGCCGAAGCCGCGCCGAGCCGCGTGAGTCACGGAGTCGCCGGGCGGCCGCTGCTGCTGTTGCCGAGCCGCGCTGCGCCGCTGCAGACAGAGACAACAACACTGCGGGCACGCGGTCTGCGGCAGGAGCGTGCAGCGGCGCAGTGGCCGGAATCCAAAGGAACGCGGCCGCAGGCTGCAGGCGAATCGTTTGCTCTAGACACTTGAAAGTCGGCGAGGTGCTTCCACAGGCAATGGGGCTTTATGCGAAAACCTCACAAAGTGCATCTATGTGGGCTTATGGTAGGCAACCCTGCGTTGCTGGAAGAAATTAGCAGTTGCGGGTGAACGTCGTTGCGGCAGACGTGAAATGTACCTTCTAGAGGCAATCAGGATCACCAGGACTGGCCAAGTGAGTGTGTTTTAACACGCAATAGGTAGGCAAACCTGCAACGCTGAAAAAATTGATCTGACGTCAGATGTTTATGAACGTAACAAGAGTAGCACTACTAGATTGTCTGCAATTAGATTTTACAGACAGTAGGCAATATGTCGGAAATTGCGTATTTTTTATTCCTTATTCCTCCCCGCTACGTCCTGTGCGGGCGTGACGTCACGTGACGGGTTTTGTGCCTTTTCGCCCCCACCCCCGGCGGTACGAGTCGCGTTCACTGCGGGAGGCGGCAGGCCGGGTAGAATGGACCCTAGTGAAGCCCTGAAAAACAAAAATTTGTTTTGTAGACGCGTGGGGCCGCCGCAGGGGCGCTCACTTAGTCAGGTGGGCGGCCTGGGTGGGGTACACCTCTGAACTTATAATCCCGATGCGCCTCAACTTGGCGTTATCCAATCGCGCCCTAATTGTGCACAGCGTCGTTTTACACCGTAAATCTTCAAACATAGTACCCGCGAGCAAAATCCCATATTCTTGGGACACCCTACCCCACGCGACAGACGAGGCGCGCTGCCGTCCATACTCAGAGGGACCCTAGAAGACGCGTATTGCTGGTTGCATACCCGACCAGTGGCTCGGCGCTCTGGCGAGTTTCAGACCCGTTCTAGCCACGTAGATTCTTGTGATATTCGAGAAGAATCTTCGTGTCTATTTTACTGTCATTGGCTAAAACACACCAAAAAACAGTAGGGTATTCCGCTGATGCTTAAACTGGATGTCGAGAAAAATTAAAGAATCTCAAAAGCAGATCCAGTATTGGGGGATCGCAAATTTTTCAGTTGTTTCGTGGCCGGCGCTCGAGATACTCTCTGCTGCGGTTCCCCCAATACTGGATCCGCTTTTCGTGGTTCTTGGATTCTTCTCGGCATCCGTTCGCCGTTCGAGCGGAGTACCCTATTGATTGGCGCCGTCAGCGTCACCCTCACACTCTGAATCCACCCTAACGGCGCCGGTTTGAGTTGACGTTGAGAGCCGTCTCCATACTACGTAACGCCATCGGTCAAAGGTGGAGTACAGACCAGTTTATGTATTACGTGTCGCCGTCGATAAGAGGTGGGGTATCTTTATGCGATTCGTTTTAAGACAGTGGGATCGTGCGCATCTAGACTTGAGAATCAGCTGCATATTGCGCACTTACGCCGCCGAATACAGGTGGCGTGGCGTAGCTGGACTTACAAGCGCCTCACAACAGCGCGTCTGGACTTCAAGACCGTTAGACCTTAAGGAATACCTGTGACGGGGGCGCGAGGTGCAGCGAGTTCGTTACGTTTGTGTGACGGGGGGGGGGGGGGGGGAGGGGATCCGAGCAACATTATGATATTTCGGACAGCAGGGCTTCGGGTAAGACGCATTTCCTACAAGAACAGAGAACGGAAGTGGAAGAACAATTCTACTCCAGAGCGGAAGCAACAAGTAAGAAAATTCACATGGCTACCTGCGGCGGGAGACACCACTTACCGCGATTTCTCATGCTTGTGTTCTGCCTGAAAGTGTTCTTCTTCTTATATTTCCCTTCTCGAGTCTCGTCGGAAATGTCTATTGGCGGTAATCCGGAGTAATCCTATTGAATCTTTTGAATAGCAGGACGCTCAGAAAGGGAAGCTGTACGGTTTAGCGTAATTTCCAATTCTTTATAAGTATTTGGCAACTCTTCAGGCGGCAAACACCGTCGTTATTGGTTATGGTTTGTGATTGAAATGCATTGAAAAACATTGAAATGCCCTAGAGTTTGTCACTTTGAACGTCTTGCTAGCCTTCGCGGGAGAGTCTTGAAATCGGCCTAGTCCGGTCCCTTTTAATCGCACTGCTCTCTGCTTCGGCTCTTTCGACCGTAGTGTTCTGCATCGGGCCGCACAGTCACTTAAGCTCAAGTCAACGGTCAACTCTATCCGACTTCACCACGAAGCAGAACTCAGTGTCACGACGGGTGTCTCGACACACCGGCCCATTTTACCAATAATTACACAATGTCATGACACGTAAGTCGCAGGAGGTGCTCCTGTCCATGCCATTCGCAGAAATATTTTTAGATCTTAGGAAAAGGTTGCGCTGGGCAGCTGAATAGGCCCCAAACCGTCCTTTAAGGCTACAAAAGTTAGTATCGTCAAAGGCTTGCATTGTTAAGTTCTAATTGGCAATGTAGAATCCTGAAGGACTGAGAATTCTGGGAACATGCTGTAACTGTTACGGTTTTCGAATTATAAGGCATTTAATAGACCAAAACTATCCAAACGATTTTGTCCGATTTTTGCGGATATCTCAATATCCGCTTCATGACATTTTGAAATTAAGACGGTCTACTGTCACGCGGAATACTGTGAGAGGTGGGCGCCGTTTGAATGTCCGGCGGCGGCGGCATGGACGGCTTGGCTGTGATAAATTCGGTTTGTTGCCATCAACACGCACAAGGCGAGAGCTGCAGTCCGGCAGACTCCAACCCGTGGGCGGTGTGCCGTTTGAAGCCGGCAGCGGCGCGGCGTGAACAGCGCGGCGCCCATCTGTAAATACAGCCCGGTAGTGTGATGGGTGGTCTATCGCTTCGATGCTCAGCGTAGCTCACTGAGAAGGGCAAACGCGGAACGTGGAACTTCGCAGACTTCCACAAACTGTGAACATCCACAAACTGTGAACACTGACTGCGGTCACACCCGTGACTGTACAGGGTATCCCACCCACATATAGTGCAGTGCTTTGGACGGCCTATCCCCCGACCTGCAGGCGCACCGCTTCCCGGCGCACAGTGGGTCGAAATCCAAAATATCTGGCCAAAAACGTGTTTGAAAAGTGTCTCCATTAACAAAATATAATGGTAGATTCAGCGGCGCCGAAATGGGGGCAATGGCTGAAGCGCCCCCCCCCCCCCAAAAAAAAAAAAAAAAATCCTGTCCGTGGGGCCCGGGGACTTCTGACCCCGCGAAGCAGGCCCTTCAGCGGTTGACGCGGCAAGCGTTTTCGGGCGGGCCCACGCAGCACACCTGTCGTCCGTCCAAGCCTCTTTGGTACGCGCGGCACAGGTCCACATAAGGCGTACCTCTGCAAACCCTCCCTCCCTCCCTCACGCCAGGTAGCGAAAGGGACCGGGCCCGGAGCCCTACACCATGGCAACAGTCAATGGTGTGCGGTGTCGTTAAATGTGTGTCTCCATCCTTCGCAGAACCGTCGGACCCGGGGAAGTGGGGGCAAGAGTCCGCCACAATACATTCTTTTTAAGCGTGCAAATGAAGTAAAATTCATAGCAAATTGAGAGCTTGCTCGCTTCGCTCCCCGGAATGATTTTTGGTACGTGCGCCACAGGAATGATTTTGTAGTACCTACCGATCTGCTACGTGTTTTCTCCATCAGTAAGATGCTCCAACCATACGCTGACGATATGTCCCGCTTTGTCTAGAAACTGTAGATACTTACTTTTCAATACAATATATGTAAAAAAAATGCCAGCAAAAGTTGACATGGCAGCAGATGATCCCAATCTTGCTCGTCATCGGAAAGCCCAGACACCACACCGGTATGTCTCGCTTGCACCCACCATCATAATCCAACCGTTCACACGAGTGTGAATGTGGCCACAACTTTGTGGCCACAACCGGGTCAGCCTAAACCGGACAGTGTATAGGTACAGTTCGTTCGCCACACGGGTCGACAGCGGCATGCAGAAGCACGGGCAAGCGTGCAACAAGCCTCCGAGGCTCCCGGTGGGGATGTACTGGTCCAAGCCGATGTCCGGCGGGTTAGCCTACCTACCAGGGGCAGAATCACAAATACCGCTCATACTGGGCCCCCACGGCCCCCCATGGGTCCCCCTCGATGCCGACCGATGTCAGACGGGTTTGCCTACCTTCCAGGGGCAGAATCACAAACACCGCGCATACCGGCCCCCATGGCCCCCAAAGGTCCCCGTCGATGCGGACCGATGTCCGGCGGGTTAGCCTACCCTCCAGGGGCAGAATCACAAATATCGCCCATACAGGGCCCCCATGGGTCCCCATGGGTCCCTGTCAATGCCGACCGATGTCCGGCGGGTTTGCCTACCTTCCAGGGGCAGAATTACAAATATCGCTCATACCGAGCCCCCATGGGTCCCTGTCAAAGCCAACCGATGCCCGGCGGGTTTGCATACCTTCCAGGGGCAGAATCACAAATACCGCACACACAGGGCCCCATGGGTCCCCATGGGTCCCTGTCAATGCCGACCTATGTCCGGCGGGTTCGCCTACCTTCCAGGGGCAGTATCACAAATACCGCTCATACCAGGCCCCCCTACTGGCTTCCCATGGGTCCCTGTCAATGCCGACCGATGTCCGGCGGGTTCGCCTACCTTCCAGGGGCAGAATCACACATACCGCGCACACAGGGACCCATGGCCCCCCACAGGTCCCCGTCGATGCGGACCGATGTCCGGCGGGGTTGCCTACCTTCCAGGGGCAGTAGCACAAGGACCGCGCATACCGGGCCCCCATAGTCCCCCACAGGTCCCCGTCGATGTGGACTGATGTCCGGCAGATTTGCCTACCTTCGAGGAGAAGTTTGAGTACCGACACTGTCAACCTCCGGGAACATTTATGCGTAGCGGTCTCGTAATTTGGGTACATCTCCAACTTCAGGGGTAGGTGACATAAATATTCTCGGAGGTTGACAGTGTCAGTCCTCGCAGAGCACGTAGTCGGACCACTGAACCGACGAAAAATGGCGAGAAAAGTCGAAATTTTACTCGGCAAGATTTTTGTCACCCCGCCTGAATGTGCCGCACTGATCGGAACGGTCTCGTAATTCGCGTACTTCTGCAACTTCAGGGGTAGGTGACATAAATGTTTCCGCAGGTTGACAGTGTCAGTTCTTGCACAGCACGTAGTCGGACTACCGAACCAACAGAAAACGGTGCGACAAGTCGAAATTTCACTCGGCAAGATTTTTGTCACCTTGCCTGAAAGTGCCGCACTGAGCGGAACGGTCTCGTAATTCGCGTACTTCTTCAACTTCAGGGGTAGGTGACATGAATGTTCCCGGAGGTTGACAGTGTCAGTTCTCGCACAGCACGTAGTCGGACAACTGAACCGACAGAAAACGGTGAAAAAAGTCGAAATTTTACACGGCAAGAATTTTGTCACCTCGCCTGAATGTGCCGCAATGAGCGTAGCGGTCTCGTAATTATGGTACTTCTGCAACTTCAGAGGTAGGTGACATAAATGTTCCCGGAGGTTCACATTGTCAGTACTCGCACACCAGGTAGCTGGTCCACTGAACCGATGGAAAACAGTGCGTTAATGTGCCTGGTTTTTACTGCTTCTTTCTATCCTGGAGGGAATACAAATCCAACTAGCTTAGCTGCTCATCGTTTGACTCATGCTGGCATGCGATACACGTTATAATTTTGAAACTGCTTCGTAAGGTAGGCAGACCCACAGACCCAAGGGGGCTAGTATGTGTAATATTCTTGAGACTTCCTCTGGAACGTAGACAAACCCGCCGGACATCGGTCGGCATCGACGGGGACCCATGGGGAGCCGTGGGGGCCCAGTATGCGGGATATTTGTGATTTTGCCCCTGAAAGGTACGCAAACCCGCCGGACATCGGTCGGCATCGAGGGGGAGCCATGGGGGGCCCGGTATGCGCGATCTTTGTGATTCTGCCCCTGGAGGGTAGGCTAACCCGCCGGACATCGGTCGGCATCGGCGGGGCCCTATGGGGGGCATGGGGGCCCGGTATGCGCGATATTTGTGATTCTGCCCCTGACAGGTAGGCAAACCCGCCGGACATCGGTCGGCATCGAGGGGGAGGGGGGCCATGCGCGATATTTGTGATTCTGCCCCTGGCAGGTAGGCAAACCCGGGACCCGGTATGCGCGATATTTGTGATTCTGCCCCTGGCAGGTAGGCAAACCCGCCGGACATCGGTCGGCATCGGCGGGGACCCTTGGGGGGCCCCGGTATGCGCGATATTTGTGATTCTGCCCCTGGCAGGTAGGCAAACCCGCCGGACATAGGTCGGCATCGACGGGGAACCATGGGGGACCGTGGGGGGCCATGGGGGCCGGTATGCGCGGTATTCGTGATTCTGCCCCTGGAAGGTAGGCAAACCCGCCGGACATCGTTCGGCTTCGATGGGGACCCATGGGGGCCCCCTGTCCGCGAGATATGATAATCCGCGGCCTTTGGGTGCGTGCAGCATGCGCATGGAGCGAACAGGTGGCTTCGTGACTAACGCACTATACCCACAGTCGGTCCGAAAATGCTAACCGTTTTGTGGCCACAACTTTGTGGCCACATTCCCACTCGTCCGTTCACGAACTGAGCCCAAAACCCCATGTCGCAAGATCTCGTCGTTTAAAAGTTGTCTCTCGATGACGGGGTGACGGGTGAGACTAGCAGTCAAACTGTTTCTTTAAATTCGCCACGATCAGTGCCCCAAACCCCACGTAGCCAGCCCCTGCCGTTTAAAAGGTCCCGCGCGCCCCGCGGTGGGTTGTCTGCTGTTTGCAAGACGGCAGCCATCTTGACTAACCTCAAAATGCGTGCGTGTACTTCAACATTTATTTATGTTCCCGCCGTGGTCTTTCCCAAACCAAGTATCCTAGTACACCCTTTCATTCATTCTCTATCGACTGGGACCATCGGCTTTTAAAAAGACTGCGCCCCGGGGCGGCAGGGCTAACAAGGATAGCAGACCACTGGACTACTGCGCGACGGGACGGGACGGGACAGGACAGGACAGGACAGGACAGGACGGGACGGGACAGACCAGCCCCCCCCCCCCCCCCCCTGCTATATAATATGAGGAGAGTACAAGCTAGCTGACACCTCTTTCTTTCATATTCTTTTCTTAAGCTAGGTTTTGCTAGTGTAAGATGCTAGTGCTTTTCAAGAGGTATCATCTGCTAAAAATTGCGCTCGCGATAGCGAGAAATTCTGACGGGCCCTTTTTCGAAGGGCTCTGCGGGCCCTTTGGCAGTTGCCCCCCCCCCCCCCCCCCCAACGAAAGAGACTTCCGGCGCCCCTGGGTAGATTCCAGCACAAAATATGTCCTTCAGGTCCTGTCCTTTGTTTAGCCATACTTTTGGGCGAAAAGTGCTTTTGAACGAATTTTAGTCGGAGTTCCCTCTGGCGCGGCGACATAACCTCTCAACCTGAGTCTCCGACAAGGGCACGGAAAAGAAGGTACTTCGTGTTAAATCGATTCCTTCGACTCAGATGGGCCGCAATATGTGAGCAACACGTGCGTACCTCCGTTTAGTGCAGTACAGTGCACGTTCTCAAAATATTCATCAAGATGTGCGACTGTGAGCAGCCGTCAGATCCACTCATTTCTTCATAAGAACCCATAATTCTAGCACTCCACTCCAAAAAAGCTTTGAATTTGTTAGGAAAAGTTAGGCTATGAGTCAAATGTGCCTAGTCAATTTCTAAAATTTTATTTTTATAGTTTATTTTTTAATTTTCTGACATTTTTTATATCTCTCTGAGAGCTCTCGGTAATGAAATCAAGAACCCAGAAAACCCCTAAAACCCGAATTTGAAGTCGATATCTCGATCCGTTGATTTTTGGCCATTTTTTTCCGATTCACGACCCACTGTGGCGGCGCCCCGACAGGTTTGGTTAGATTAGGTTAGTTAAGGTTTCGTATGGTTAGGTGACGCCAGTGGGAGGGAAGATACGCCGAATGGGGGTGGGTCATAATGCACATGAGCGAGGTATCCCTTCCAACGCCGTAGAGCAACATTTCCCCCAGTAATTGCACCATAAAAAACGTAGTCTGTGTCATAATATAATCGCAAAATACAATGTGTACGTCTACTTCATGATTTGAAAAGACAACACCGACGCCATAATAAGATAAGTGGTAAATGGACCACAACACTACCACCAACAATACTAAAGACGATGTAGACAAATCAAAAAAATTGACAAAAATTTATCAAGAAATTTGTGTAAATTGCTCAGCACTCAAAGCTTGCTTCTTCCTAGTTTACCACGGTGACTGTGGTTCCGCCCAAGGAGCAGCCCCCCCCCCCCCCCCCCCCCCCGCGGCATGCGCGGCTCTCTGCGCTACCTGTCGGCCGCGACGACCACCCGACCGCTGACCAGCGCAACCCGATGGGCTGCCTACCTTCCGGGCGGTCACCTCCACCACCACCACGACGCAGCCCCCTTTCTTCCTCCACCCGGAGGTTTTGGGGCTGCGGGCCCTACTTTGAGGCCCCAGTTTACACTCGGAGCGAGCCGCCGTGGCGAGTGGCGCCGCACGGCCGGCCGGGCCGCTTGCCCGAGGGGTGGCCAACCCCAAAGGCGATGGCTACCGTAGAAACCAACAGTTCCTTCCCAAAGTTTGTGCAAAATGGCACAAAATGAGCCAACGAACTATGTTTTTTCCAGGAACACATTTCGTTGGCGGGATATCCTCTATCACATATGTGAATTTGAATGAATGTAACGATTTGATGTTTTAGCCCGAAAGTTCACAACTACTCATTTCCTCGCATCACATTTAGCATTTTTGTGCTGTCTGAGAAACCAAACGCGGTTTAGGACCTCCCCCATCTCCCATATCAATTTCATCGAAATCCGGAACACAAAATACCTTGCAAAATATTTTCCGACAAAAAATGGCAGCATTGCAAGTTTTTTTTTTTTTAATTTTTGGCGAAAAATTAAACGTTTTTAGCCCGTCCCGACACGTTTCGGTAGAAACGTACAGCAGCCGCGCTTATAGTCTGATGCCGACTGTTCGTTCGTTCGGACGATTGTTCGCTGACTTATCGTTTGCACAGAAACTTCAAGTTGGAGGATAGACTCCTTTAATGACGTATATAAACGTACGGTGGCGACAATTTTCAGTCGTTTGTCAACTTTTCAATCATCGACGCCGTGTTGAGGGTCGCAGTCCTAACGCCTCCTCAGGTTGAACTGGATGAGGGGCCCGTTCACGTTCAGGGTTCTGACGGAGACGGAGCCGATTCTGATGCTGTTCTGGCTGCCGCCGGAGGTGGCGCCCGTGGGGCGAGGGGCGGGCGGGGCGGGGGCGCCGGTGGGGGGAGGGAGGGGGGCACCCGTGGGGGACACGGTGCCGGGGCCCGCGGTGGGAAGAGGGGGAGGGGTGCTGGGTCCCGCGGTGGGGGGAGGAGGAGGGGGGGTGCCGGTGGGGGGCACGGTGCCGGGGCCCGCGGTGGTGGGAGGAGGGGGGGTGCCGGTGGGGGGCACGGTGCCGGGGCCCGCGGTGGGGGAGGAGGGGGGGGGTGCCGGTGGGGGGCACGGTGCCGGGGCCCGCGGTGGTGGGAGGAGGGGGGGTGCCGGTGTGCCGGGGCCCGCGGTGGGGGGGGAGGAGGGGGGGTGCCGGTGGGGGGCACGGTGCCGGGGCCCGCGGTGGGGGGAGGAGGGGGGGGGTGCCGGTGGGGGGCACGGTGCCGGGGCCCGCGGTGGGGGAGGAGGGGGGGTGCCGGTGGGGGGCACGGTGCCGGGGCCCGCGGTGGTGGGAGGAGGGGGGGTGCCCGTTGGGGTCACGGTGCCGGGGCACGCGGTGGGGGGAGGAGGAGGGGGGGTGCCGGTGGGGAGCACGGTGCCGGGGCCCGCGGTGGGGGGAGGAGGAGGGGGGGTGCCAGTGGGGAGGGAGGCGGTGGGAGGGGTGGTAGCGTCGTTAGGCCCGAGGGTGGTTTCCGGAGCGTCGGTGTCGTTGGGGTCGTCCGCGGGCGTGGGCGCTGTGCAAAGGAGGCGAGGAGTTAGAGGAGCGTTAGTTCCGCGTTCGGCCGCTGCTGCAACGCAGCCTCCTTACCGACGTAGGGGTTGACGACGTCCACGGCCAGGCAGGTACTCGTCGTCACGTACGAGTGCTCCAGGGCCAGATCGGTGGCCTGGTCCGCGGCCGTGCTTAGCGCCCCGTCGACGAGTGCCTGGTCCAGGAGCTGGCTGGTACGCAGCCACGCCCAGAGGCGCTTTGAGTTGTACACGCCGCCGACCTTCTCGGGGTTCCAGTTGGGCAGGGTGGTGACCTGTGGGGGCCGAGGACCGTGGTGAGACTCCAGGCCGACGGGGGTCGTCACCTCCCTCAGAGCAGCACGGCGCCTACCTGGATCGGGTAGCGGACGACGACGCCGCCGGCCCCGTTGGCCGTGATCTCGCCTGTCAGCCGGTCGCCCGCGCCGGGCAGCAGACGGCCCGCGACCACCAGCTCGGAGCCCCAGAAGTACGTGTGGAATTCGGTCTCGGTCAGCGACAACTGGTCAGCCTGTGCAGCCGGCCGGTATGAGAAACTCGCGTGTCAGATTACGAGGGGTCCGGCCCCGCCGAGCCCTCCCGACACGTACCGTTGCGTAGTCGAAGACGACGGACACGTCGGTGAGCAGCGGCGTTGCGATGGAGCTGTAGAAGTCTTGGAGCTGGAGGGACGCGTCCTGGGTGGCGTACACCTGCTGGAACTTGCCTTCGTTTTGGAGGGCGAGCTGACGGAGGAAGTCAAGGTTGGCTTGGGCGCCGAGGCCGATCGTGAAGATGGAGGCCAGGACGTTGTCGTCTCCGTCGGGCCTGTCGCGTCCCAGCATTTGCACAGTTTAGGTTAGGCCGAGTACTGGACCAACTGGACTAAGCCGGAGGCCTCTACCTGTTCCTGGTCTTGGTGTCGTCCAGGATGGTCTGGATGGGCTCGTGGGGCTGTCCGTCCGTGAGCACCAGCAGGATGGGCTCGAGGCCAGCGGGGGCGTCGGAGGCGCAGATCAGCGACAGCTGCATCCCGTCGAGCAGACCGGTGCCTGCCACAGAAGGGGCGGGTTTAAAGTCCGGGTCCGTCGGGTCGACGCCGCGCCAAGGCTCGCGCCCTGCGTCATTCACGCACCTCCACGGGCATTCATCTGGCCGGCGAGGCCCTGGGCCTCGGCAACGTTCTGGGCGGTAGCCGGGTAGACGTTGCAGTATCTGCCGGCAGAGGGCGTGCTCAGTTTCCACATCTGCGGATGGAAACACAAACCGATTAAGCACAGGTCGCCCACGCCGGGCCGCTGGCCGTCGTTTCGTGGCTCACGTTGGGTCTGAAGTTGAAGTCGATGATGGTGAAGTAGTCCTGGGGCGCGAGCTGGGCGATTATGGTCTTTATGGCGTCCCTTAGCTGCTCCATCTTGGCGCCGGCCATGGAGCCGCTGCTGTCCAGCAGGAAGAGGGCGTACTTGGGCAGGGCGGACGTGCTGTTGAGGTCGGACGGTGCGAAGAAGTGGGCGAAGTGGCCGTTGCGGACCACGATGTCGCCCGCGGTGGGGTAGCGCTCCACGTCGTAGTCCACGTTAAACTGGCCGGCGAGGCCGCGCTCGGGGTCCAGGCCCAGCTGGCGGGCGAGCTCGCGCTGCTCCGACACCGAGGGCTGCAGGGTGATCGTCACCTCGGCGAGGCCCTGCGCCTGCTGCACCTTGGACACCTTCACCGTCCCGGTGGCGTTCACGGTCACGATGGTGTTGTTGGCTGTGGAGGTGCGGGAGGCAGGCGTGAGCAAAGGACGCTTTAGGAAAATCGAGCTTAAATCTAGCAAAATACGAGAAAAAAAGTGTTTATTTTAATATTAAAATTGTCCTTTTTTCTTTAAAAAAAGGGTTATTTAGTACTGACCGTCCTCCGTGGTGAGCGAGTGGGCGACGTCGTCGGCGATGGCGGTGGCTTCCTTGATGCGCACGCTGAGCCGCAGGTCGGCGATCACCTGTGCCGGAGAAGCGACACGTAAAGCGACAAGTCAAGCCGCACTTCAACGTCCGCCACCGGGACTCGGCCGAGGCCACTCACCGATCCCGGCCAGACTTGCTGTACGGTCTTGTAGCGCTGCATGTGCCGGGTGAGCAGCTCCTCGTACTCGATGCGCAGCAGGGCGGAGCCGCCCGACGCCAGCTCCACGTCCACGTCGAACGCCTCGGCGTTGCGGGCCCTGCGCCACACAGTGGTCTGAGAGGCTCTATTTCGTGCTCAAAACCCACCCCAACCGAACCTGTTAAAACCTTCTCTTCTGGTCTCATTTTCATTCTAAACTGTCTAGGGGACGTGGAATTGACCAAATTTTAGTCCCCCCTCTCGTCAGTTTTGATGGAATGCACCGCAAACACGAAAAGTTGACTTAATCTTGGCAGGTTTTTCCTACAAACGGTCTGCAAAGAATATTTTTTTAGAGGCAAATGAGTTACATTGGAAAGGTGAGTAGGTGTTTTCCCTGACCCTCGCATGTCACAGCATTGGAAAAAAATATTTTGCGGTTCCCCGGGACAGATCTATCATAAATGATTCCGATAGTGGCAGGCAATTCATAAAATAAAAAAAATTTACTTGGTTTTTGGACAGAATGTCTATGTATTTAATGTCATTTAATGCTCCTCTGACTTTCTTCGAGTACCTTACTGTCTACTATATCTGGAAACAGAAGTTCAGCGCGCGAAAACTATAGAATACTGCGCTAGGGCTTCTGGAAGGTCTCCAAACAGAGCTGGAAAGAGCACTTATACCGACTGGCCGCTCCTCGGCGATCGGTTTCGCATGCGGAATTTTGCCATCGGTGTCTCGGGTGTTGTTTACTAACACAATGACAGCGCGCTTTTGTCGCTTAACCTTATCTAGCCTAACCTAACCTGTGATCTATTATGTGTAATTTTCTGCAAGATATCTCCGAAACACTACCTACCGCACTCCAGAATCACATAACACTGGAACGCCCCAAAAATTATTTTCATGAAAATCGAACGGAAACACGCAGCTTTAAAACACATTGCCTACTCATATTGCCCGTTGAGATTTAGGATCCAAAGAGCGTTCGTCCATGGCACCCAAATTTATTTTCATCAAAGTGAAACGGAAACTGACATGACAACACATTGCCTACTGATTGACTGACCACATTGCCTACCGCGCTTTAGGTACACAAAAAATGTTTCCAAAATTATTTCTAGTGAAATTGAACGGAGACTCGCGACTTTTCAACACATTGCCTACTGATTGCCTACCAATATTGTCTACCGCGCTTGTGCGCAACAATAACATTCCTTCTGGTCACTCAAAAATTATTTTCATCGCAATCGAATGGGAACTCGCAAATTTACGGCACATTGCCTACTAATTGCCTACCCATATTGCCTATCGCGCTCTAGCAAAACAAGAACATCCTTTCAGTCATACCAAATGGAAATTCGCAACTGTACAGCACATTGCCTACTGATTGCCTACTCGTATTGCCTACTGCGATTTAGGATCCAAAGACCGTTTCTCCAGGGCACTGTTCAAGAAATTTCATCGAAAACAGACGAAAATTGGCGGAGTTATTAGTTTTGATCGCGTTTTGGCCTCCCTCAGACCACTGTGCGCCAGTGCCCGGCCGTTATGGTTCAATTCGCAACATTTTCGATAGGGTGTGGGGGATAGGAACGGAAGCGGCTAAGGATTCTGTTTGTTCGGACGGAGGCCTTGGTCGTCAAGAGTCTGGGTCCGGCTGAGATAAGTACCGTGTCAATGTCAGTCCGTGCTGCGGTCCCGAGGAGCACAGTGTGCTGCCGGGCCCCCGATTGTGCAACCTTCCGCCCACTTGTACGGAGTGATTAGCTTGTTTCACGGCAAACTGTCTAGAACCAAAGTAAAATCCAACGCCTAGAGCACCGAGTGGCCCTCGTTAACTGAAAAACAGTTTTCATATTTATTCTATGAAAATAAAAATATCAATCGATTTGGTATCAGAAACCGCGACCTACCGGATGCCCACTCGGCCTCTCTGACCGCGCGGCCACAACAGCCACAGCGACATTTTTGGTAGAATGCGCCCCCGGGGAGCTGGCCAGAGCGCACAGCACGGCCAGTCAAGTTGACAAAAATACGTCTCGGCAATAATGGGGACAACAGCCAAAAATTTTCAGGTTTAGTTTAATTAGAACCGTAAAATCTAACTCGACTGTATGCAGGATGTGTTATGTATTGTTATGCGCAATTGCGTGTTTTCAAATTAACTATGGTGGTACATAATATTTATTTATGAAGTTGTCAGTATTGGAGTACTGGTCTAATCCTGCCTGTCTCACTTTTGTGGCGCCTCCTCCCTTCCTACCCCAGTTCCGTGGCGCCATCTCTCTTGTGACACCCCCAGTGGGAGAAAAAAAATTCCAGCGCCTACAGCACTAAGTGGCCCTCGTTAACCGAACAACGAGCGTATGCAATTAACAGTAACGTTGAATGCAGGTTTTTGGAAAGTGAAAATATAGACATTTTTGGTACTGGAACTGGTGAGTAGCTGCACGACGGCGCGGCCCCTCAGACCGCGCGGCTACGTCGGCATTGTTGGGAGCGCCTGTGTGGACGACTATCAAAAGCTTTTTTTTTTTTTTTTTTTTTTAGCTGGGTCAAGGGGCGGGGCGCCAAACTGGCCGCAGCGCGGGGTCGGTGGGTGCAAATGAACCAGACCGGTGACAATGAGACCTCCAGTGGGAGAAAAAAAATCCAGCATCACAGCACTGAGTGGCTCTCGTTAACCGAAAAACCAGTTTTCATATTCATTATATAAAAATAAAAAAATATAAAACGATTAGGTATTAGAACCTGCGACCCGCTGTACGTCGACTCGGCCTCCCAAATCGCGCGTCTACAGCAGCATTGTTCGTAGACTTCACGTGAACGACTATCGCATGCCATGGCAGAACGCGGCCGCGGGTAGCCGGCCAGAGCGCACACCACGGCTGGCCAAGTTGACAACAATACGTCTTGGTAATAAAGGGTAAAACAGCCATTTGAAAAATGTTCAGGTTTGGTTGAAATCTGGCTCGACTGTACGCAGAATGTGCAGTTAACCGTGACACGTAATTTTCTATTTTCAAATTAACTAAGGCGGTAAATAATATTTAATTGTAAGGGTGGCTGTATTGGAGTACCGGTCTTCCCCTTCTTGCCCCAGTTCTGTGGCGCCATCTTTCGGCACGGAACTGAAATGCGGCCGCGCGAGTGCGGCTAAAATGACACCCCCACTGGGAGAAACAACACACTAAATGCTTGTGTACTTTTTTGTACGCAACTACGTTCTATTTAATGCAAATCTTCAGTAAGATTTTACGCGTACTCAATTGTGTACTATTTTGTGCTCAAGCCTCCGTACAATTTCAAACGTTCACAGCTTATGGACAATTTTGTGCATTCTTATATATAATATAAGATCAGCAGAAGAACACAAATTGTGTACAATTTAATGCATAGTTGTGGACAATGTGCCATAAGCTACCTGGAGGGGAATCGGGCAATAATACATGTCTTGCGTATTAATTTGTACACGGTTCTGTACAATTTAATTCATAATTATGGACAATATGCCACAGGTGTGCTGGATGGGAACCAGGCAATATTGCACGGCTTGCGTATTAATTTGTACATGGTTCCGTACAATCCCACTTGGAGGTCTGTATACATTTTGTCCACAGCTGTGTAACATTGTCTAATGGCCGATCTCACGCAGGGAATCGTACCACACCTCTTGCATGAATAGTGAAGCAGGCGGTCAATGTAGCTGGGGTAATAAATCTTCCACCAAAATAATGAAGGCTTACAAATAGAAAAGGCATACTAAAAAAAAAACGTTATTACGGAAGAAGAATTTATTACTCCTAGGTGATGCACACACAGCACAAAAACAAAACATTCAGACACCATAACATTGGCATTCTCATTTGATGAATTCTGAGTGCTTGTACCACCAAATACTTTGACGAGATGTTCCATGGTTTGTGCTGCCCATGATAAAGTTTGTCTCAGAAGAATTGTTTCATTTGCTCCAAGTCAAAAAGTGACAAGCAAAACACACGAGTAGCAAAAACTGAAAAAATGAAAATTGAATTAGAATTAATGAAAATAAATATTTTTAAACATTTAGAGAAGGCCGGCTGCTCGACGCACGCGGCCGCACCGTGCCTCCTTAGAGCCCTTGCACCGTTCGCCCTACGGCCCAGGCGTACAGCTCCTGCCCAGTGCAGGGTAGGCAAGCCCGCAACGCACAACCGAAGGCGCCTGCCAAGTACAGGGTAGGCAAGCCCGCAACGCACAACCGAAGGCGCCTGCCAAGTACAGGGTAGGCAAGCCCGCAACGCACAACCCAAGGCGCCTGCCAAGTACAGGGTAGGCAAGCCCGCAACGCACAACCCAAGGCGCCTGCCAAGTACAGGGTAGGCAAGCCCGCAACGCACAACCCAAGGCGCCTGCCAAGTACAGGGTAGGCAAGCCCGCAACGCACAACCCAAGGCGCCTGCCAAGTACAGGGTAGGCAAGCCCGCAACGCACAACCCAAGGCGCCTGCCAAGTACAGGGTAGGCAAGCCCGCAACGCACAACCCAAGGCGCCTGCCAAGTACAGGGTAGGCAAGCCCGCAACGCACAACCGAAGGCGCCCGTCAAGTGCGGGGTAGGCAAGCCAAGGCATAGCCAGTATTTGAATCCACACTTGTCACACTAACGCAGTTTCGGTAACAATGCCCAATACTGCCACCTGTTGTAAGAAGTATGTTCTTTCACTTGCCTTGAATTACTGAGTTAGAGATGTGAAGTCAATGCCTCTATTAAAAGTATCGACTCACCACCTTTCATTCCATGAGAGCAGGTTAGCAGGAGAGTTTACTTCCAGGCTTCTGCTCAGTGAAGAAATTTTTAATTTTTCACTTCTTGTGGTAAGAGCTGTAATGGCAGAAAATTCAGAGGGCAGCTGATGACAAAATTATGGACTTTCATAAAATCAAGGCAAGGAACAGCTGACCTGTGTACCTCCAAACAATGGGACCAGTTCCTTAATGTAAGCAGGAACTGCTGGATACCTGGGGCCAACTACGAACAATCGCACCAAAGCCGAATCATTCTCATAGTTACAGCTTGCCTAAAAATGAGGAGTCCAATCAGAATAATCCACGACTCAACATATGATACGTGGCTCCAACAAATGTACACTATACCTGAGACAATTATCAGATGACACCGTTTGAGCTGCAAGAGACTGCTAAATGTGGGCGACAAGTTTCCATCTGGCAAACTGAAGTGAAGAACAATATCCCACTGGCCATCTTGCACAACTAATGTAAGAAAAGTTTAACAACATCCCAGGGTAACGGTTTGAGCACGCGTCTCTGAGAATGAAAAATATTGGTTCAATATTACTAAGTTTTCTAACTAACCAAATATGTCCAAAACTACTCACCCTACTTAAAACACGCCACTCAATTTGGAGCTGACAGGAAATTTATTTGACGTTCTCTTCTCCCACTGAAGGACTGGCAATAGAACCCAACGGGACGTACATGCCCATGATGGGTATATTTTGTTGTATATAAATAACCATCAGATAATTTTAAGTATATATACTGTATTTTGAATCTTCCCGCCTTCTTCATGTATATATATGTCTCATACTCCAGCATTGCAAATTATCACACTGCACCACTGCATCCCGTCCAAACTGCATCCTTAAGAAAAATAAAAAGAAGGAATATACTTCCTGTCCAGACATTCGTCCTGTGCACATCGTTCTTATTTTATCCTGCTCCTTTAATCAACTTACATCAGTAAATTCGGTGAACCTAGAATATCCAGGGCGAAAATATTACAACATAAGTTTTCTAACTAACCAAATATGTCCAAAACTACTCACCCTACTTAAAACACGCCACTCAATTTGGAGCTGACAGGAAATTTGTTTGACGTTCTCTTCTCCCACTGAAGGACTGGCAATAGAACCCATGATGGGTATATTTCACCCTGTTGCACAACATTTGGCCACCAACCAGAAATCCATCTCAGCACCTAACGCACTTCAGAGCACCCTGAAAAAAGCTAAAGCGTTAAAAGATTCCAAGATGCAGCAAGACCAATGCAAACACATATCTAAATAACAAATTGAAAAAGAAACTGCTTACGTAGATTTTTTTAGATAAAATTTTACAGTAAATGTGAACTTGCATCAAAAGTTAACTCAATAATTAAAAAATAACAGCAATCACTGATGGCTGCTTGTGAGAACAACAAGAAGTAAAAAACAAGGACATCTGGAACAAACAAAAGTTTTCAGAGTTCAACACCAGCTTTGATAACTTCACATCAGAAAGAAAACAAAGGAAGACAAATAAACTTACATTAATCACAGCTGAGAGAGATATGATATCCTTTGCAAAGAAATAATTAACAATTAATTATTTTAAAAGAAATAATTAAAGGCACATCCAATGTAATTTACAAAGATGAGCCCATGAACAAATATGGCCACCATGTGAACTGGAACAAACAAAACAGTATTAAAAACATTCCTTGGCGAAAAAAGGGAAAAAATAAAGATGAACAGAGGTGATTCGATTCACTCACATTAATTCATAGCTGTTAAAACACAATAGTGCGCAAGGACACATAGACATCATTGGACTCCTCACCAGCAGACCAGGGCGCAATGCACCGAAAATTAGGAAGACTAATCACATTTACTGCCACTAATTCTGCATCTTCATCTGAGACTAGATGAAAAACATTAAACCTTGAGCTGAGTCCTTGATTTTTCCAGGGTCTCACTATTAAATATATTGCCTTCCTATTAGCGACTACTACGTTGTGTATAAGGGCAAACGACAAGTTGTCTGCAGGAGATGGTAAACAGACGAACAGGCCGGGTCGATATTCCTCCCCATTGAGAGTGGCACTGTTGGTGTAAATGACTTCTGAAGATGCTCGAACATTATCAACCAGCAGGCCGAAATGAATGCTGTGAACAGCTTCAAAAACTTTTCCCTGCTGATATTCAATGGCACGATCAGCGCTATCAGCTATCAGCGCTTTAAGGTTGCTGAGTTGGAACATCCGAGCCATTGTTTTAGGAATGTTCTTGAAGTTGTTACAGACAGCTGCGTGCTGACGGAAGATTTTCATCCTGCCCTCAAACTTCGCGCACCACATCCGCACTGCTGGTCCATACATTCTTATCATCTCATCATAGTGAGTCAGATGATGGAGCTTGTTCGTGATATGAACCTTGAATGGTTTTTTGGGGGGCTTGGGCTGGTGAACTTCTTCTCCCCTTGGTTCAGGATCATCCACAGCTTCTTCATTTTCATCAGCTTCCCTGGTCTCTTCATCCAGTAGTACATCTTCTACATCCTCTTCCAGAAATTGAGAATTTTCCACTGAATCAATGAAAAGTCTTTTGAATGCAACATTATGATCAAAAACCAAAGATCGCAGACAAGTCAGGTCTTCTACTCTGACCTCGAAGGCAAAAACAATTTTCATAATGTCCTGAAGCAGGAAAATAAGTTGCATGTGCTCATCCCCTTCTGCAATTTTATCACCAAGGACAAGGGGTAAAGCTCGCATCAAGCACCACATTTGGGTACCCGTCTGCTTCAGCTTCCCCTTGGCGGTTGTCAACATATCCATGGTGAAGTTGGGACTCGGTCTGTTTCTGGCATCTGGAAATCCATAGTCAAATGACTCAACCCTCACATTAAAATCAACCACACTGAACAGTTTGCTTTGAGTAACATAATGCCGAAGTACCAGCTTGATGACAAGCGGCACAACACCTTCAAGCAGGTCATGGAAGGCATCAAACACTGTATTTTCAGTGCAGTGAAAATATGGAACACTGTTCAGAGGGCAGTCACGCTTCACACCACACATGGTTGAAAACTTGGGCTGAGCAGTGACCTGCTGCACATGATCTTGATGGAGTTCAGGCGTTCTCAACACTGCTTCTGCATTACCATCCGCCCTCACTTCAGATCGACTGACAAGGCATTTCCGGCAGAAGTGTCTGGCGCCTACTCCCAGGAATCCTAGGAGGTCATGCGCAGCCAAAGTATCAGCCGTAAGGGCAACTAACAAAGCCCGAAGGACAAAAGTCTCACCATCCAAATCAATTTCAATTCCTTCGTCTGATGTCAGCTTTTGCAGCTCATGAATAAAAGGCACTAAAATCTTCTTAAAGCCATTAGGCTTCTTCATGTCATCAGCATGAGCCAGAATTAAAAGGTGAATTGAAGCCAGTTCTGATGCCAATTCTGGCGGCAAATTCAGAATTTGAAAGAAGAAGGTCGCGAGCTTGTGAATAATAGTTTTTGATCCAAGGGCACTTGCCGTCTCTAATTCGTCATAAAATAAGAGGATCTGGACAACATCCTTATGTTTCAGCAAGAAGGGATGATTCTTGAAGTGTGCACCATCCGCATAGGATCTGAGCACACCATCTTTACTTGACAGGTCTTTAAAAATTCTCCCTCTCACATTCTTATTGGACAAAATGGTTTTCAATGTATCTGTAATTGATACATACATGAAAGACTCACTAACCTGAGTCGGGACATAGACATTTGATCGGGGATCAAGTCTTTTGTCAATCCGAGTGTCCAAGAATTTTTCCTCAGGTTTAACAAGCCCCATCTTTTCAGAGAAGTAATTCAGTTGGTCCTCAATGGTTTTCAGGTTGTGGAAGGGGTCTGCCACTTTGTCAAGATCTTCTAGAACTTCATCAATGTCTTCCTCTGACACACCTTTCTCTAACAGTTTATGGGTAACATTTCTTTTTACTCCCGCACATAAACGTTTGATCATGCGGAAAGCACCATTCTCAAATCTCTCGATGGCCTTCCCGGTCAGACTAGCAGATGACCTCAAATCTAGAAGCAATTGAACAGCAGCTTTATTCAATTCTTCTTGAATAGAAAGCCCAGAGGGGCATCCCACATCATCCGCTTCCTCTTCATTTTCTTCATTGACATCGCAAACACTAATGGTATCAGAATCATCAACATGTTGCACAACTGGAGGCAGACGATGCTGAAGAGGTACATCACCCCTTGAAGTGCTTGCTCTGCCAATGCTTAAATTCCGATGTGCAGTTGTAAGATGCCGAGTCAAGGATGTTTTATGTATGAACCTCTTTCCACAGTGTCCACATGGATAAGAATCTTGAAGATTATGTGCAGTGCGGTAATGCTCAAGGAGGACCTTCACGTCATTAAATCTTTGGTCACCTTTACACAATCCGCAAATTAAGCCAGGATTCATGCTGACACTGCAAAATAAACTACTAAAAATTAAATAAGTCGAGCATGTGTACAACTCTGAACATCAATCAGAAGAGATAATAATAACATACCATACATGTTGTATATTTATTGTATTATTAATCCTTGATCTCTGCTCATGTATATATTCCTTTATTTCAAATCAACCGCCTCTCACACACCGCCTCCTATCAACATGGTCTTCGACTCCATACTTGTTCTTGTTTTACTTCTTGTGACTCCAGCGCTCCGCTTGCAAAAAACAATAAACTGCCTACTTGCTATCCAGCAGCCCAACTGTGTGGTCGTTTCTCCCTGCGCTCCTCCCATAAGTCTTAGCACGCTAACACTAACAGATATTTCCTCTTTAAATTTACAACAGGTTATGGGCCCAGTCTACCGCTAGTACTGCGCTAGTAACTTTGATTGTTTGTTTTGCCGTTATCGGGAGAAATATCGTTTATTGTGTTGGGTCTAGGTTAGGAAGTGCCGAGTTCGCGACGCACACGTGTGGAGTTTATCGAACTCGCTTGAAGGGCTAACGTTTTTGTGTTTTCGAGTCTTTATTGTTGCAGCCTACGTTTCTCTAGGCTTCTAAAGATGCCTCGCCAGCCAGCAAACCGTCAGAACAGCCAGGAGGCCGCTGCCGTAGCAGCTGCCGCCGCCACGGTGCCTGCGAGGTACCCCATGCCGACCGGCGTGGACAAGCTGACCGGCCTGGAGAACTGGGCAGTGTGGAAGTATCTAATCACTCTCCACTTGAGCGGAAATCGTCTCATCCAATGCATTAATGAGAGGACGTCGGACGAGGAAATGGCGGACCCGGACGGCGAAGCGGCCGTCAAGGATAAGGCCGTGCAGCAGGCCATAGCCTACAACCTGCACACTAACCTTATTCAGTTAGTCGCGCAGACCACCACCGCCTATGATGCATGGGCGACTTTGTGTGGAACATTCGAAAACCAGGGAGTACAGCGTCGGCTGACGCTCATTAATAAATTGTTTGATCTGCGTCGCTCTGATTACAGTAGTCTTGAGAAATATGTCTTGGATGTGAAGGAAGTTGTTGCGCAGGTCCAGAGCGCCGGGATAGCCCTGGATGACGAGATTGCGGCGGCCAACGTGCTGCGCAACTTGAGGCCGGAGGACTCCATCATGCGTCGCTTTGTGGAGTCCAGCTGCACGAAGCCGGACGCCCAGGGGAAACCTGTGCTGAACTTCGCTGCTGTGATCCAGGAGCTGTTGCGGGAGGCGCAGAGGGTCGCGGCTGAGGAGTTGGTTGCCAAGACCGCCCTCAAGGTCTCCATCCCCGAGAGCAAGCCGGCCCAGTCCTATGGAGGCCGTGGCCGTGGACGAGGGGCTCGCCGTGGTCGCGGAGGCCGCGGGCGAGGAGGCCGTGGAGGCCACCATCATCACCAAAGTGACAGGTTAGAGTACAGTCAGCAGTCGAACCAAAATTATTCTGGATCGTATCCCCCTTGCAGGAACTGCTCGAAGACCAACCACTCCGAGGACTACTGTTATTACAAGAACATGACCAAGAAGCGAAGGACGGAGCGGGACGAGCAGGCCCAACACTCCAAGGAGCCAAGACGAGAGCCAAGGAGGGACAGCGTCGTGAGGTTTGACTCCAATTCTGGAGGACGCAGTCACCAGCACAGCCAAGGACAAGGACCAAAAGGAGGATGGGTCCTCAAAGTTGCTAAACGTCCAGGAGACGCTTGCTCAAACGCAAGCTCTAAGGTATGCAAGCTGGGTGAAGATCACTCTGTGGTTGAAATCTATATAGACAGTGGTGCGTCAGACAATATGTGTGGAAATAAGAATTATCTTAATGATTATAAAGAAACATCCTGGGTTCCGATTGAATGCGCAGGCGACCAAATGCTTAGCATTATCGGTCAGGGTGTGCTTAAGATTAATTCTGCTAGACATAACGGTTTACATGAGATTCAAAACATGAAATACGTGCCAGGTTTGTCGTCCATGTTGCTCTCAGTTAGCAGTATGACCAAGTGTGGCCACGCTGTGGTTTTTGTTGATAATCATTGTGGTGTTTACAATAAGAAGGACATCATTATGAATGGTGAACCCTTGCTTAAAACTGAGGAAAAGTATGGCACTTATAAATTAAATCTTGAGGTTAAGAACACCCGTTCAGCTTTCAAATCTCAAAGTAAAGCCTATGTCCCATGGCATGAAAGGCTGGGTCATCTTGGTAAAAACAATTTGAGTCTCATGGCAGCCGGTCTTGTCGAAGGAATGGGTGAAACTCACCTTGATAAGGCCATCTGTGAACCTTGTATAAGGGCCAAACAAACCAGAGCGCCACTCCCTAAAGGCGGAGCGGATAGAGCTAACGAAATCTTGGAATTAATTCACTCTGATGTTTGTGAGGTTACTGATGGGCTTTCACGGGAGGGTTTCAGATATTTTGTCACTTTTATTGATGATAAAACTAGATACACCACTGTCGGATTTCTCAAAACCAAAAGTGAAGTGTTTGAAAAGTTCAAGCAATTCAAAATTCTGGTGGAAAAACACACTGGAAAATTTATCAAATACCTGAGATCGGATAATGGGGGCGAATATATTAATAGATATTTTGCACAATATTTTAAGGAACAAGGTATCCTTAATCAGTTCACTGTCTCTGACACCCCTGAGCAGGATGGGGTGGCTGAGAGAGCTAACAGGACTCTAATGGAGAAAGTGAGAGCCATGTTAAAGACCTGTGGTCTCGATATTAAATTCTGGCCGCTTGCTCTGAGTACTGCAATTTATCTTAAAAACATCTCGCCCACCAAGGCTGTCCAGGGAATGGTCCCTATGGAGGCATGGACTGGTTCAAAACCCCATATTGGTCATCTGAGAGTTTTTGGGTGTCTTGCGTATGCCCATATCGATAAAAGTAAGACCAAAAAGTTAATGGATAGAACCAAAGCCTGTATTTTTGTGGGATATGATGATGAAAGAAAGGGATTCAAATTGTTGGACCCTAATAGCAATGCTGTCTTTACTCATAGAAGCGTGATCTTTAATGAAAATAGCTTCCCAGCATTGCGCAATACCCAGGGAAATGAGCGCTCAGTTGATTCCATCAACTATGTACCTGGGGCTATAATACCAGTTGCAGTGTATCCAGGGGACGCTACCTCGAACCCTGGATGCTCCAACAGGGCAATACCAGAAAGGGGAGATCCAAGTGACTCCTCCACTGGGCAAAACGATCTCAGGGCTAAAACTGGTGGGGTAGCTTCAGGGGGCGCTACCTCGAACCCTGGATGCTCCATCAGGCAAATTCCAGATGGAGAAAATCTCTCCACTGGTCCAGCTCAGAGTGAGACACCGTCTCTCTGGGGCTCTTATTCTGACACCAGCATTTCTCGAGTGTCTGGGGACCAGGTCAGCATGAGTGAGTTGGATAGTTCCATCTCCAGGTCTGAGTCTGGCGTTTCCACTGAAATTGATGTGGAAACTATTAATACTGAGAACGCACCCCAACTGAGCCCATCGAAAAGACTAAGTGTGCCTCCAAAACACCTCGATGATTTTGTGCTCTATGACAAAAGGGGTGACGTTAACTCAGGCTCTAAGTTTGCTCGTTTGGCCATTCCTACATCCCACTCTGTTCCCGTCACAGTCCAGGAGGCTGTAGACAGTCCTGAGGCCTCGTTCTGGTTAAAGGCGATGGAGGACGAATTAAATTCTTTTGAAAGCAACAGAGTGTGGAGTTTAGAGGCCCCAGCAAACGGTGCTCAGGTTGTTGGCAATAAATGGGTATTTAAGAAAAAGGTAGACATTGATGGGTCAACACTGTATCGTGCCCGTCTAGTCGCCAAGGGCTACACCCAAACTTACGGAGTTGACTATTTTGAGACGTTTGCTCCTGTGGTAAGGAGAGAGACACTGAGAATTCTATTCTCTGTGGCTGTCAACTTCAATTTAAAAATTGCCCACCTTGATGTAAAAACTGCTTTCCTTCATGGCGACTTAAAAGAAAATGTTTTTATGTCTCAACCTGACGGCTTTATGATTCCAGGATCAGAGCACCTCGTGTGCCGCCTCCACAAGGCAGTCTACGGACTGAAACAGGCGGCTAGAAGCTGGAATCTGAAGGCGGACCAGATTCTCAAGGGAGAAGGGTTCAGAAATCTGCCCGACGAACCCTGCATATACCTCAAAAACCCGGTAAACTCCGTTATAATAGTGGCTCTGTATGTTGATGATTTTTATATCTTTTACAGACAGGAATCTGACAAGTCCAAATTACTGAAGGCTCTTCAAACATGTGTGACAATTAAGGACCTGGGTGAGGCACGTAGTTGCCTGGGAATGGAAATCGTGAGAAACTCAGACGGCTCCATCCTTCTGAAACAGGAGGAATATATTGAGTCGATTTTGGCAAGGTTCAGCATGAAAGATTGCAAAGGAGCTCACACACCAATGGAGTTTAAATTAAAATTGGGTCATCTCCCCACTGGGGGCCAGGTAAACGTTCCCTACAGGGAACTGATTGGTTGTTTGTTGTACCTGAGTGTTAATACCAGGCCTGACATTTCATATGCCGTAAGCTTTTTAAGTCAGTTTAACTCCTGCTTCACTAGTACCCATTGGGGTCTCGCTAAGAGATTGCTGTCTTACGTGAAACAAACTCCAAGGCTTGGTCTTAAGTATATTAAGGCATCTGAACCGTCGCTGTCTCTGGTCGGTTATGCGGATGCAGATTGGGCAGGTAATCCAGAGGATTACAAATCTTACAGTGGGTACTGCTTCACCTTAGATGGCAATTTAATTTCGTGGGAAAGCAAAAAGCAAAAATTAGCAGCCCAATCTTCGTGTGAATCGGAATATATTTCCTTGACCGAAGCAGTAAAAGAGTCAATGTTTTTGAGGAGTTTTATTAACGACTTATTTGGCCGTGGCTTACAATGTGTAAAAATGTATAATGATAATATGAGTGCAATCACTCTTGCACATTCTTTGAGTTTCAGCGCCAGGAACAAGCACTTAGGTTGCAGGAAACAATTGGTCAGGGACTGCATCCAAGAAGAAGTCATCAGTTTAGACCATTTGTCAACAAACTTAATGCCAGCTGACATTTTGACCAAGGGCCTAGGACGGCAAAATCATGAGAAGTGTGTGGAATATTTAAATTTATCGGTCAGCTGAGCTACCTGTAATTCTGTCTCTATTAACGGATATGCATCTATATATTTGTTCTGAGTTAATTGATTTTCACCACTGGACAAGGTTTTTCCCTCATTGAGGTTTCCCTTGTTCTGGCGAGGTTTTTATTATTTTTTCCCTTGCCTATTCTCCGAATGGGGTGGTACGAAACTAATAGCTGGTTTATTCTTTATTTTATCATTGTACTATGGAGTTGTTGCATTTTGGCATGTATTTTATATCCGATCTGCGGATTAAGGGGGCGTGTTGTATATTTATTGTATTATTAATCCTTGATCTCTGCTCATGTATATATTCCTTTATTTCAAATCAACCGCCTCTCACACACCGCCTCCTATCAACATGGTCTTCGACTCCATACTTGTTCTTGTTTTACTTCTTGTGACTCCAGCGCTCCGCTTGCAAAAAACAATAAACTGCCTACTTGCTATCCAGCAGCCCAACTGTGTGGTCGTTTCTCCCTGCGCTCCTCCCATAAGTCTTAGCACGCTAACACTAACAGATATTTCCTCTTTAAATTTACAACAATACATACCTGGATAAAGATGTAACACAGATAGACTGTCCCCGTCACCCAGAACCGTGCTCAAATTGGAGCTGAGGTCATAAGCACGAGCTGGTTACAAACTTGGTCTGTAATGAGAAACCTGAAGATGAGGAATCTGTTAAAAATACCATGTAAAACCACAGAACACAACACTCAACTTGTAATAAAAATAATACATACCTACACAGTAAGTCAACCAAGTGGAGTATATCCCCTTAAGCAAAATCCGGCGATCTGGAGGAAATACGCAGAAGACACGCTAATGTTAGATTAGGTTATGTGCACAAGGAATGGAAAGGGGGGTGGGGGGGGGGGCGGTTTACCTGGGTTCAGACGCCACTACACACACACACACCCCGCACAAATTAACCCATTCGTTTTCAAACACACGCTCGGCGAATCGTTGCAGAACAACTGTGCAGCGTTGCCCAAAATCCGTCATTACCATACGTGCACGAAAGAACTGCTCTCATTGGTCGAATGCACGGCTGCGCTGATTGGCCAATGCGGTACGGGGGAGGGTCTGGGAGGGTCATGAACGATTCATTGTTCAAGTCAGGAACTGGAACAGGCAGAGATATATTCCAAGGAATGAACACATTGTTTGCCGAAATAAAATTGAAATGTTTTGAGCAAGGCAGAAACCGCTCATTTACCGAATTCTCGATTATGAATTTAAGGTTGTGGTGTATGTTAAAAAATGAAGGAAAGAAGCAGTTTACAGGAGAGTTCTTTATTTTGAAAGTGAAACAGTGAAATTTAAAAAAAAATATTTGAAGAAAAAAATATTTTACAAAAAGCAACTGATAATACACAATTAATCTTGAAACTGGTTCACCACTAGGCAAAGTAAAATGAAAAATAAAAGAACTTTTGCTGCCTTCTCTTAGCCTGACAGCTTTCTCAACAGCTCAAACTCAGATGGAGTAACTTTATCAGACTTATCTTCAAATACCTTATACAAACTAGTTTGAATAAAATGCAATGTGTTCCGCCATCCAAAGGGATAGCGTACACCAAAAACAAAATAAACTTGAAAAAGAATGTCCACTGCCTTTAGAAATGATGTGGCTTGCACTTGTACAGGCTTGTTGTCTAGAACAACGAATGTCTTCAGAACCGACGTTGATATTTGGCTCTGAACAAGGATAATATAGGGTTGAACATTTCTGGTGGCAGCCTGTCTCCTGCCCTCGATGTACAACACAATATCATCATTCATCTACCATCATAAAAAGAAATTAGGATCCACAGCATTTACCAAATTTACTTCACATTAAAAGAGCAATTCAATTACCTTTAAGACAACAACCAAATCTTCTTCCTCTCCCCAGGTATGGTGAACCACTTCACCTCTCAAGGGAATGTCATGACATAGATTTTGAGACAAAAGAGCAAGTGCCTTTAGCACATCTGAGCAAAGAAAAGTTATTACATTAATGCTGTTCATGTTCTGCAATGTCTGTAAGAATGATCAATGTAAAAAACCATATCCCAGGGAGGAACTCACCATTATCAAACTTAAGAGAAATCTTTTTATATTCTCTAAGGGCTAGCATTTTAGGAAGCAATTTCTTGAATGCACTGCACATATCCTGTGCCTCTGGGTGAAGTCGAGCAAATTCTTCTTTGAGCTAAAAGCAGGATACCAAATTATAAGACAGGTACACAGGCCTCAAGCACACTTTAAATACATTGACTCCTGATGCGATAATAACTTACCACTTCACCTTCATAACTGCAAAAATGGGGGTACTTTTCCAGCATCCAAGCAATGGTCTTATCAACTTTCTCCTTTTTGCGAATATTAAAACTGAGTTTCATGCCTTCTAGTATTTCTTGCCGTTCCTGCCTTCCTGGCATTAAAGTTGCTAAACGTGCAATCTAAATCAGAAAAACACATTGAAGTAAAAGCTACAGATCTGATGCAATGCAAGAAGATGTACAAGAAGCACTTACTGATTCTTCATCCAGCTCAGTACCACTACTCCCAAAGGTTTCATGCTCATCTGGAGACTTTCTGGTGCGATGCTTCCTTTGAATTGGCCTGCAAGCATTTGCAAGCCAACCAGACGATTTTGAAATATCATAGAGATGTGCCTGAAACAAGACAAATAAAATACAAAACTACTGGAAATATAAAATTAGAACAAAATTCAAAATCAGTGACCCAATTACACATTACCCATGGAACTGCATTTTCGTCTGTTTGCTCATGACCAAACTTTGGGTAAGCCTTAACAATCGATTTCCCCAAGCCCTCCTTCATTTTTGTTACCACTTCTGTCGGATCACTAAGTGGAGAAAAAGAAAACAAATGAAATCCAACGCGAACATAAATTAGTTAATACATACGAATTAAAATAATTAGAACATACCTGACAAAGTCATAATGAAGATATTTGACCAAAGATCTTATCATCCACTTCCGTTCTTTTCCAAAGACAATTCCATTACTGGCTAAATTAGCAAGACACGATGTGTGAACAGGATTTTTAGGATCCTTCTTATCATTTAAAATATTAAGAATGTCAAACTAAACACAACATAATAAGATATATTTTACAAATTAGTCAACACTTGAGGCAAACTATACCAATAAAACCGCATATTACAGATACTTACTTCAGGGAGATCAGGTTTTAACTCCAATCCTCTCAGAGAGCACCTCTCAAAAACGCTAGGAGCGCATGGGGTCCTAGAAGGCACCTGGACAAAACCTACTGGAGCACCTGATGTGGAGTTAGCACTTCTAGAGCTAGAAGGTGCAGCACTAGATAAATTGTTAGAAGCTTGTGATGAACTAGCAGGCACCTGAATTAAAAAAAGCAAGAACAAATGTCATCAGTTGCAATGAATAGACAAGGGATATTGAAATAGAACTAAGATTCAAACTTTTAAAACTAGAAACCACATCACATCAATATTTCACGTAACAATGCACTAATAATCATATATTCAAAATGAATGGATCAAAACTCCATCCATATGCAATACTTACAAAAGCTGCTCGACTAGGCGATGCAGCACACGACAAACTGACGGGAGACCATGAAGAACTAAGAGTCACCTGAGAATAAGAAAGAATACATCACGTTAGTTGAAATAAGTGCACAGTGAATAGAGAAGTCAAACAGAAAGTCCTAGTAAAAAAAAACAATGTATCAATGCTATTATTGGTTAAATTACTGAAAATTGGAAGCCACATCACATCACAAGTTCACTAAATAAATTGAAATAGGTCATGGCTGCACTCCAATGCACCCTAAAATACTTAAAAGACCTACGGGGGCACCAAATATACTGTTAGAAGGACTTAAAGAGCCAGAAGGTGAGGCACAAGATGAAGTGTTGGGATCTCGTGATGGACTAGATGGTGCAGCACACGATGAACTGACAGGCGCACATGAAGAACTAAGAGTCACCTGATAATAAGACAGAACACATCACGTTACATTACATCACAATTTCACTAAATAAATAGAAATGGGTTAGAGCTGCACTCCAATTCACCCTAAAATACTTACAAAGCCTGCAGGAGCAACTAAAGTGGAGTTAGAAGCACTTCTAGAGCTTGAAAGTGCAGCAGAAGATAAATTGTTAAGATGTTGTGATGAACCAGATGGAGCAGCACGCGATGCATTAACAGGCGCACATGAAGAGCTAAGAGTCACCTAAGAATAAGAAAGATCACATCATGTTAGCTAAAATTAGTGCACAAGGAATAGAAAAGTAGATGTAAAAGAAACTTGTGAAAAAAGTTTCAATGCTATTAGTGATTTAAATACTAAAAATTGGAAGTCACATTGCATCACAAGTTCACTAAACAAACAGAAATAGAAAAGGGCTGCACTCCAATGCACCCTAAAATACTTACAAAACCTGCTGGAGCACCTAATGAGCAGTTAGAAGCACTAGCAGAGCTAGAAGGTGCGGCACAAGATGAATTGTTAGGAGCGCTTGATGAACTAGACGGTGAAGCACACAATGAATTGACAGGAGCACATGAAGAACTAAGAGTCACCTGATAATGAGGCAGAACACATCACGTTACATTACATCACAATTTCACTAAATAAATAGAAATGGGTTAGAGCTGCACTCCAATTCACCCTTAAATACTTACAAAGCCTGCAGGAGCAACTAAAGTGGAGTTAGAAGCACTTCTAGAGCTTGAAAGTGCAGCAGAAGATAAATTGTTAAGATGTTGTGATGAACCAGATGGAGCAGCACGCGATGCATTAACAGGCGCACATGAAGAGCTAAGAGTCACCTAAGAATAAGAAAGAACACATCATGTTAGTTAAAATTAGTGCACAAGGAATAGAAAAGTAGATGTAAAAGAAACTTGTGAAAAAAGTTTCAATGCTATTAATGATTTAAATACTGAAAATTGGAAGTCACATCGCATCACAAGTTCACTAAACAAACAGAAATAGAAAAGGGCTGCACTCCAATGCACCCTAAAATACTTACAGAATCTGCAGGAGCACCTAATGTGCAGTTAGAAGCACCTGCAGAGCTAGAAGGTGCGGTACAAGATGAATTATTCGGATCTTGTATTGAACAAGAAGGCACCTGAAAGAAGGCAAGAATAAATGCCATCTGTTGCAATGAATACACAAGGAATAAGGAAATAGGATTTAGATTTACATCACGAAATACTTACAGAAGTTGAAGCCGAATTAGTAGCACATGGCGCGCTAGATGCCACCTGGACAAGAAAAACATATGCTGTTAGCTGATATGAACATACATGGAACAGAGATGCAGATTAGAACCTCTTAAACAAGAAAGCGTTACAGTACTTATTCATGATTAGAATATTAAAATCTAGCAGGCAGTTTACGTTCAGATTTTAATCTAGACTGACCTTGCTGGCAGACCTTGTCCGGCGCTGAGGTCCTTCCTGCATTTGAGACAAAGAACAGAGATGAGGCATGGAACCCACCGACCTTTAACAAATCTTATATTTTCAATTGAGCAGTGTTGAGAGAGGCAAATGACATTGATCTTCTCTCAGCCATACGGGAAACTAATACTCACTGAGACATCATTTGTTTCTTTAGCCTTTTTGCTGGTAGTTCCAGCTGATTTGTTTTTACGCTTAGGTGCATGTCTCATGAATAGGGGCTGTACTTTTTCAGCATATACTTCCCCTGCAAATTTCAGACATAAGTATTATTACAATAATGTAGATATGTGCTACAGCAGAGGATAATTCTAGCTGACTTACCATGTTTCTGACGTATCCTATCATGTTGAAGGTACTGCTGGTAGTAGCACTGCACTTCATAGTCAGACATATCTTTAAAAGTTTTCTTGAGAAAGAACGGCTCCAGGGTCTCCCTCATTTCAGACAATGGTACAATGTTCTAAACAGATAAAATTTCAACTAATTATTAGCAAACCTTTTTCACATTGCATGTTTATTTCAGACATATACCTCAGATTCATCTTTTTCCGTGCTCTTTGCTTCTTCTCCTCGGTTAGTAATTTCTTCTTCAAGATGTGGGTCTTGCTGCAATCTTTGGATCGCAATTATTTCCCGGGCTGTGAATCCACACAGCCTCATGATCTCTAAACTCATGGCACGGAATGATGTCCCATCAGTTTCCTCATCTGTTGAGACAAAGACACATAATGATTAAAATAACTACAAAGTTGGTCCGGCAAGGATAATAAGCAAAGAGGAAAAGCAATGCACAATACACAACAATAATAATAAGCAATCTCACATGGGCGGGGAGGGGTACATTTGAAATGACAGAATAGAACCTAAACGAGGATAGTCTGAGATTGAGGGAGTTGGGAGCAGGAAAAGAGAATGAGAAAGAAAGGGGGAAGGGAGCGGGGGGGGGGGGGGGGTTAGAAGCTTTCAAAATGGGGCCTGCCCCTGCCAGCGAGCCAAGTCCCAAGACGGAGGGGTAGGGTGGTCCAAAATAAGCGAAATGTTAAAATGTTTATCGGACCCAACGAAATATGATGCGTTATGACCTCCCGAACCACTGTGCCAAAGATGAGATCGATATCTCAACCCGAAATGCTGGCACAACGCGCTCAAAGTTTTGTCATTTGTGCCGCATTTCGAAGTTCCCGCGCGGGGCCGGTCGACTATCTGTCCACATGATGAAAAGCCACCGGCGGGTTTGAAAGCCGAAGACAGTCGCATATCGACCTAAACATGTGCGAACAGTCGTTCAGTGGTCAACTGCGAGGCCTGCAGGGCGGTTCCGATGCGACCGTGAGAATACTCCACGCGGCAGAGCCACTGCTTAGTGACCGGCCCCGCGCTCCACGCCGAAATCTATTTCTCAGTTGTGCCAGCATTTCGGGTTGAGATAGAGGTCTCATCTTTGGCACAGTGGTTCGGGAGGTCATAACGCATCATATTTCGTTGGGTCCGATAAACATTTTAACATGTCGCTTTTTTTGGACCACCCTAACGGAGGGGGTCATATGGGACTACAATTTGTTACCGTCAGGGCCCGATTTTCGGAACTACTGAAAACATCTAGATAGCACTTCTTGATATATCCCCCCCCCCCTCCCCCGGCGGCCGCCATTAGTCCGACCGGGCTGGGGAAGGCTTGCACTTGTCTAAGACCGTTTTGATGGTCCTTCTATTTCCCCAGATATTAGCTCCCGTTATCGCACACAGCAAGATGATGTACTTACTTTTCAGACGTTCGACGGTCTCCGCCTTCAGCCCTTTTGCAGATAGGAGCTGGGCCAGTGCTTCCACGTCGAGAGTCTCCATGCTGACGGACAACGAACATTCAGACACCAACTGACGCGATGTCGGTTAAAGACAACCGCCAATCAAATGAATCAGGGCTACCAACGCACAAACGCAGGAGCCAGGAGCGCCACGTCAGTAGCTGCTGAAACAGAAACACTGCATTTAAAATGTGGACAAACGAGAGACGACTCACAACTATTTACTCATTTTCAGGATCATGTTTACATTGTTCTTGCAGCGACTTGATTCGTATCGAATCCATGCACCTGTATGGTTGCAACCAGGCGGAAGATGGGGGAGGGGGCAAAACCATGGCCGCATAAAAAAAAATGGGGAGGTTTTTTTTTATCTTCTTTTCTATTGCAAACAATTCATTTGAACAAAGTGCACAGTTTGCAAACCTCATAAAGTCTTTTCATGTTGAAATAGATTTTGATTTTGATTTTTCAAAGCGGCATACAAGATTCTATTTTTTTTTATTAGTAAATTTTCCCCTTAATTTAACCCACAACAGATGAAAAACAATCTATTATACAGCAACTCTATGTACTTCATTATCTCACCAAAAAGATAACTTTAGCCGCTTCCAGGGCTGTTATGTATGAGGAAGGAGAAAGGGCGCTGCCAATACTAGTTGAAGTATCTATTTTTTCAGCACACCAAGCAAGAAATGTGGTTTTCAAAAACAGGAGTCGAGAGAATCAGCTTCATCCTCTTTAAAATTTTATTTTCTCCACAGACCTCCGTTCTTAGTGGTACAATTTACAAGCACACAGGAAAGCAGCAGAAGAGCTTAAGATAAAATTTAAAATATGACCAATAACTTTTTATTAAGATTAGAGACCACTAGCTGCTAAGAAATTAAAAATTGATGAGAAAGTAAAGATAGTTTTGTTAAAACATGGTAATCCTTGCTGTTGAGACAAAACCACAAGTAACGTCAGCGATATTAGTCTCCTTGCACAAATACAAGGAGGATTGATTGTGTTATCTTAATTTGAAATACAGATCCCTGTCCTCTGAGACAAGGAGTAGGTGCATATGAGAAAAATAGTTTAGAAGTTAATTAATATTCAACACGTAAGAAGTCAAAAGGTTAATATTCAAGTCAAAGAATTGGAGATGCAGACACATGTCACTTTAGAACCGAACCACTGTCATAGCAAACCGGCCTCGCCGAACATTTGCAGCAAGAGAACGTAAATAAAGCACTGCAACAAATCAAAGCATTGTTTTAAGAAAAACATTTTTCTTTATCTGTAATGGTAATTTAAATACACAGTTGGTTGGGTGCGATGAGAGTAGGATCACTGCTAACTGAATGCTAGAAGTACAGTAAGAACTACTTCCCTATAGTTTTACGTTATGGCATTTAGCACAACAGAAATAATGCGATAAGGAAAGAATATAAGGAAAGGATATGAGATAGGTCAAACGGTGAATGTTAATACTGTTTCAACAAAAGTCAGGACATGCACAAATGAAATGATAACCTCCGAACATTGTTTGTAAACAACTGCATTCCTAACTTATCCAACTAATACAGCACTCCAGTAAATGTCCGTGAAAACAAAATTGCTTTAAAAGTGAGATATTCGCACGAACGAAGATAATCAAGGACGGCTTCTTGATAAATTTCGTTTGGTTTCAACATACATACATGGACAGCAGACAGCAAAAGTAAACATACGAACGGTTTAGCAGCCGATATACTATTTGTCACTTACTTGTCATCGAACTACACTGTAGGCTGTAGGAACAGGGAAACTTGCATCAAATATCCAAATATCATGTCGCACAGGCAACGGTCGGCAAAATATCGTTGCATTACAAAAACACCATCAACCGGCCGAACAGCACCGAGCTGGGGGGGGGGGGGGGGGGGGCTGCCGCGACGTTACTGAGCTTCGCTAATGCCAACCGCACGCATTGAAATATCCTATCTGCTAATACCACGAAATATTTCAAACGCAAGTATTTGAAAAATGGCTCGTCATTTAGTGTGTCGATTATTATAGCACCAAAATCTAAAAGCTGAAACTAATCCGTCGCGTGGAGTTTCTGGAACGTCAGCGTGTTACAGAGTCACGACCAATGCCAACATAACCTTAACTCTTTAGAAATACACTTTACGAAGAGACCGATCCACAGAGAACAAAAAGCACTTTACGAATCGAAATTAAAATGATTTCATTGAAGAGATGATGGTGAATGTTTGCATTTCGAACTTCTATCGTCACTTTATTTTATCGCCGAACTGATAGCAGTGGCCAGCTTGGGGGGAATGTCTTCACCGACAGCGACATCTTTCGGAGCTTTACTCAACTCGGTTACAGTATGAAACGGCGCGCATCCGCTTTTCAGAATAGCAAGTCGGTGGCGTGAAAAGAAACTGTGATCGTGGCTCCCAGTCCGAAATCGGATGATCGAATCGACGGCGTTTGTCGAAATCGATCCGACGTCTATCCCGTTGCTTATCCCGTTTAGTGTCTCAGGACAGCTATCTACAGAGCTGCGTACGACTTTGTACATAACACTCAGTAAAATAAAGTACAGAGCTACGTACAATTATTTTGAACTTAATTCGCGGTTAATTATTTTTGATGCGAGTATGTGCACTCGATTTGTACTTAACTACGCACAAAATTGTACAGAGTTATGAATTAAATTGTACTTAACACTCTGTAAAATAAAGTACAGAGCTACGTACTGTTATTTTGTACTTAACTTACGGTCAATTAAGGAAATGGGCGTTTGCGCACTCGATTTGTACTTAAGTCTGTACAAGTTTGTACACAGTTGCGTACAAGTCAATTGTACATGGGCTCTGTACAAAAAAAAAGTACAGAAGAGCTTAGTGTGAAAAAGTCGACGAGCCGATGAAAAGGGGTCCTCGCTCCGCTCGGGCCCAAAAAGAAACGAGATATGTAGCAGCCGGTGTACGCCCCGCGCCCCGGCCCCACGGACTTACTTGATGGTGGCGGACGTCGAGGTGGAGTCGACCTGGATGGAGTCCTTGAGGACAGCGCGGGCCTGGTGCTTCTCGCCGTCGCTCTCACTGGAACACCAACGCCCACGCCAGCCCCTCTCAGCATTTTGTGCCTCGCCGCCAAGCTGCGTCGATAAGAAAAACTTTTGCTCACATCTCGAAGCTGGTGAGCATGGCGGCGGCGGGGACAGCGAAGGGGACGATGATCTGGCGCGGGGCGTCGGCGTTGTTCTGGACCTCGACCTCGATGACCGAGCGCGCGAAGCGGGTCTGGATCAGCGTGTCCACGTGGTACTTGGTCACCACCAACTCCGCACCATCCACAGTTTTATTTAATTTTTCTTTCAAGTTGGTGAGGTCGTTCTTTAAAAACGTTAAAAAAAAAACAAAGTCAAGAGATCGGTCATCCTTCCCTCCAGAAAGTGCAAACAATTTTTTTTTTATATTAAAGAGTTTGCAGATTTCCCATACCTTCTGATTTACCTTGAAGTCGCCGTGCTGCACGACGACGCCATGTCGCGTGTTGTCGCCGCTCAGCCCAATGACGGGCGAGTTTCCTGCGGGACGACAGAACACTTTGTACCAATTTTTCAATGCAAAAAATTAATCACTCTTTGTTAAAACTCTTTTTAAATTTTCGTCATTTGCACCCACGGTCGGTGCGTTACCTTGCGTGCAGTGGCAGGCGGCTGCGAGTGCGGCCAGCACCAGCGCTGCGTGAAACCACATCCTGCAAAAAAAAACCGAAAAGATTGTTAGAAGTAAATAGTTAATAAAGTGTGTTCTTCAGTCCCTAGACGCGGTCGGTCACACGGTCGTTCTAGCCAATACAAAATTCCAGCGCCTACAGTGAGTTGCCCTTGTCAACCGAGTTACACTGGCGACCAAAATTGGCGGTCCACTTTTTCCGGAGTCCGCCATTTTGTTGCTAGTGGAGATTTTGAGTTCTCCGTTTGAGACCTTGTTTGTAAAGGTTCGAACTGTTAAAGACTGGCTCACGCACCACCTTACTGAGATCGGCGAAAGAGGGGCGCAAACTGACAGCAAAAACAAGACCAGTTTTTCAGTTTTTTACGAGTTTATTACACTTTCACTGCTTCAATTTGAGTCGCGCCGGGATTTTTGACACCCTTGAACCCTCTGCTACCCTTTTGCAATCAATTTCGAAACTCTGCGACCCCAAGCTCAAAAACTACCCCCACCCCCTCAAAAATTAGGGGATGGTCGGATTCAGCAGCTTTAATGGTCCATGAGTTCAGGCCGACTGTAAAATTGAGAATTTTCGCCCGCCTCATGGGTTTTATCGGCGCCCTTTGCGGCGATTTTCGACATTGTCGCAGTTAAGGGGGTGGTTCCACCCCTCAGAGAAAATCAATGAAATTGGCGTCCAGGGACCTCAAAGATAACCCTTGGAAACATGCTCACACGGGGTTTCAGCTCTCTAGGCCGACTAGCAACGAAATTGCAGACTCCGGAAAAAGTGGACCGCTAATTTTGGTCGCCAGTGTATAATTACTTTTTAAACATTAAAAAAACAGTTAGCGGTGGCAATAAAAAGGCAGGGCTACATTAACCACAAATGTTTTCACAAAGAATTAAAGTTTTGTTTTGAAAATTGCAAATTTATGTTTTAAATCGTATTTCCACTTTTCAGTTTCGCGGGTTTATTTCCTTGGGTTTCGCATTTGACAGGGAGTTTTTGATTATTGCGAATGCGTGTATTGAGTAGTAAGTCCTATGCGAGTTTGTGAATCTGAATGTGAACGTGAGTTTGGTTGCTCTGTTTGTCGGGATTTTTAGCAGCCGACAAATACTCGCGAGCTCAAAGCTACCGTACCCACATCCGAAGCGAATGAGGAGCGACACACCCTCACCCAACACTAGTCACTCCCCAACTGAAAACATCGCGTCAAACCCTCCAACACCCGCCCTGTCCTGGTCAAATAAGTTGAATGCAAACCGGGCGCCAAACCATATCACACCCATACACACCCCTGCCAACAGAAAAGTGTACAATAGGTTGCCTGTGCGCACGGCGATGTTCCTCAAGACGCCAGCAACCTACCCGGCCACCAACCCTCGCGCACCCACAACGCATAAGTGTTCCTCTCTTGCTCTCTCTGTCTCTCCTTTGTTAGCCTCTTCAATAAACATGCCCCGCTACGCACGTTTACAAACAAGCGTCATGCCAAGCCCTGGTTCAACGGGGAAACTGACGCGCTCCTTAAGGACCGTGATATTGCGTACCGCATCTATCTACAAAATAAGACAGAGGAAAGCTGGTCGGCCTATAAAACGCTCAGAAATAGAGCCAGGAGAGAGCTAAGAGACAGGAAGGTACGCTACGCTCATCTGATGTTCTCTCAGTCTTACCAGCCTAAAGACCTCTGGCAAAAACTAAAAAAACTTAATGTTACATCTGAGCCAGACCGATCCTGTTCCTACCCCCCTGCGGAAGAGCTGAACAACCACTATGTATCTGTTCCTATTACTGACGAGAATGCCATTCAGGGTGCCATAGAATCATACAGAGATGTACCCCCCAAGTTTAATGAGAAATTCCACATTAAGCATGTTTTATTTGAAGACCTGTAAAAGGCTATGTCCACCTTGAAATCTAATGCTAAGGGCACTGATGCACAGTGGTCTAAAAGCGCCGAAAAGTGGGAAAAAAACTATTTTTGAAATATTTTTATTTTACCTTCGCTCCGGTACAGAGAGCCAGAGAAATGTTTAATCTATCGAAAACCGAAGCCCGTTGCTTGACTCACCCAGAAAAATGAATTCTTGATTTTAGTCTCAAATTGCATTTACTTGGTTTTCACAAGTAAATTTTACTTAGATTAAGTAAATTTTACCTAAAAAAAGTAAATTTTACTTAAGGCAAGTAAATTTTACTTGAAAAAACCAAGTATCAGAAAAATCAAGTATCCCCTTTTCTGGGTGCTATCACTAGCCTTTGTATTGAATTTTTTATTCAAATGTGAAGGTACGTGTCCTTCGGGGAAGTCTTCCTGCCACGGCGTTTTGCGGGGGTCACTTTGCAACGTGTTTGTAGCCCACCCACACCCGAAAATACACTTCCAATATTAAGCTAAGGTTCCGAAAAGTCTTTTCATTACGATCGGCTGTAATTTTACACTAAAAACCCCTCAAAGCCCACTCGCTGCTCGGGTGCAAACGCCGAAAAACAGGTACGGGACGGGTCAGAATGACCCCTGCGGCCCTTCTAGGTAAACAAAAAACCCTGCCCTTCTAGAGTAAACGTACCTGACAGTCCTGACAGTACCTGGGGAAGTGCCGAGGGGGGTCTCGGCGAGCACTCTTATACTTCTTCCGTATCACGAGTAAGATCGCTACCGATACGGCGGCCGGTGGAGGTGGCCTCCAAATGCACACCGCGTGACAGACACCGCGGCGTCCAAAATCTCGTATCGCAACACCTCCCTTATTTCCGTCGAAACAACGGGGGCAGGTGTACGGTGTACGGAGTGCGGCGGAAACAAGGGCTCCCGTCGCGGCGCCAAACTCGAGTGCCACGCGCCGCTGGCTGGCCAGCCGCTGAGTGTGGGAGACAATAGGCATTTAGAGACGTCCTTTAACTAGGATTTCAGATCACACTTTGACCCCCTCCCCTAGGGCTGTGCGGTGATTCGGTTAACCGGTGATATTTTCGGTGATTTCATTCACCGAATCACCGAATAGCGTTTTTAAAATCACCGGTTAACCGAATTTTAAAATCACCGGTTTTTTTTTCAATCACCGTTTTCTTTCGAACACCGTTTTTTTTATCACCTTTTTTTTCAATCACCGTTTTTTTTTTCGATCACCGGTTTTATTATGATCACCATAAACACCATAAGCAATGGTGCTGCTGTACCTGACTATTGAGCTTTGTTATTTTCCAAGCTAAGTTCCTGCCTTACATGAAAAATGAGCTGGAACACAAGGTCGGTTAGCACAGCGAGACCTACCAATTTCGGTCCACCTTGCCTCATTTTGGGCCCAAAAGTCCTCGTCTCTCAGCAGTCTTTTGTCGGTTGTGGTTGCGGCAAATGCTAGGATTTCCTCATTTTCTGCCTCTGTCTAATATCTGAAAGAGAGGAGAAAGCAAGGAGAGTTAAAAGTAGCACGCACATGAAGGAAAATCACAAGAAGCAGCACAAATCACATAATGCGCGATGTTCACTCTGAGATAATTGGAAATAATACTTACTTTCCTTTCTTGAATGCCTTTTTTGACGATGTTGCTGTTGCTTCCAGGCGGTGATCTATTAGGACAGACAAACACAACCAGATTTTAGCAAACATTTCAACAAATCTACATGGAACTCAAAACAGAAAGCAAAATGACACCAACCCTGCTCCAAGATTATGCGATCTAGTTCGTTTATCGCCTCGACGACAGCCGAACTGCCACAGGAGGAAAGTTCTTTTTTCTTGCACAGGGCTGCTTCGGCTCGAAGGTTCGCGATTGTTGCATCTACCAGGACAGACAAAATCAACCAGATTTTAGGAAACAAATCAACAAATCTACATTGAACTCAAAACAAAGCAAAATGACACCAACCTCTCTCGTCGATGGCCGATTTACTGATTTCGTTGAGTTCACTTGCAGCCTTTAGTCCTTCTTCTGCAGCGGCAAGCTGGGCAATTAAATCTTCACATTTTGTTTCCAGTGCTTTTCTTTTCTCCTCTATAAGGACAGACAAAAACAACCAGATTTTAGCAAACATATCAACAAATCTACATTGAACTCAAAATAGAAAGCAAAATGACACCAACCCTGACTAGCAATGCGGCCCTTCCTTGCCTCCGCCACCTTCACCTCCGTTTCAATAGCAGTTTCTATAGTGGCCTGATTTTCTTTTGACACTTTCAGGCGATGGCTCAACAGGTCAATTTCCTCACCTATAAGGACAGACAAAAACAACCAGATTTTAGCAAACATACCAACAAATCTACATTGAACTCAAAACAGAAAGCAAAATGACACCAACCTTGTTTGCGGCATTTCCCTTTTAATAACGCATTTTCCTTCTCTAGATTTTTAATTGTCTCCATTGTTTCGCAAGACTCCTGCTCCGCAACTTCCAAATCAGTTTTTGCTCTTGCAAGTTCATATTCCAGCTGCTGTGGTGCAGTGAAGAAAAAACAGATGATAAAACTAATGAAGTATTCCATCCGTAAGATGAAAGTGGCAAGAAGTAAACAAAGTCCATAACAAATCCTCAAGTGTTCGCCAGTGGAGCTGAATACTGCATCTTTTCCCAGCCAGAAATGAACTGTCGAATCGATGTCGTAAGCGGAGGTCTAGGATCCGTCGAAATCTCGATCGATTCGAGGGATATTTGTCGCAAAAATCGACATCGGAAAAACGTCGACAGGTTCGACTACTCGATACATCGATATCGTTGCTAAATCGAGTGTTCCCCCACGCACCCGCGTTCGCCCCCTACCCATCTGTGCCCGCTTCGCTCTGAACTGGCGCGAACGGTGGTATGGGAACGGCCAGCAATTTAAAAAGGAGAAGATTCCTTGCAGGTCAAATAATTTATTTCAAACAATGTTAAGACAAACAAAACTAAAAATAAATTTGGACAAACTCTTTGAAAATCACATAGTTTATAAAGCTCAGTGCAAACCCATGAAAGTTCAAAATAAAACTAAAATTAACTTTAACAGTCTTTCAGATTCACTAATTATTGACTTGGGATGCTGCTCCACATACATTCACATTAATGTGAACTACTATGGGATAAACATAGTCAACTCAATGAACAAACCAAGAATTGACTTGGGCATTCAATATATCAAACTGCCATTGACATAAAACTTGTAGAGCACAAAAATAAACAAAACTAAAAATAAACTTGGGCAAACAGTCTTAAAAAATCACATGGTTCAAATCGGTCAATGAAAAACCGTAAGAAATTGAAATTAGTTCTTAAAACTAAAATTAACTTGAACAGTCTTTTAGATTTGTTGACTTAAGATGCTGCTCCACATACATTCACATTGTCAATTACCATGAAAACCAAGAATTAACTTGGACATCCAACATGCTAAACTGTCATTGACATAAAACTTACAATCACAATAAACAAAACTAAAAACTAACTTAGACAAACAGTCTTAAAAAAATCACATGGTTTAAATCGGTCAATGAAAAACCGTAAGAAATTGAAATTAGTTCTTAAAACTAAAATTAACTTGAACAGTCTTTTAGATTCACTAGTTGTTGACTTAAGATGCTGCTCCACATACATTCACATTGTCAATTACCATGAAAACCAAGAATTAACTTGGACATCCAACATGCTAAACTGTCATTGACATAAAACTTGCAGAGCTCGCTCAATCACAAACAAAACTAAAAACAAACTTGGACAAACAGTCTTTAAGAATCACATGACTGAAAGCTGCCAGTAAATACCATGAAAGTTCAAAATTTAAAATTAAAATTCACTTTAACAGTCTCTTATATTCACTAGTTGACTAAGTATGCTGCTCCACACACATTCGCATAAATGTCAACTACCATGAGATGAACAAACCAAGAATTAACTTAAACATTCAATATATTAAACTGTCTTTGACATCAAACCTACAGAGCTCAAAAATAATGAACAAAACTAAAAATGAACTTGGACAAACAGTCTTCAAAAATCACATGGATTGAAACGGTCAAAGAGCCGTAAGAGACTAGTTCTTAAAACTAAAACATAACAGAACAAAAGAATAAACAGACACAGTCTTGAAGAATCAGTAATCACTACACAAACATAGGTGGCTGACTAGTCCTTGCTCCTAGACTTGGCAGAAGAACGTTGCTTTGAAGGTGATGGTGGAGAAGTCACTGCCTTTGATGACGTTATCTGCTTACGCCATTTGGCATCCTTCAGCCATTTCTGCAACGCATCTTGGGCTTCCGACAAGTCACTATCCTTGAAAGTGGATTGAAGAGTACCTGAGCAAACCCATACCACATACACCAGTGAACACACACACCACTTGAACCACGCAACGTAAAAAGTATGAGTGAACCAATACAGCTTTATTAGCCGTGTAACATACCCAGAAAGACTTGGTAAATATGAAGGCTCCTAATCCCAATTTTACCATTCCCGCCATTCAGATTCATTTTTTTGGCTAAGCTGTTGTACAATAGCTTGGCCAGAATAGCCCTGGCACTTGCTCTCTCTGGATCAGGAACCAGCGTTTTGACATAGCTCGACAAGTAGTCACACTGAGAGAAAAACATAAAAATGAGAAACTGCCAAATTTAAAGACCAAAAGATAACACTAAAATACTTACAGCCCCAGCGAGATTGGCATCACTATCTGCCAAGAAGTCTTCGAATTTCTTTAGCTCTTCTTGCGTGGCAAGGGGCAATTTAGGCATGCCATGTGGCTTGCAGATCCGCTTCTCATTGGGCAGAAGCGATCTCTGCAAGCGGCCCAAGTTCATTAAGACAACGTCTGTCTTGGCAGAATTCTCTCTTATCATTACTTCAAGGGTCAGCAAACTGGCCTCTATGGCTTCCAATCTTTCAGCTGAAAAGAGTAAAAGGCAAGTTACCAACAATAATTAAAAACCAATTATAAAAGGGAACGGTTGACTTACAGATACTTTTTTCCTGAACCGCAAACAACCGCCTGCGTCCATCAACTGATGATTTCAGTATCTTTGGGGACGATCCATTTTTAGAAGCGGAGGGCCCTTCTATTGGCGATTCATTGGATGTGCCTGCCAGTACCTCATTGAATGCTGTGCCATTGGATGCCAGTGCTCCTCCAGATGCAGCTCGAGAAAAATCCTTAGAGACCGCTTGAGCACTGGCTGGACTTAGATAGAAGGAAGTATCGGCAGGTAGCTGACTGAACGACGTGAAGGTGGGCAGTAATTTAACAGGAGAGCCCACAGGAGAGTTCAGAGGAGTAGTGTGGCACGAGTCCTGAAAAATAAAAAATGAGGATCAATTAAAATATGAACACCTCTAAATTTAAACTACATAGCACAACCTACCATTTGTGCAGGATCTTCAATGGTTTCATCATCCACAAGAAAATGAATGCCCAGAGACTCCGTCTGCTCTGAAGTCTGGAACAAGTACATGCATTTTGTGAATTGAATTAATCGAGACTTTCATGCCAGTGATGTGAGAAAACTTACAGCTGATCCCTTTCTGGAAGTTATTTTCCACGGAGATTTAGAAGGAGACTTCCGAGGTCTGACAGGAGACTGCGTTCTAGAAGTAACAGCAGCTCTGGCAGCCTTCAGTCTCTCCATTAACTCTTCTCTCTCTTTCTTTTTCTGCTCCGGTTTTGTCAAGCCCTGGCCTTTCCTCACAGTCTTAGGACCAGTAATCTGAACGGAGGGTGGGGCTGGTATTGTCTTCGTCGTTTTCCTCACCGGAATCTCTTCATCACTGGAAGTGTCAAACCGGTTGGGCCTGACCCTTCGCCTCTTCTTTTGAGGTCCACTCGGAGCCTCAGTCTCGTAGTGGCTGTCAGCTATAAATCGAGGCACTGCTGCCCTGGCCTTTACAAAGGTGTCTGAAAACGAGAGTACAGATACTCCATTAAAATATTGAGATAAAAGTATATTAGCAATCATACCAAGGAGCAAAGTAACATCTTACCATAAAATCTCATAACCTGAACCTTGTGTTCGTCCCAGTTCCGGTCTGGCGGACACTGGCTTTTCACCAGGCATGTGGCGGGCCTGTGTTTGGGAGGCCATTTGGAGACCCCGGCCATGTCATCGTCCAGCTCTCCCATGAGCCACAAAGCAAGGCCTACCTCAAAATACTCATTGTCATCCTCTTCGGTGGGGAAAAACCGCAACACCACAAACTGCAAAGTCAAGGGAGCAGCAAAGAAAATTAAATTACATGAAGTCTGTGGAATGGAGGATGGGCACACAAACATGGTGATCCCCATCTCTCATCAGGTAGCACTTGCTGAGTACATCTCTGAGGCGGAAAGACAATCTTCTGCCCAACTCAGAGACTCTGCAAATCCCTAAATCCGTGGAAGGAATAGGGTAATCATAGAAATCTTCAGAAAATTGGAACTTGCGACCGACCAGGTGAATCTTCCTCTGCCTCAGCACAATATCTTCAAGCACCACAATACCACCATCCTTTGTTTTGAAGCAGCTATCCATCTTCCCCACCTTAAGCATAAACCCTTTTGTTTTGAGTTTCTTGTAGTGCTGACCACCAATATTTCCACGGAAAGCACCACGCTGCTTTAAAGAAAGAACTACATGAGATGCCTTGGAAGAAAGCTTTACTCGACTTGCTTTCTTCTCCTGGTCTCGCCTAGCTAACTGCTGAAGCTGATGAAGACCCGACCTTAATGTCTCCTTGATGGTTTTTAATTGATTCTCAAATTTGAAAGCGGCAATGTCATCCAGAGTCAAACCTTCATCACATTCATCTGCTAAATGAATCAGCGAATGCACATTGTACACCACAAACTGTCGACCATAAATCTGAGCAGAGTGCTCAACAAATAACTTCAACAACTGCATTGCGAGGTCACGTTTCTCGGAGATGAGAGGCTTGCTACATAGTATATAAATGCCGCAGTGGAAGAGGAGAAAGTTCTTGTAAATATTTTCATCCACTAAATCTTTAAATGCGAGAATGCCATCGTACAAGAGCATCCTTCGTAGCTGAGTACACTTCATATTCCTAAAGAATGCCAGGGAACACGGCTTCCTATTGAAGTCTGAGGGACAATAATCACGAAGAAATTCAAACACTGTCGATATTAAATCAACAACTTCCTGATGAAGCTTCCATGGACCAGGAACATTCAACCAATGATCTAAAATGCGCTTCATAACTCCACCGAATACCAAGTGCATAGGATCAAGAGAGAATTGAGACACCATTCCTGTCCCCACAGCTTCCAACGGTGACACGCCTCCGTGATGTCGCTGATGATCTCTTCGCCTGAAAGACTCATCAGAGCGCAGAGGTTGTTCTAAATCCACAAACGTCATCCTGTTGTCATGATACTCTCCAACAACAATACATTTCTCACAACCTTCATAACCATTGTGACGGCTGCAACACTTAATGAAGGAACGGGCAACAGCATCCAGGATATACTTCCTAATCACTACTTGATACACTTGTCCATTGTAAGTGTACCCATTCTGAAGCAAGTCTCCAAGTTCCACTACATATTTCTCCAGGTATTCCTCGACGCTGGCGGGATCTTTGGTGCCTCTATAGACAGCAATAATGAATGGAGGGTCATCAGTGCCAATTAAATCGCCTAAGATGGGCCACAGCTTCGCCTTCTTCAGTGGCAGACCGTCCATGCCAATGTCCAAGATGACTTTGTTAAACATGCGTAGATAATCCCCAAGATCAAGTTGATTTAGATTGGCCCTAATTCCTTTGAACCATAGCGTGCCACCTGATGGAAGCTCTGCAATGTCAAACTCATAATCGCACATGAATAGCGTAGTGTAGGACAATGGCATGCGTTTAAACACAACACTAAGCCGATGCAAAAGATCGTCCAATTTAGACATAGACAGGCGCCCTGGACACCGCCCCCACTCCCGAACAGTGTCAATAACATATTGCTCTTTCTCAGCATCATTTTCAAAAGCAGACTGCTGCTCATCATCACTGTCAATAACATCTGCATCACTTTCATCAGAATCACCACCTTCATCTTCTACAGCACCATCACTGCTTCCACAATCCAAATCGAAGACCGCTACATTCTCCTCACCACCTCCATGGTTTACTACATCAACTACAACTTCATGGTCGTTGCCGCCTACATTCCCACCTACATCTCCATCACCACCATATCCATTCGCAATACCACCACCCACTTCATGTCCAGCTTCGCTAACATCAGAATCACTCCCAGAGGATGCATAGTGAATCCTGTCCAGACCACAACACAATTCATACAACTCGACCCTTCTCTTGGTGCTTCTGACAGCTCTCCTGTTAAGAGTACGTTTCAAAGAGGCTGACATGTCAAGCTCAGATATGTACCTGAGGTTGCTCAATGTCCTCCGGGGTTCCCATGTTTTGTTGATAGAAAGCAGGGTGTTCTGTTGATAGACAGCAGGGCTGCGCCTGAAACAAAAAAGGAAACTGAATAACGGACGGAGAAGTACGTCATTAATAGAAGGGGCACTGGAAGACGGGCTGGAAAACCAAGACAAAGAACGCACCTCCCAATAGGTTATCAGAGTTCTTTAAACCACACATTTGAATTTCATGAACTGCACTTCCGCCCATTCGCAAATGTTCGGCAGAAACAGTCCCCTCTGATACACTTGTAAAGCGGTGTGTAGGTTAGTCGCTCTCACGCAAAGGGTAGCTCCCGTAACGTTCGCGGTGCAAACAAAGGCAAAAGCGGTTACATTTTTTGTACAAGCAAAAGCTGTCGAAACCCAATAGGAACGCAAAAACACAACAATCATACACCGGCCAGCAAAATCGTGAGCCGGCCGGCAGGATGAATTTTGACAAGCCGCTAGGCATCACGCGAGCCTAACGCCAGAAACTGACCAAGGAGGGCGTTGAATTGCTAGACCACTGCGTGAAGCGCAACCACGAATAGTCACAACAGTAAAAGTCAGCGAGATTATCTCGGATTACGATAATCCGTCCTCACCCTCTGAACCCACGCTGAAACGGCTCGACGCTCTCGCCGCAACCGGTGTTCAAGATGGCGGACGGGACAGGCTCTTGTCTCCGCCCTCTACATGCCAGGAAACAAGAGACGCTCGCTGGCAGCAGCTGGCAGTTGACAACACTGTAAATTCAAACAGATTTTGGAAACAACATACAAGAGTACTAAAACGAGCTAAGTGAATATATTTATGAATCCAATTAAAAGCATTTGAACGACATAACTTACTGTATCAGAGAGCTAGCGACGATTTAAAAGAGGTCTTCTACCAGCTTCCGCTTTTATGCCCGCACGTTGGCAATGGAGGAGCGGGCATAATTTAAAACATATGTCGGGCGCGGAACGTCCTCTATTTTTATTCGCAATTATGAAATGTTTTCTCACGCGACCAAAACCGACATTGTGATACCGTTTCGCACTATCAGCGCAGAGAATTTGACTTTCACACGGAAAATAGGCGAATCAATAACATATCGAAGTCGAACTGTCGCATCGAGGTCGAATCGATGGAAGTGACGTTTCGGGCATACAGGCGTCGAATTATGACTAAATGTGGGGTTAAAGTTGGTGGAGTAGATCTAAGGACGTAAATTATCACGAATTAAGTGTACTCGATTTTCAGAATTTCCCGATGCCGAAATCGACATCACCGGATTGTCGACAGCGTCGACATCGATTCGAGGTCGATTCGACAGTTCATTTCTGGCTGGGTTTTAGGTGCAGTTCTCCAGGGGGTTAGGGGGGCTACGGCCGGGACAGGCCGTGAAGCGATGCTGGCCGCAGCCGTTCCGCCGCAAGCCGCGGCTGCCGCTGTCTCCGGCCATCACGAAACATGTCAGAAAGCCAAGTAGCTCAGAATGAAATTTGCTTTCAGAAAATATAGCTGCCAAGGACGTTCGATGTAGATTCACATTTTAAAAATGCGTCAGACCCCAAAAAAGACGTGCGCCGACGCCGACGCGCACGCACTAACATTATCTGCGAATAGCTGATTGCTGTTTACAATCCTATTCGGAGACTAGGCGATACATGGGCTTCGCCCGTTAGGGTACATATCTTGATTCCCAGGGAAAACAATCTCAACTAACCTAACCCACCCAAGACGCATTACAACCCACCCGATGTGAATTCAAGGTTTATCCCCGAATAGTGATCAGAGAGTTATTCAGAGACACTTTTAACGTTCTCAATCGACGACGCGGACGAACAGATGAGGGTTTGTTATGGATCAACGCGCCCCACTAGCAGACAGCTGCAAAAGGGCGCCATGAGAGCACGCTTTTAAAGTGTCTTTTTTTGCCGTTGTCTGCTACTGGGTCTGCAGCGTGCACTAGGGTGTTTCAAAAAAAAAAAAATTTTGACCACGGGTGTTTTATTTTGAAGAATATGATCTAAAACAAGCCCGCACCGATTTTGAGCGAAATCGGACGACGTTTAGTCGAGGCAAAGCGCTAAAACAGATTCCGGTGCTTCGCGGGTTGCCTACCTCCGTCTGGACTGCAAGCGCGCCCCCAGCGGGCACGGTGCACGGCGACTGGCGCTCGACCGTGCCAAACCCTTCGGGTAGGTCCCAACTAGCGCCTCAAATGCCCGAAAGGCCGATCGCCATCACTTCAGACCACACTAAATGTCAGAAACGTCGATTTTCAGTTTTTTTCGGATTTTGGCCAAACTGGCGAACTTGGTTCGGTTTCTACGGGTGGGGAAGAGAGGCCTCCGTAGCGTTCGATGTTACAACACCTCGGGGTCACGCTACCCCACCGCGTTCCTAGGGATTTCACGCTGGGAAAGTTGGGCGCAGCCGGCGCTCCGTTTGAATCGCCCGCGCGCCGCCGCCTGGTTGAGTGGTGGGGAGCGTTCGGCTTCGCTCGGTTCGCGCGCTTTTCTTCGGGCTCGTGATGCGCTCGCTGGCTTGGCGACATTTAGTGTGGTTTGAAGTGATTGCGATCGGCCTTCCGGGCATTTGAGGCGCTAGTTGGGACCTACTCGAAGGGGGTAATTGTGGACTTTAGCGGTTCCACCACCTAGAGAGACGTGGCAGGTACCGTTGAAACCGGCTCAACGCATAGAATTTGAATATGACAATCATATACGGCGCTCTACAACGCCCTTATTGTAAAAAAATAAAATATGAGGCGACCTAACCTGTCACAGGGCTTACAAACACGCCTATTTTGGACACATTTGTGCACGATTGTTCGTCAAACGATGAGAAACGCCGCTGTTCAGTATGCTTATTCTACTGAAAGACTCCTGGTGCACTCTTTCGCGTCCAACTTGGAGAAACTAAACACCATAAATCCGTCTGCTACATCGGTTCCGCACACAGCGACGCTCGACGAGTGGAAACCCTACGCGGCGCTATTGCAGCGCCGGACTGGTGGACGAACAACGAACCCCGTCGGCACCGGCGTCGGCGGCTCTGTCGGGCGGCTCGTGCGGGAGACTGCGCGGCGCAGTCAAGGAAGGACACCGTTTACCGTCGGGTGCGCCGACCTGCTCTATGTGCTGTGATGTCCCTTTGACCAAGGACACGTTCACAATCATTTCCCTTTGACGCCATCACCTCACACACTCTCATAGCGGGAGAGGACGCTGTTGTCCGCCGGGTGCGGGTCTACATCGTCTGGCCGACCTCAGGATACGCGAACCTGAACTGATCAAAACTAAGCTAACCTAGCCTCGGACGTTGAACTGCGAGGTCGGAAAAGCGATGTGACAGTGTCAAAGGGAGATGACGGAGGTGACGACCAACAGCGAATGGAACCCGGCGGGGATACATCGCTTGCCCGACCTCACTCTTGTCCGACCTCGCAGTTCAACGTCCGAGGCTAGGTTAGGTTAGCTTAGTTTTGTTTAGTTCAGGTTCGCATATCCTGAGGTCGGCCAAACGGTATAGACCCGCACCCGGCGGACAACAGCGTCCTCTCCCGCACGAGCCGCCCGACAGAGCCGCCGACGCCAGTGCGGACGGGGTTCGGCCTTCGACCACCAGTCCGGCGCTGCGGTAGCGCGGAGCGCGGAGGCATGAGAGAAGTGCTGTTATGGAGAGGCAACGGGGTCTTGCCCGGGCTCCGCTTTGTCAGATATTGAGCCAATTTACTCCCGAGTTTGTTCACCTATCGTAAAAATCGATACACCATCCGAAAGAGGTAGGTCCAAAGTACAACTAGACCAAATTTCATCCCGATCCGACGCTCCGTTGTTCGTACCGAGCGCGCCATCCGCTGGGCGCTCGGATTCGCCGAGGTGGGGGACGCTTCGGGGCGGCCTGCTACAAACGACCTGAAACGTTCTTTCGGTATTTTCGCAGAAATGACGTTTTAAGTTGATTTTGGCGTCAAATCGGTATCAAGGCGTATTGAAATAATTTTTTAATGCATTCCGAATCATTTGGGCGCGCATAATCACGAATTATCGTGATTATGTAATACGTAAACAAGAGGGAGGTTAGGAGGTTAGGTTTTCGTAAGCTTCTGCGTGACACAAAGACATCGGCGCGCCCGGCTCTTCAGTATTAATGCCTCATTGACAAGGTGAGACCAGTAGAATGCATCATAAAACATTCTCAATAGATTATTTAAGTATTTTCATGAAAATTTGGCCGTGACATTTCTTATTTTCGTAGGAAATGTCGCTGGAGTCCCGCGGTGATACCCTTGCAATAATATGTTGTTGTTCGTGCAGGTGCGAGAATGGATGACAGCCAAGGCAGCCTTCTTCCTGAAGACGACAGCGTTTTCAATAATTTATCTGGACAGCTGGACGATTTATCGAGTGATGCCTTGGTGGAAGATGTAAGCTTCAGTAACGAAGCTCCTCAGTGGTCGTCCACCCCAGACAAGGCGAACAAGCCAGTGGCTACACGACATTCACCTCGTCTTAGAGCAAGGGCTGCATCTCCATCTCCACCACCACGTCCTGCACGTAGACCTGCTCCATCCCGTGCCACTCCACCACGGGCTCTTCAGGCTCCTGCCCGACCTGCTCCGTCTTCAAAGCCAAAGCCAGGGAAAGAGAAAGGGACCAATGCAGCAGGATCAGGGACTAGCAGACTGAAATGCCCCAAGTGTCCTGCAACTCTGGCCAACAAGAAGACTCTGGATACGCATCTCAGAGTTCATGTTTTGAATGGCAAGTTAAATAGAGTGCACTGTAAAATTAGTATATGTCACGGTTTTTTTCTTGCGTTTGTATTTCTATTAATGTGGTGGTATTGTTTCAGGTGTCACATCGAGAGCCCCCACACTCCAGAATCTTCTGCAAGTAATGGACCAGCTCGTGAAAGAAACCCTTCAAGAAATGGTGAAAGAGAGGGTCATAGGTGACCTCAGTGCATTAGTGAATGCTTTTTGTGAGAACTTATTAAAGGCAATTGAAGAGCCTGGTGCTAGTGATGAGCTAGTCACCCATCTCAGTGAACAGTTTTACTTAATTATAAAAGACAAAAGAATATTGTTTCCATCATCAATTAGGAATGCATTTTATACTGGAACAAACAAATTATTATCGTCATCAGTCTTCACTTCTACACTGAAAGGTAATTTATTTTCACTAGAAGACTGTGAGGCAGGAGTTGGAAATGTGTTCATTGGTAATTTTATGCTTACATTATGCAAGAGATGATTGATTTTTTCAATAAGACATATGCGTGGTGTAGAATACAATTCACAAGATAAAGTAGAATACAAAAAAAGATCTAAAGACTCTATAGAATCTGTGCACTTTAGGCAGTTGGTTTACCACATAGGGGGTTCAGTTGTCAATGGCTTCTTGTGGAAAGGGAAAATTTATAGTGAGAAAAGCCACACATGGGTTGCATACATCGAGACACTTAAAGTTCATTTTCTTATGGATGAATCGAAGAATAATAAGTGTTCTGATGAAGTGCGCCATTTCTCAGAGAAGAAGGACAGAGGGGGATATAAGCATATCAATGATGAAGCATTTAGTTTTTTCTTAGTAGTGTCTGACCTAATTATGTCTCTGGAAGGTGAAGACGGTTCTATGCCCCCCAACATTATTGATGATAATATACTAACTAGTGATGTGGTACTGTGCCTATGGGATTCTCTGGCAGGAAGTTCCTTAGAACAAGAGAAGTCTTTGGACTTGCTTGTGCAGGTTCTGCAAAGTTGTGTGAAAGTTGTACAGAAGGGCATATTAAAGAGGCGTCTAAATGAACACCTTTTGAAGCCCATTAATTCTGTTGGAATGCGTGCAAAGTTAGCCTCTTAAAATGTAACGTTTTTCTTGTAATGTGATGTAAATTCTTATTTTTATGACTCCTTTGTGGTGCATTTTTTAAGTGCTAGTGTAATGTTTGCAATCTTAATTCTTTTACATTATGTGATGAGTTAGTTGTGTGTGCCTCTGTCTATTTATGGACCAAAGTCAAAATGTTACCAAACCAAAATGTTTTCATTTCTTAGTTTACACACCATTTTTTTTTACTTTAAGTTTGACAAATTCAACTGATTATCTGTGTGTGCAATGGAAATTATTACTGCCATGTAAATTTCAGTATTACTCTTTATTATAAAGTTAAATATTACACAATATAAATTCAGTGTGCAACCCCTTTCATTTCACCCTCTCATTAAAATGCTATGCAATTCACATCAAATGCAAACAGTAAATTTGGAACAGTTGTGCTACAATTTTGTATACAAACTACAATATAATATAAGTTAAACTCACATGACTGAAAACAACTAAAAACTTTGATGTCATACCTTCACAATGTACATTTCAATCCACATTTCCATCCTAATCTATAAAATATATAAACAACGTAACAAATTACACAGCCATTACACTTTTTAGCGAGCGAAGCGAGCTCAGATTCTCAAAACGGGCCCCGCGACAACTTTGGTCGTGACTCTGTCTGTCTGTCCGTCTGTCAGTCACGGACTTTCCAGAAACACCACACAACCGTTTTAGCTCCGCTTTTAAGTATCGGTTCTATAATAATCGGCCCACAAAATGACGAGCCATTTTTCCGATTAATTGCGTTTGAAATATTTCGTAGTACTAGCAGATGTAGGACATTTCAATCCGTGCGGTTGGCACACTGACGGAACTCAGTGACGTCACGGCAGCCGTCCGGCGCCGTTCGGCAGGCTGGTGGTTTCTTTTTGCTGCGATATATTATGTCGCCGGTTGTTTGTTCGACATGATTTTTGGACATTCAATTCGAGATTTCCTGTTGCTGTGGTGTGGTGTGATGACAGGTAAGTGACAAGTAGTACGTCGGCTGCAAAGCAGTTTGCGTTCACGTACGTCTCCCCGCTCCATGACGTAATTTTTTACGACACGGAATAAAATGTATCATGAAGTGGGGGTCGATTGACTGTCTTCATTCGTTTACGCGTTTCGTTATTAAAGCAATTTCGCATCCGCGGACACTTACTAGACCGCTGTGTTATGGTTACATAAGTAAAAGATGCAGTTGTTTACAAACAACGTTCAGAGATTATGTTCCCCTGTGCCTGTCCTGGCTATTGTTGAAACAGCATTAGTATTCACGATTTGGACTACTTCGTAACCTTGCAAATATATTCTTTCTTAATCGCATTTCTACTCATGTGCTACATGCCATAACCTTAAACTGTTCGGAAGTAGTTCTTACTGTACTGTTTGCGCTCAGTTATCAGTAGCATACTCTTGTCGCAACCAACTAAGAGGGAGTTGGAAGCACCGTTACAGGTGAAAGAAAAAGTGCGTTTCCTAAAACCATGTCTTCAATTTGTTGCAGTGCTTTTTTCTTGCGGTGATGATGCAAGTGTATGGCGAAACCACTTTGCTGTGACAGTGGTTCGTTTCTCATGTGACATGTTTCCAATCTCAAGTCAAGAGACCATCTCAAATATTATGAGGTAAGCATCTATTTAAATATTGTTTATGTAGTCTGTTCATACACCTATTCGTTTTCATTCAAAGTCCTGTTCTTCTTTCAGGTGACGAGGACAAGCTTTGAGCACATTGTTGTACCCGAGTGTAAATTTATGCTGGGCTCGTATTGAGCTGAACCTGGTCAGTAGTTCATTTGCCTATAAACATTCTTTTGCTTGTGGGGGGAATGTGTGGCTGTAACACGCCTACAGCAGTCTCTGATTGATTTGTTTTATGTTGACATCAACATGCTTCTGTAGCCAAACTAGTATCTAATTTTTTTTTGTTTCAGAGCACATCAATGTCGACTCATTAAAAGGGGCATTCCATATGCTCTCAGGTGTTTGAGTCCGCAATCTTTATTGTCAAGCACCTGAAGTTCTAATGTAAGTTGCCACTAAACTTCATGCGAATATGGAAATGCTTTCAGATGACTATTTAGACGGATATGTTAGATGTATCATTATTATGCTTTTCCTTTTTCCAGACATTTCAACTGTTGCTAACATCAGTCGGCAGTGTACGAAAGTTCATGATATATAGTGCCAGTGCCTCATGGAAATGGTAGACCGTTCCTGTCCCCTCCTGTTACCATTGCTTCCTCATGAAAGCGCTCAGCTGATCCCTGTGTAAAAGGTTCTTTTGATAGAGTCTGTTGATCCCATTCTCATTTATTTGGAACAGTTCAGATCTTTATCCTGTATTTTTTCCATTCATAGAACATAAATTGTTGATGTAACTTTGAAATCTTTGCCCTTATGTAACACTCTTAATTTAGCTCAAACATTCTCGACAGTTGTATTGTAAACCGTTTCCTCAATTTGTTTAGAGACTTTTCAGTGTTATTTTGGCTTTACCGATCTCTATGAATTGTTTACCTGTAAATGAGATGCCCTGAACTTGATAAAATGTCTAAATGTGATAAATAAAATTGCCTACTTGCTACTTATGCATTGTCTTTCCCTAGATCAGTGATGCTCACAGTATGCGCACATTAGCTGTGCCTGATTTACTTTCGTTTAGGACTCTGAAATTATTTTGGGCTTCTATACATGGGTTTTTGCATCAATGCGATTTGTAAATTGTTTATGTAATGCTTATTAATGACTTACTTTAACTCTGCTCAGTTCAAAGCAATTATAAATTGCAATGAATCATCTTATATCTGAACCCAACAAAAACTACTTTTCTCTTTCTTTAAAAATTATCATTTCTTTCACGCACAGTCTTACATCATCACTTTTCGGGGCAGGAAGGAGAATAATCCAGGCAACAGTGAAGGCCAAGGGGAGGGGGGGGTATACGAGTTGCAAGAGACCCTACATCACCGAACAGGGCAAAACTTACAATAAGGATAAAAGTGGATGGGTTGTCTCCTGGTGGTGGCTTTGGTCGGGTGGGGGACTCATCGGAATATAATCTGAGGCTAGGTTAGGCACTGAGTAGTTGAAAGGAGGATCAGAGGACGCTATGGGTTAGGTTAGGCCGAGGAGAGGGGTGCAGTCGTGCCTGTGGCATCGACGCCGTTCACATACCACGCGACTGGCAGAACACCGACACGCACGCATCGGGTTGCACCTCACCCTCCCCCCCCTCAACAATTGACACATTTTCATATTTTACGTAACACGTAGATCATTCGTTTACCTAAAGACCCCTTCATCCCCGGCGCAAGTAAAACAAGAAGAAAATCAACCCACATAAGTGGAATTGCCAAAGTCTCGTTCTTTACCCTAGTACGTAATACAAAAAGTTTAGCACGAAGTACCCACTTCAGTCTTCACTTCAGTCCCCCCCCCCCCCCACACACCTTACTTTTTTCCGCCGCTGCCTGACCCTGACGAGCGCCTGGGGCATAGGCAAGTGCACGCGTGGGTGTATTGCGGGCTGGCCTATCCCCACCTAGGCAGGCGACTCAAACAAGCATTGCCCATCGCGATCAGCCATTATTTCATGTTAAGTTTGAAATGTCTTTACGCTTCGCTCGCTACATTACGCGCAGCATTTCGGAGCGTACCCCTAGTTAATTTCTCTTCATTTTCCTGGCTCTCTTAGGGAGAGGCTCATCAGTTACTTTCATTCCAGTTGACTCTGTTTCAGTGGAATTTGATTTTCTCATGCGCACTCCAATGTCTCTCATAACTGTAGTAGCAACTTGCTTTTGAAGAAACATAGCTGCATTGGGATTACTATTTCCACCTCCCCCACCACGTTGAAGACTGAAGTGCTGTTCTAGGGGGTCTTGCGAAAACACTCGAGCATTGATGAAGCGGGGAGGTTCTTGAAGCTCCAGCAAGTAACGCACAGATCCAGCAAATCCTCTGATTGTCATTTCTTTTCCAATAAGAGTCTGCTTAGCTAGTTGAAGCTTTTCCTGTTCTTTCTGGCCTTTTTTTTTCTTTGCTGCATCCTTTTTCCAATCCTGCAAGTACTCAAGAAAGGGCTTATCAGTGCATGGATGCAGTGGTGTAGACCTTTTGGGATTCGGAACACCCAACCAGTCAAACATGGGATCGTCCACATCTGTATATGGAGACAAATTCGGATTTTTGGTTCTGATACCATGACCTGCATATGCGCCGTTCAGGCAATCAAAGAATTTATTTATATACCTAATAAATCTTACGAGTTCTTCGGTTCCAGGCCATTTTTGATCTTCTATGTCTTGTGCAGTAGTATCACTTAAAACCAAGGCTGCACTTTTCACGCTCATACAAGAGAACTTGTTTGGAAATACATTCTGAGCATTTAACTTGAAAACTTTTCTAAAGTTACAGTCTTTGAATGTAATGTACAATCTAACAATAGTTTTCCACTCTAGCTTCTGGCCATTTATTTCCATGTGCCTTGTTTTCTTCTCTCCTGTTCCAGAATTGTACAGACAGTTCCTTATTGTTTTAAGCAAGTGACATACATCGGAAATGAAAAATAATGGACGCCCTTCAGGTGAACAAAAGTTGATAGTATCAAAAATTAATTTGGTTTCATTTCTAGTGATAGGAGTGTGCATATTAATGAAGGCTCTGTTCGTAGCTGCACCATCACAAACAAAAGCAATAACTTTGATGCCAGCTTTCTCAAGACGCATAATTACTTGCCATGATCTGCAATACATCATGTCACTTGTCAAGGCTTTGACAGGAAAGGCAGCAACAACATACTTAACGTCAGATGCGATTCCCTTTACCATGTAGGCCAGCATGGTCTTGGCCAGTACCTGTTCTCGCTTAATTTCCTTTCCACTAAATAATTTTTCAAGATGATTTTCGAATTCTGCCATTTCCTTTTCAACCTCATCCAATTTCTCATATCCAATAAGGGAGTTGTCACTTGACTTGTACACTAGGTTTTGCGAAACGTAAATTTCATCACAGAGAAGATTATGGTACTTCTGATAACTCTTGGGTAGCTTTTTCACCTTATCACTGACATGTTGCAATATATCTTCTGAGACTCCCTCTTGAGTTGACATTGCATGTGAATAATCAAACAGTGTCCTCGAAGAGGGCAACACAATCATTCCACTATCTCTTAAGCTTTCATATCCAGTGGAGGTTGTTTTGTCCTTCAAGTACAGGGCAAAACGAATCATAGTTGGATGCCATGTACGTGAACGTGGGTCTGACTTACTTGCATTCTTGAGCTGCTGTTCCAGAAAGAACTTTTGATTTTCACTTAGCTTTTCGCTTTGCAGGATATGATGTAGAGCAGCACTGACATGATCTTCCACAGCCACCCCATCTTCTTCTAACAATTTGTCCACTTTATTTTCTAGATTAGTAACTCTTTTGGCCAACTTTCTAATTTCTTCTTGTTGGCTTTCAATTTTACTGGCACTCTGAGCAGGGGTGAGAAATATATTGGGAGTAAATCGACTAGCACTTTCAGAAGTTATAAATTCTTCTCGTTTCTTCAAGTTTTTGAACACAGTGGTGCAGTGGGAGCATCTAAATGACCTTTTCTTGTCTTCTTTCACTTAGTAGAAGCAATCAAGACTCCTGCAGGTTTGTGAGTAGCTAAGTTCTTGATATGGATTTATATCTACGAAGGTTCCTTCTATTGTATGCCATAAGTTTTTAGTTTCTTCATGATTGGCACCTACACAGACACTGTAATCCATTAACACTTTAACAACACTGATACCTTTCTCACAGAACTCTGGCACTTCTGCTTCAGTTTGCAGAGGGGGCACAGTATTACTAAGCAATGTCTGTTTGTCCATAATAATATTAGTGTGTATGAAAATGGACACAGTTCCATTAAAATTTAAAAGTATTTCTCTTTGCACAGCTTTCGGTGATGTTTCTGATAAGTACAACAAATGAAAACCTGCCCTACCACATATAGGTACCCATGCTCGAGGAAGATCATTTTTGAACACACTAAGACACAATTTAATACACTGCAGGGATGGAGAACAATGTTGAACTACTGGTTGGGAGATTGCTCCCAAAACTGAGTGTAGTTCTATAGCAGGGGAAGTCACAGCATGGGTGGCGGATGATCCAGGTCTTGAGTCTGATCCAGAGAGCACTGATGTATTTGTGATGGATGCCACAGATGAAGATCTTGAATCAGAGAGAGAATCGGGAATAGTAACATCAACGCCCAGTGATGCGTCAATGCACGATGCAGCTGACGATGGTCTTGAAGATGAATCAGACACATTATCACCACTTTCGGATAACTCATGCGCATTAGTGTCAGAGTAATCAGCTGATGTAAAATATCCCTGCACAAAAAAAGAACGGGTTTACATATTAAAACAAAATCACTTATTTCATTGACTATCCATTGTTACCCTGTGTATTTACAAATAATACAAACCTTGGTGTCATTATCTCCAACAATTTGCCCGTGCTCACCTACTGCACAAAGTTGGTCGTCTAGGAAGTTAGCTCTTATCTAAAACCAAAAATCATATGATATTGTACTCCTGAACCATCACTTTTTCACAAATTAATTTCTAGGACAGAATACATACTTCATCATCAGAAAAAAACACACTCCGCGAGGTCGGGGTCACCAATGCCGAGGGATTTGCTGTTCTTTGGTTTGTAGGTGCCTCTGCGCTTGGGTTTGTTCACCAACTTTCTTCGAGGTAGTAGAACTTGCAGAGACCGCAGACGAGTCCGAAGCCTCAGCAGCCTCAGCTCCCGAAGAACCGGGTATGTCGCCGCGTCCTACAGCATGCGGCTCTCAACTGCTGGTTTTCTTTTTACCCTTACCCTTTTTAGCCCGTCCCGACACGTTTCGGTAGAAACGTACAGGAGCCGGGGTTATAGGCTGATGCCGACTGTTTGTTCGTTCGTTCGGACGTCTGTTCGCTGACTTATCGTTTACACAGAAACTTCAAATTTGGAGGATAGACTCCTTTTATGGTGTATACAAACGTACGGTGGCAACAATTTTCAAATTTTGTCGCGTTACTGTTTTATCAGAATTGTTTGATTTGTTGGCTGAGCGATAGCAAAGCCCTGGACCGACTGGGTCAAAAATGTTTTGTCTGTCTGTCTGTTTGTCCGCGCGATTTCTCGAGAACGGTTAGACGTAGAAAGCTCAAATTTGGACCACATCTTTCTTGCATCATACCAGTCAACCTCCCCTCAGGGGCACCGCAGCCTAAGCGGTTTCTTAGATAATTTTCACATGTGGACCAAAATTATAAATCCGCCGGTTGGGTAAAGTCAGTATGCGCCATGCGCGTGTCGTGGAGGGTAGGTTAGGACTGGTTGAGCGGCATTGATAAGAAAAGGCTGATGTTAGATACGTTCGGAAGGCAGAACATGAGCGTGGTTGCGACCGTGCGGAGAGAGTGACGCCCGCAGGGCGTCCTACTGGCTCGCCCCGCAGGATCCTACTCGTCAGGTGGCAGCCGCCGGCAGGCCAAGGTAGGCGTGCGCCAGGCGTGGAGTGGCGGAACAGTGTTTCGCGATGAGCGAAGCCTGTTACGCCACAACGCGGTCTGGCGTTCGCCTACCTTGTAGTAAAGGTCAGTGCACCGCTTTATTCTCATACGCGGGCCGCCCAGTGCTGGCCTGCAAGGTGTTGTCCCCGCCCGGCTTGGCCCGGCGGCCCGACAATGCACACCTCGCTCTGAGTCTCGGTTCCCTTGGCTTGTTGTGCGTACTCTAGGGTAGAGGGGAGGGTCAGGGTCCCACCGAAACGGTCCTCCTGCCTTGAGTCGCCGCTCTCGTAGCCGTGGCTCGGCCAGGCCCCGGCTCGGCTCGGCACATCGACAATGGGTACCCGGCAAGGGCTGCGCAACAAAAAAGAAGGATGGAAGATTTGGTAGTGGACTAGAAAAGGATGGAATAGCGGATGCAGCCAGCTGACGAGCCGAGCGGGGGTAGCTCTGTCCCTTTCTTTTGCTATTGGGTGGAGTGAGATAGCTCAATTTCAAATGCGTTTTTACGCTTCCTGTTACATTTTATAAGCTTAAAAGTAGGTTTGCTGTACTTGCCCAGTCACCCTCGATAATTCTGTTAGACAGATTTTTGATTTTTTGCCTCGTTATCGATCTATAGCAATTGGGCCTGTGGACCATAGATGCGCGTATAGTTGTGTCCCTTTCTTTCGCCATAAGAAGAAGTGAGATACCTGACTTTTAAATCGATTTTTCGGCCACTTGGAAGCTTTTTCAAAGTTTAAAAACACGTCAGCGTGCCCTGCAAAAGTATCCTGCGTCCATGTGCACAGTTTCAGAAAATTCGTATAGAGGGCCATAAGGGCAATGCTTAAAAGAAAAAAAAAGTCCAATCGGGTCAGACTATAAGGCAACTCCGTTTCACTTCGTGCCTAAAAAGGGATAAAAATCTTGGAGACCCATGGAACCGTTCCATGTGGACAAAATTTGGAGTGACAGAGAAAAATCCATCTGCAGACCACCCCTGTGATGCCGATCCAAACAGGAGGCTTTATTTTTTCTCTGACTATCCTCATCTGCTTAAATGCATGAGGAACTGTTTGCTGTCAAAAAAAGTGATTGAGGTAAAATAAAGAGTTTATACAAGCACGTACAACAAGTACAAACATGCAAGCTTTTTTCATGTTGCAACTGACTTACTGAAATTAAAATTGTTACAGACTCCACAAGGAGATATTACATTGGCCCATTGGGAAGCGGTTGTAGAGGCAAACGCACTCCGTACAGTGGGCTTGAGAGAATGCCCTCGCCTTACCCAGGAAACATTGAACACCGACCCCTGGTCGAAAATGAGATGCAACCTGGCATGGCAGGTAAAAGTTTTGAATCTCATATTTTAAGAACATCAAAATTTTAAAAAATGAAATGCACTTACCTCTAAGATGTTTTTATCCTATGCTTCAAGTTTTGGAGTGGCTCTGCAGCGGCTGGAATGCAATCTTATAGATTTCAGGGCGTAGAAGCTTTGGACGACTGTGATGCTTCCAGTGTCTTTTGCAGTCTTGTAAATGAGCTGTCGGATGTAATGAACAGCATGACACCAAAGGCAGCACTACGACCCAATTCTGAAATGATAAATGTAAATTTCAAATTGATTGTAACTTAACCTATTTTTGTTTATATTCAGCACTTTACCTTATCTTTTTCAGACCATTGACAAATTTTTGGACAGGCTGAAAGAGATTCAAGACCACTTAACCGAAAAGAGACAGACTGTAGAACTTAAGGCTGAAAAGGCAAGAATTGAATTTTTAGAAAAAAGGAACAAGAGGTTCAAGTAACAGGAGGCAGCAATTCTCAAAAGAAGAGTGGGTGTTTTCAGAAACAAATGATATTGGGCTGAAAGTCAGTCTTGAGAATACAAAACAGTTGCTGTCATTTTTGTGCTCTAAACATATTGGTTATCAATATCTAATGACATGTCGCCTTAACCAAGATGCACTTGGGGTCAGTCCAGCAAAAAATTTCTTCGTCAAATTAAGTTTAGACACTTAAAGGAATATTGTTGAATATTGTGTTCAATATTGCAGCGTTTCTTTGGACTTATGCGGCAATCTTGTGGGCAAAACTCACATCCTGTATTTGCCCAACTATTTAGATTGCTTCCAATCTACTCATTGGTAAAGCCTATCAAAGGCAGCAACATCACAGGGGGTGAACTGCTGAAAACTCTCCTTTCTCTTGATGACCTGAAGGATAAAACAAATGAGGAAAGGAAACGGGAGCTTGACAGACGCCTTAATCACATTGTTCAGGCTGGTAAGAAAATTTCACGCACAGTTATTTTTAAAAAATACCTCTGTAACACACAGCTACATATCCCTTTTTCAGGAGAAGATTTCCATGATGTGACAGGTATTGTTGAATTTCTAGAGGATCATTATTATTTTGATGAGGCATTGGATGGGTTTGCTCTAGTTTACGTTGCTGGCTATACAGCTAGACAATCAAAGAAATTCTCCAGCGGATGTGAAGAGTGTGAAAAACGTCTCAAGCTTCTTGTTGAAAAAAGTGCCACAGACAAGCATCTCCTCATCTAGCTGAAAACTAGAGGATATCTGATATCCCCATCCAATGAAATTGTGTTGATGCTGCGACACCTGGAGAAACACATTATCCAGGCTAGCACAAACAATGAGCTGGAAGAGAACATTCTTTTCATCATTGTGGAAAAATTAGAGCAAGATAAGGGCTTACCATAAGTTGGTTGTGGCATCCACAAAAATGAAATTTCATAGGCCATAACCAAATTTTATGTCACCAGTATGTGATAAAAATAGCCACCTTTACTTTAATTTTAAGAATTATTTAACTGGATTTCACAGTGTGCTTTGAAATCATTTTTATCCACAAATACTTACCATTACATGTTATCTAATTATCAACATGTGCTGCAAGTCGCCATCTTACTCTTTTTCTTTGTTTTTCCATGGGTGAGTGGAGTCATGATGGATGGCAATTAATAATTGTATCACTATACTTTCTTCTAGTGAAATTTGTTTCATGGCAGTTACACCTATTCTACTAAATTTTTAATTTTATTGAAAATATTTGTTACATTGCTATCTAAAAAAGTCTTCCACTCATACAAATAAATCGGCGACATCCCTGACACACAACTTCCCTCCAGTGCTCTGACAGCTCTGACCTACTCTGACCTCAGCGGTAAACGTCGAATCAAATCTGGTTACCGAAGCGTAAAATATAAACACAGTGTAATGGTACACAAAAATTGTCGAAGATCACTCTGATAACTCTTATAAATCATTTGGGAGAGATGACATATCTGCAAACCACGAAATCGGAACATTTCCAGCTGCGTGCCAGCAGCGCCGGCCGTCCGCGGGACTCGGTCCGCTCGTCTAAAAATTAAACTAATTAGAAAATATCAGTAAATACGCCAGCGAACTGTGTTTCTCCCAGGAACACAGTTCGTTGGCGAGGCCGGAACATAGTTCGGTAGAAACGCAGTTCGTGGCGACTCCCGATAAATAATCTATAACCTAACCGAGCATAACCCACTCGAGGCTGATCCGCCCCCCACCCCCCAAGACAGGCGCATGGGGCATACTTAAATTACAAGGTGGGCGTACGCCAGACCGCGTCGTGGCGTAACAGACTTCGTTCATCGCGAATCACTGTTCCGCCACTCCACGCCTAGCGCACGCCTACCTTCGACTGCCGGCGGCTGTCACACGTTCTTGTCCTCGGGTAAGGGCTTTGATATCGCTCAGCCAAAAATTCTCGCAAGTGGTCTAAAACTTAAAATCCGCTGGTTAACCCGTGGTAGAGGTACGATAGGCATGGAGGGGCTGATCAGTGACTCGAAATCATTTCCAGAGCAGCCATTTTAAAATCACCTTTTTCTTTTTATCGGTGATGTGTTCCTACCCCTAGCAAACGTCGATGTGACGAGGCGAGTGGAACGATAAAAGTGCGCTCAACTTTCCAGTTTTTCACATTTTCGGTGCATTGAAGTCATCGGCCAAGGCCCCGGCGGTCATTTTTGGAACCCCTGACAACCGCTACTCACCCCGAGCAATTTTCAAACGATTTCAGCCCTATCTTGGAATTTGCCTCCTTTCTATTGCGGGCTATAATCACTGTTCCTGAAATCGGAATAAATGCGGACACATATGCTTTGCTCTTCTTTATTATACGTAACGAAAATGTAATGTGTATGAACGTATGAACGTAGTCAGACTCAAATTACTTTTCATTTGTAAGAAAATCAATTAAATCCAGCTGTATTCTTTGCCTCGATTACAAAATGCAATGTCTCTTATTGACATATGTAGGATAAAGAAATAAAGATAAAATGAGTCCTCCCTCCACCCCCTCTCTAGCCTTCCATACTGATTCCGCGCAACCATGGCACTTTCCTGCACACATATGACGCCCCAACGTGTTTGAAAAATGTCTCGATTAACAAAATATAATTGTGGATTCTAGCATATTCCATAAACCATTGGGATTTATTGCAATCAATGCAAGGTAACCCTATAGCCAAGCGGTCTCAGCCAAGCGCGGTAGCGTAGCGTCTGCCTTGCGTAGTCAGGCGACGTCCGTCTCGAAGCGCAGCCAAAGTCCTTCTCCCGTGCGCCGCGCCGCGCCCGTGCCTGCCAGCCCGCCGCGCCGAGCCGCCCGCCGTCCGCTCGCCCTCGGCCTGCCCCGCCGTGCCGCTGCGGGCCGCGGCCACCGCCTGCTAGCGCTCGGCCCAGCCACCGGGGCGGCAGCCGGACACGAATGCCCGCGCACATTCAAAGTGATAGGAACAACGGTGCGATGCGCAAACCCGTCTAGTAGTGATGCGACATGAGGAGCTCACTTCACAACAATATTTATTCCTTTATTACAAACATTACAAAATATTACGGCCATTACGGCGCCATTACAAACGGGTTTGCCAAATACTACCTCGGTAAATGCCCCTATGCCACTTGCACTATCATTCTAAAGACATTGTTCGTGTGTGCGCGTTAGCATTTGCTTTGCGTCAGTTCAATAAGTGCCAGGACGTCAGCTAGTAAAACAGTAGTAAACAGTAGTAAAACAGTTTTACTGCCAAGTGGCCAAGTGGTCCGTGAAGCGGAAGAAGGGGATAACTCAAAAACCTGAAGTTTTGAGGAGAGCCTAAAAAACTAATTTCGAATGTTTCTACGAAAGTTTTACCGACTTTCTTTACGGGACTGGACTTGTAGGAAGGAAAGAGAGTTGTTATAATTGCGTTTTGACGTGCAGCTCGTCGGGTGATGAAGTTTGCGGAGTTATCCCCTTACTTTGATTAGCAAATGGAGACAACTCGACATATCCCCTTTTACCACTCGCCTAAGGGCGGTAAACTGAAAGCTCCCGCCATAGTAGAGCTATAATGAAAGTTGTGTGTCGTATTTAGAAAGCAACTGCGTCTGAATACCGTGCTAAAATACACCAGGCGGAAAAAGGAATTAATTGGAGATGTCTCCCTTTTCAATTTTGCAGAATTGCTGAAAAGGAGGTAAATGTACTTGTACCCTTTTCTCAAACGCTGTATCTCGTAAAACAGACAAACTTTCTGCAAAAAAATTCTAGAAACTAGTGAAATTGAACATCGAGAACGGTTTTCCGCTGGAATCTCAATTTTGGTAAATGTTGAGTTGACCCCTTCTTCCGCTTCACGGCTCAAGTTTGACTCAGATTTGGTGACGGTAACTGTGTTGCCGCGGATGTAAGGTTGCACAGCGCCTACTCATCTGCCAAGGGGACTGTGCTGCGCAGGCAATGACACGGCAGCGGTAGACCTACGGCTCAAAGAGAAACGGAGTGGACAGCACAAAAGAGGGGAGGGGGGTCTTTTGGCATGTTATGTGGGAAAACGGTGGTGGGAGGCCGCTTGAGAACTGCTGGTCGGTGCGGCGCGCGGCCAGTAGCTCTGCGCCCGGTACAGAGGTCGGTGCGGCATGGCGCTGACGCTGCTCTTGTTGACAGCCGCGCTGGCAGCCGCCGCCGCGGGGGACGCGCCGCCGTGCGCCCAGCGGCCGCCGCAGGCCCACTACAGCAGCAAGACGGCGTATCAGCTCGTCCACGACGATAACGTCACCGCCGCCGACCACGTGAGAGGTGAGGCACATCAGGCGATAGTCGTTTTACACGGGGGCTTCACAGACGCGAGCTGTTTCGGGCGTTGAATCAATGCCCTTTGTCGTGCGACTGTTGCGTTGTCAACCTTACTGCAGACGGCCAGAGATGTAGAATGACATGAACAAGCCTGCTCCATCACGGACGGTTCGCAACCGAAATTGGCAGAGGGGCGAACTTACGACAGGCAGATGGATACAATCGCCGCCGTACCCTTGTCTGCAAGTGAGGGGAGGTGAAACGAATCCCCTAACTTTCTCCAGCATCACTAAAGCCATCTGGTCGTCAGCCATACTTTAGTTCATCTGGCACCAGCTGAATTTCCTCTAAAAACAAATGCGTTCGGGACTTTTGCAAGCCTAGCACTCACCCAGCACTTACGAAAGGTACATCCACCTCGAGGTGGATTCAGTTGTATTCCAATGCTTATGGAGAAAAAAATAGCAAGTTCTCAAGGTACCACTCACTAAACTAAATCTACCGTAAGACGACAGCTCTGGCACACATACGTTTTAGCTGTAAGCCGCAGGACGCGTCATACGTTTCGGACTCATAGTCACCAAAATTGACGAGATTTATTTTTAGGGTGCATGAGGTCTCAATCGGTCCCCCTCCACTTTATTTTGGGTAGTTTCTGATAAAGTTTTTACAGTAATTATAAAATACAAAAAAAAAAAACAAGGTAGACGTACGCCAGACTGGAGATGGGCATCGTATACCAAAATATCGATATGGAATATATCGATATCAAAATTATTCGATATATCGCATATCGATATATCGAGTCAAATAGGTAGTGTATATTCGCACAACTTGTGTGGATAGCCGAGCCGCCACAATTGGCACAACTTGTGTCATTTACATCGAAACGGCTATTCGCACAACTTAATATATAATCAAGATACGAAGTTGTGCGAATAACCGTTCCATCGCAAAAGACATAACTCGTGCAGTTTAGACTGAACGCGTTATTCGCACAACTCGACTCAAATAATTGCGTTTCGAACAGGCTACTTGCGATTCACACTGCGCCTTTTTGCAATTGGACTCCACTCGGATACCACACTCGGATACCACAGCTAACAACGAAATGGATCATGCAATTTTCTATTAATAAATGGATTATTACAAGTAAATGGTTTTCGGTCACGGCGATTCAAAAATAGGGGACCAACAGGAGGATCGGAAGTGAAAACCTAGCAGCATAGAAATGCAAATTTATGTGTGGTTTCGAAGGATTAGCCGCCCATTGTTACATTTTTCAAAACTTGTGAATGAAAATTATTGTTCTTTTTTCAGTACCCGCATCACAATTTCTTTTTGTTATTCAATGAAGCATTTTAAAAGTTGGTTGTGAAAGTTGGCAGCAGAACGGAACGATCGTCCTCCGTTTCGCGCGCCGAACCCCACCCCTTCTTGCCCCTTTCTGGCGCGAACGCTCTGTTAAAACCGGGCCGAGCTGGCTAATATTGTTTAGTGGTTTCAGTGTATCGTTTTTTGTTCATCCGTTCATCCAAGCTCAAGTGAGCAATGCCAACCCAATTCACACAAGTTGTGCGAATAGCCGACCCGACTTAGTTCGCACAACTTGTATGAATTGAGTCGGTGCGACTATTCGCACAAGCTAAGACTTCCGGGTTGTGCGGATAACTGTGCCGATCTATCTCGCACAACGTAGTTGTGTGGATAACCAGCGTGATCTAAGCTGCACAAGTTGTGCGAATATAACTAACCAGTCAAATATATCAATATGTCGATATATCGAATAAATATTGTATGGAATGCTTAAAAACGTGAAAAACGCGTAATTTTACCTAACATTTACAAAAGTGAGGTGCACTAGGTGTCAAAAACGAAAAATGTGCACCAATAGAGGTTCTTTTCATGAAATTAGGCTGAAGTGATGCAAAATAAAATGGTCTTCAGTACTGTGAGAGACAGACACTGCACCCCATGGCTCGGCTGGGCTCGGCGCGGCCGCTCGGCTCGGCCCACCACTCCCACTCCTCAGCCTCGGCTCTGCGCAGCGCCCTCGCGCAGGCTTCTGTCATGGTCTCAGTCAGGCGTGTATAGGTTAGCACGATAGGCGCGTCGCGCTTGTTTTGTGCTCCCGAGCGCAGGCACGACGGGTGTATTTTTGTTCGCCCGTAAATTTCATGCAATAATCATTCGATATCGGCACATTTCTATCGATATACCGATATATCGCATCGTTCAAATGTGACTCGATATATCGATACATCGTATTCATTGTATCGAAACACCGATATATCGATATCATATCGCCCATCTCTACGCCAGACCGCGTCGTGGCGTAACAGCCTTCGCTCATCGCGAATCACTGTTCCGCCACTCCAAGCCTGGCGCACTACTACCTAGGCCTGCCGTCGGCTGTCTTCGGACGAGTAAGACCCTGTGGAGCTAGGGCCAACCAGTCAGTAGGACGCCTTGGGGGCGTCGCTGTTTCCGCCCGGTCGCAGCTATGCTCATGTTCTGGCAGCCAGACGTATCCTACATTGCCTTTTTGTCATCGATGCCCGTTAACCATTCCTAAACTACCCTCAGCTAATTGAGACTAACCTAGCCAGGTCTTTATTAACCTAATCTAACCGAGCCTAACCCACCGACAAGGGGATGCCCCGAGGTGTCAGACTCAGAATTCGATGAAACTTTTTTTGCAGTATTAACTGCCCACAAGACCCCCAGATACAAAATTTTAGCTGCCCTTATCGGCTAGTTCCGGAGATATTAATTTTTAAAGCATTAAAACAGGCTCAAATTGCATTAAACTAGTGTAAACGAGGAATTTTCAAAAAATTCAAAATACTTTCCTAGGGTCAATGTAGCCAAAGTAGGATTCTAAAGGGATGAAATTTCAAGGAAAACGCCGTAACCCCAGCCGTTTTCGAGATATCGGCTTGTTATGTAAATGCATCAAACAGTACCTCCTTAGAAACGTGTCCAGTATGATTCCCTGGTCTCGAGACCGGTGGCTGTAATCGCCGTACCGCAGCTCAAGCGGTTTCTAAGATAATTTTCACAAGTGGTCTACAATTTAAAATCCGCATGTTGAGTGAGGTCAGTATGCGCCATGCGCCTGTCAGGAAGGGGCGGATCAGTGACTCGAGTGGGTTACGCTCGGTTAGGTTAGGAGGGGGCCTGGGTAGGTTAGGCTCGGGCAGGTAAGGGTAGGTTAGGGCTGGTTGAGTGGCATCAACGAAAGGGTGATGCAAGATACGTTCGGAAGAGAGAACATGAATGCGGTTGCAACCGCGCGGAAAGAGTGACACCCTACCGACTGGCCCCGCAGGGTCCTTCTAGTCAGGCATACGGTGTGGCATACGCCTAATATGTATACCCTACCCAAAGATGTTTGTCGTTTTTGTGTCTGTGAGTACAAAACGTAGGCTGCCGTGCGATTAACTCATGCTATCAGTTTCTGCTTCGAATGTATGTTTCTTCCACTGCCGCTCGCGAGCATCGCTGTAAACGTCAATCAGGGCATCGTTCCAAGACATCCTAAACGAGCGATCTGTATGTCTGATTTCGTGTGTGCTAGTTTCGCATAGGGCTCGATCGTTATTTGTTTTCTCATTAGGTTCCACTAAAAGATAAATGACGATCGGGCCCATTGCGAGGCTACCACCCACCTAGCACACACGATATTGAATCCACCTTATCGTCGAAATCGGTTGACACGTCGGCCGTTGATTGACAGCGTTATGTGCGTAAGGTCAAATACCGAAAAATCTACAAATAAATTGTACGAGGAAGACGTCGCTATTTCGACCGATACCCACCAGCGACTTTTCTGTACTCCAGGCTGCGAGGCCGTCTACTTCTGGCACCTGCTCCGCCACGGCACCCGCTACCCCAACGTCAAGGAGATCGACGAGCTGACCAAGGGTGTGCCCCCCATACAGGCGCGCCTCAGAGAGAGCGCGGCCGCCGGCCGGGCCGCGCTGTGCCCTGCCGATGTCGAGCGGATGTTGACCTGGAAGCTCAATGCTACGAAGGCCCACGGAAATATGCTAACGGTGCAGGGCGAGCGGGACATGGAGGGCATCGCAGGCCGGTTCCGGTCACGCTTCCCTGCGTTTTTCACGAAGCACGCGCATGCTGACCAGTTTCAAGTGAGTATTAACACACACGATGCGGCTATTCGCGCGATTACCCAACTGGATCCTAGACGGAACAGTAAGAATACTTTGGAGGGGTGGGGGCATGCCATGAGAACTGTGGGGCTTCTCCAGCCTTCACGGCAGGATTTGACCACAGTGCGATTAAAATGGCGAATATGATACGCGAGTGGTACACGCAAAAAAAGAATCTTCTACTCCGTGCTTAATTTTAAAGAAGGACGTAGCCACTGGTTTTGCAAGGAAGCCAATACTTAAGCGGTGGTGCTCAAAATTAACCACGCAAGGTAACAAGTTTCCCGCGCGGCCAAAGACGTTAGCATGCATGCTAAAATGTCTCAGCTCCGGCATACTTGGTAAGACAGCTAAAATTTTATCTTCATGGCCCAATTTTCACTCTGGTGCAATTCCTTTATTTGTGTATTTGTGTGTATTTGTGTAGAATATAGATCGGACAGTGGTGCCTTTTCGAAAGGCTAACCAGGGAGTGACACCAAGTGTAAATTAGCAATTTGGCTGAAACTTTGGAATTTCATAGCACTAGTATAGAGATGAATAAACCTCATAAAATTTTTAGCTGAATATGTTTTCTTCATAGTTTTTATGGGGTTTAAAATCTCATAAAATTCGAAAAAAATCGATTTTGACGAAAAAGTCCCGAAATGTCATGAAACGTCGAGAATTGATAAAATTTGTGAGTTTTGGAACATAGCTTTTTTTTCCCCTGTTCACAATAGATTCAGAAAGTCCAAAAAAATTCCCAAAAATTCGATTTTGACAAAAAAGTTCCTGACTTCATATAAACGCCGAGAAATGATAAAATTTGTGAGTTTTTGGAAAATGTTTTTTCTGAAGGAATAGGGTTGTCGACAGGAAATGAACTCATAGAGCAAGTGAAGGAACGTACAATATTTTTATTGAGTTTTATTCTGGCTGTATTTATTAGGTGATGAATGAAGGATATACTGTTTACAAATCAAGGGCAGAACAGCTACTGAAAAAAGTTGTCGGTACAAATTGTCTTTCATCCAGAATTTAATTATCAAGAAATGTTCGGTTTCTGAGGACAATTTTGAGTGCTTGAGAAATTGCAGAGGCGTCTTTCGGGCAATGTTTTGTTACGTACGTTTTGCTTGACAACGAACGAAATAAGAGCACAGGTTACTGCAAGCTCAGCCATCGGCCCTGTTCTCTACGTAATCGACATGATTTGTGGTTTTAGATCCAAAATTTATTTTTCTGTAGTAATTATTTAATTGTATCATTAACACTCGCGTTACAATTTTTCCTCGAACAATGAACATTCCATTATCATTCACATTATTTCGACCGAAGCAGAAACTGAAGACAGACAATATCTTCTACTGTCCCCTCAGAAATGGAATTTGTGTTTGGGTGGTCTGCATCCTACGAACTACTAACCCTAATATGAATGTTGTAGAGCCTCGGCGGAACATGTCACCTCAAACACATCATCCTGTTCAGGAGCAAGAATGAAGAAATGTAATTTTTGTGAAATAAAATTAAGCAAAAACTACGCAAATTTTGAACTATTGTTGTAGTTTCTCGCCGATTCATAACATTAATAGACATTCTCGGGCATTTGTTTTTCGAAATGCGATTGTTCATCGAACAATTGTGAACAATTAGTTTCTGGGTGAAAGTGCTTTTGTGCCGACAACTTATTCTGGTGTTCCTTATGCCTTTGATTTGGAAACAGTATATCCTAATCTCGCTATACTTAATAGAAACGTAAGAATAGAACTTAAGACAGATATTGTACTTTACTTTACTTGCCCTGTAAGTTAATTACCTGTCGACGACCCTTCGGTTTTGTTTCGGAACTGATGGTCGGCTATTTCAGGTCCTTGTAGTACCGGTCAGGTTTATTTTGTTGTTGTTTTAAGTGATTCACGACGTTTTATGTCGCTGAATTTTTGGGCGATCAATTGCCATTTCTGGTGCATTTTCATTTATTCGAAACGTTTGAAGTTCTACAGTGTTGTATACGCCCATACACAACTATCCTGCTTCACAGAAAAATAGTCTAAAACTCGCAAATTTTATCAATTTTCGACGATTCATGACATTAAGGAACTTTTTCGTCAAAATCGAATTTTTGAAATTTTTTGAACTTTGTAGGTCCATTTGACCAGGGCAAGAAAATGTCCCAAAACTCACAAATTTTTGCATTTCTGGACGCTTCATGACATTTCGGGACTTTTTCGTCAAAATCGATTTTTTCGAATTTTATAAGATTTTAAACCCCATAAAATCTATGAAAAAAAACAAATTCAGCTAAAAATTTTAGGAGGTTTATTCATCCCTATACTAGTGCTATGAAATTCCAAAGTTTCAGCCAAATTGCTACACTTGGTGTCACTCCCTTGTAAGCTGTTGCACGGCCTCGGTCCCTGCAATTTTTTTTAAAGATCGAACAGCATGTGTTTCTTTAGGGCGACCTGGGTATTTCAGCGCCGCTGCAGTGACGCTCATAACACAGACATCCGTTCTTCAAAGCGCATCCTAAATACATTTTTTTCCAGATGCTGTGCGAAAGTTATTTGTGCCAGATGATGTTCTTAAAAAAACAATGGTCCCCGTTCTACGTTTTTACTATAATGTGAAACTTTCATTACACGTCTTAAACCCTCTAAACCGAAAATATATTATTCTCACTTCTAGAGTGTTGAAAACAAGCTTATTGTACGTAGTACGACCTTTCCGGCACAATTTTTATGTCTACGAGACTTATGGACAGGACGTTAAATTTGCGTCATCCGTATGCAGCATATTATATATTGCTAACGGGATCCACCCTAATCAGCGAAAATATCATTAGCGAATGATACATTTTACGTTGCCAGCCGTTGACCGTATGGATGTTTAGCGACGGCCTGCTTTAGCGCCAGTCCTGATACATCTTATTTAGCGACAGATATATGAAGGCAGCACACGAAACAGTGCGCCTACTTTAGCGACACGGTCGGTACAGAACATTTAGCGAAAATTATTTGAGCGAGTCGCCAGGGTTGTACACTTAAGCGAAAGTCCCAAGGGGATATTCACTGAGGAAGTAGTCGAAACACTTGCTTGTAATGGCCCCGTAATACCCGTAATAACCTGTAATAGTCCGTAATAGGTGTAATAGGGTATGTAATACACCGTAATAATCGTAATTAGTGTAATAGACGCAATAGTTAGTAATACCAGTAATCGTATGTGATACGCGTAATGGTATATGTAGTAGCCCACAATTGGCCTAATAACTGTTCATCAAAACGATAATGATACAAAACTAAACAAGGTAGTCGTACGCCAGACCGCGTTGTGGCGTAACAGGCTTCGCTCATCGCGAATCACTGTTCCGCCACTCCACGCCTGGCGCACGCCTACCTTGGCCTGCCGGCGGCTGCCACTTGACGAGAAGACCCCGGCAGGGCCAGTCAGTAGGACGCCCAAAGAGCGTCAACGGGTGGGTCTGCCGCTCGGCGCAGACCCGTCGCTCGGCAGCGACGGTTCCGACCCGACCCGCTCGGAGCGGTTCGGGTCGGGTCGGGTCTTGGCCGGCCGAAGCCAATGGGTCTGACGTAGTCCCGTTGGCTCGGCCGGTCGGCGTGGACAGAAGTTGCCGGAAGTGTTGTCTACCTAGCCGGCGCTGAGGTCAAAAGTTCACCGCAAAGTACCTTGGGCCTAAAATTGTAAGCAAAAAACCAGACCTAAGTGTTCGCGATGGTCTCCTTACACACCTTTCACTATTATTTGTATACTTTTCCACCGGCAAAGGCTTGAATTCATTATCAATTCTCATGCGTCCGAGATAGGCGGACTGCATCCGAATCCAGCCAGTGTCGCCCGCGCGCGTTCGGCCGGGTCTCGCCTGGACCCGCCGGCCGCTGCTCGACCGCCGCTTGGCTCCGGCGACTGCTAGACCCGTGCGTCGTCCCTCTCTCTCGCACACCGAGCGCCGAGACCCGACAGACCCACCCGTTGACGCTCTTTGAGGACGCCCTGCGGGCGTCTCTCTCTCTCCGCACGGTCGCAACCACGCTCATGTTCTGGCTTCCGAACGTCAGCCTTCCCTTATCAACGCCGCTCAACCAGACCTAACCTACCCTTACCTGCCTGAACCTAACCTACCCTGACCTCTACTAACCTAACCTAACTGATCGTATTCCACTCGCGTCACTGATCCACCCCTCCACGACAGGCGCATGGCGCATACTGACTTTACCCAACGGCGGATTTATAATTTTGGACCACATGTGAAAATTATCTAGGAAACCGCTTGGGCTGCGGTGCCCCTGAGGGGAGGTTGACTCTGGTATGATGCAAGAAAGATGTGGTCCAAATTTGAGCTTTCAACGTCAAACCGTTCTCGAGAAATCGCGCGGACAAACAGACAGACAGACAAAACATTTTTGACCCAGTCGGTCCTGGGCTTCGCTATCGCTCAGCTAATCAAACAATTCGGTGTAGGTGACCACGATGATAAATCTGAAGATTCAGAATGCCACAAACTGTGGTCAATATAATGTTCTAGACAAAATTAAAGAATTTCAAGGCAAGTGAGAATTATTGCATGGATTGGTTTTCAGTCTCCAAGCAGAAGCAGCACTACTGTTCGTCCTTAATCGGACGTCCGATCGGATTCGAGACGGGGAGGGCTAGCCCGGGGCTAGTTTAGTATGAGAGTTTGCGTGGTGAGCTCAGTATTGGCTGGGCTGCCTACCCTGCAGGCGCTTCGACCGCACGAAAGACCACGGCATTAGTGTAAGATGAAACTGTACATAAGCCATATTAACAGTAGGACCAGCAGAATAACGTACAGGCTCTGACTGGCCTGGGCAATGCGTAACTCGTAGCCGGGGCCCCGGGCCGGCCTGGGGCCCTTTCCAAAGGAAATGCACAGACACTGACACTAGTAAGGAGTTGCAGGCCAATTGAGCACGCGGAGGAGGCTGCCGCTCAATTAATCTGGTTCACAGGGTACCCGCCCTTGCCCCCGCTCGGCCGCTCGGGCCGCCGGGGCCCTCAGGTCCTACCCTGTCCTACCCTGTTAATATACACCAGACCAACAGACTATGATACGGTCCAAGAGAGATCTCCGTTGAATTTAATAGATGAATAGAACCAAGGGCAGTCCCATGGAGCGGTGTGTCAGGAGAACCAAAGCTGAATACGCACGGCCCTGTGTTGGTCGGTAATGTAGCGTACTGATGCGTAATAGACCGTAATTGTGTAATAAAACGTAATAGCCGTAGATGTGACCTAATAGAACGTAATACCCGTAATAATTTAGTCACCTGTAATGAGCGTATTTGGGCATAATAGAGTATAATAGGGCGTAATGGAAGGTAATTTATTGAAATACCTGTAATTGAAGAGTAATAAGTGTAATACAATCCATTACGCGTACTGTACGTAATAGGGAGTGCTCGGGATACTTTTTTTTAGAGGTGAATACCCCCTTGGAAAGTCCCGTGTTGCGACATGGATTTCCAGCGAGTCTCGAGAACAGAAGTGGAAGAAACGCCAATAATGCTTCCGGGGTGGAAGCAGGTTGTACGGTTGTTCAGGTTGTCTAAGATAATTTTTACAAGTGGTCTGAAATTTAAAATCCGCCGGTTGGGTGAGGTCAGCATGCGCCTGTTGGAAAGGGGCGGATCAGTGACTCAGTGGGTTACGCTCGGCTAGGTTAGTGGGGGCCTGGGTAGGTTAGGCTCGGGCTGGTAAGGTTAGGTTAGGACTGGTTGAGTTGCATTGAATACGAAAGAGTGACGCAAGATACCTTCGGAAGTGAGAACATGAGCCCGGTTGTGACCGTGCGGAAAGAGTGACGCCCGCAGGGCGTCTTACCGTCTGGCCCCGCAGGGTCCTACTCGTCAGGTGACAGCCAACAAGGTAGGCGTGTGCCGGGCGCGGAGTGGCGGATTCGCGGTGAGCGAAGCCTCTTACGCCACGACGCGGTCTGGTGTACGCCTACCTTGTATTTCGGCCGCGAGGCGCGCCTCGATCACGCGCGTGCGATCGCCTGGCTACATTCACATTCGCGGGAGGAAAGTTCTCATACACAGCCCGAGGTGGCATTCTTTCGCTAAAGGCAGTTTTCGCTAAATCTACCGTGGCAGGGCCGTGGGTTAGATCGCTGGGGCAGGCCACAGTATTGCGTCGCTAAACTGTTTCGTCGCTGAGCTGGATGTAAGCGTGTTTCGCTAAATGAGCCAGTCGCTAAAGAAGCAAATGGAGGAGCACGACGGCGGCGTCAGCAGACTAATCCCACTGTCGCTAAAGTAGCCTTTCGCTAAATGTGAGTCGCGCACTGTTTGTAACTCAGTTCTTCGCTCAAATCGTTCGCTATCGTTCCGTTTTCGCTAAACGGTTTTTCGCTCAACACGACCTGTATCTTGCTAATTAATTATGTTTATTTTATTTCGCAGATCCGCAGCACAGATGCACAGCGCACCCAGGCAAGCGCCAAGTGTTACGGCGAGCGTCTTTTCTTAGAACCCATCGATATACCGACCCCGCTCGCAGAGGACCCTTTGCTCAAAGTAAATACCACCGTCACTGTAAGAAAAAAGCAATTAACGTTGAAGTTAAGTGAGAAGCCATTTCATCGTTGTTTTAAAAGGCAACGTTATCTTTAACATTTTGAGAATGAATGCATGAATGCGTTAAGGTTTAATTTTGTGTTATAGTTCAAATTTCGGGTCCAAATCGAACATAGGGTAAAAATTTATAACTTCAGATTTGATTCAGCAACTTATCAAGACAAGTCGGAAATGTGGAGACGTTTTGTTGCTCAGATGAAATTACCTTGCTTGATAGCAACGAACAAGATCACACATGATCGAATCCGTTATAAAGTACTTTACTCCTTTGTCGACCCGGAACCACTGCAAACGTTCAGTTCTCAGTAAACAAATAACATTTACATTGTGAAAATTAAACGATTTTCCACTTCTGCTATAATATCGGTGACGTGGTCACCATTGTCAAAAAAACGTTGAACCTTCAACGTATTGACTCAAATTTCAACGCTCCTCAGAGGGCGACAGCTATGAATCTCACCCCAATAGTGCAACGTTTACAACTTTGTCCTCTTTCAAGGGCACCGTTTATGAAACGTCGCTATTTGGAGTACAGTGTTCTTTTTAGCTTTTCACCAACAAATGGATTCAGCGCGCGATATCCTGATAGAGCTTTAATGCTTATTGTATCCAGTTCTACGCCATGTGTCCGCTGTGGGAGCGTGCTGTGGACAAGAACGCATCGGCCCGCGCTGAAGTCGACGCATTTATAGACGGCGAGGTCATGAGAGCGTCCCTCGAAAGAGTCAGTAAAAGGCTGGGATTCGAAGAAACTCTGACGTACAGTACGACCTTCGCTCCCTTTTTTCAGCCTTTAAACCGATGGTCTCTATTAAAACTGCTGACTCCTTACGCTCCGTATTTAACGCAGAGGAGGTGGAGGTGCTTTGGGAGGCCTGCCGATATGACCAAGCGTGGGAACCGACCCAGGACAGCCCGTGGTGCGCAGCGTTTGACGATGAGGATCTCATGGTAAGATCAAACCGTGTTCAATGTGTGCCTGTGCTTGGTAGGGGACGGCAGCATGACACTGTGTCACACTCGTTAGAGCACGATGTCACATTCCTGGGTTTCCAGAAGAGTAAGTCTCAGCGACGGCGATGAAATTGGGTCGACTTCTAGATGGTGCTGCCCCCCCCCCCCCCCCCCCCCGCTATTTTAATTTTAGCGGGTCGTCATTATGGAGCGAGTAAAAAGAAGTAACTAAAGTAAATACCTCCTCTTTTACGTACAAGGTAGGCGTACGCCAGATCGCGTCGTGGGGTAATACGCTTCGCTCATCGCGGATCACTGTTCCGCCACTCCACGGCGCACGCCTACCTTGGCCTGCCGGCGGCCGTGTTCTGATGAGTAAGACCCTGCAGGGCCAATCAAACAGTAGGACGCCCTGCGTTGCTGTTTCCGGCCGGTCAAAGCTACGCTCCTGTTCTGCAAGCCGGACGTACATATCCTTACATACCCTTCCCTGCCTGAGCCTAACTTACCCAGGCCTCCACTAACCTAACAGAGCGTAACCTACTGGAGTCACTGATCCGCCCCTCCCTGACAAGCGCATGTCGCATACTTGTCTCAACCACTCGGTGGATCTTAAATTTTAGACCACTTGTGAAAATCATCTCAGATACCGCTTAGGCTGCGGTGCCCCCTAGAGGAGGTTGACTGGTATGATGCAAGAAAAATTTGAGCTCTCGTCTAACGTTCTCGAGAAATCGCGCGGACAAACAAAGATTTTTGACCGAGTCGGTCCAGGGCTTTCTATCGCTCAGCCTGTCAAATTATGTTTCTGGCGTCCTTCATCCATAAAATTTGAGATTCAGTCTTGGATTACTCGACTTATGAAATTTCTCGGAGCACTGTGTCAAAAACCTCCCGGCCTCCTTGCGAGGAAGCAAGTTAAGAACCAAATTACCACTAGATAGGCGTACGCCAGACCGCGGCGTGGCGTAACAGGCTTTGCTCATCGCGAATCAGTGCTCCACCACTCCGCGCCTGGCGAACGCCTACCTTGGCCTGCCGCCGGCTGTCACCTAACGACTGGGACGCCCTGCGGGCGTCGCTGTTTCCGCCCGGTCGCAGCGACGCTGGCAGCAAAATGTATCTTACATAGCCTTTTCGATGCCGCCAGACCAGTCCTAACCTACCCTTACCTGCCTAACCTAGCCAAACCTCTAATAACCTATCCTAACCGAGCGGAACCCACTCAAGTCACCAAACCCGACCAAAACCGCTGCTCCACGACTTTCGAGGACAGGGTCCCTACCTGCCAGAAACTAACTTACCCAAGCCTCAATAACTTGACCTACCTACCTAACCTCTGATCCGCTGCTCCACGACCCTCGAGGAAGGGTCCCCGGTCTCAAACCCAGTATTCATTCGCTTAAAAATCTCTCTCGAAAAATCTCGGCGAAAATTCCAAATTGAAGTAGTCTGCGAATGCTAAACGGTTTGAGATATCGATGCGCGGTTAAGTTCAGCGGACAGAGCTCGTAGAGACGAATGAATCACATACTAATGCACTGCTAATGCAAGTGTGGACCAACCCCACGCTTGGTGGCGTGGACTGCTTCGGTCCACGCAAGGAAGCGTGGACCACGGCTGGTCCACGCTAGAAAGTGTGGACCACGTTTCGGTCCACATTAGGAAGCGTGGACCACTGGTGGGTTAACATTTGGGTACAAGGACCACCCACAGCGGAGGATAGGGCCGGTGAGGCACGGACAGTGTAGACCAAATGTGGTCCACACTTCATAGCGTGGACCAAAGTGCTCACGTTACCTAGCGTGGAGCTGGTTCACACTTGCATTTGCAGTGTGAGTTAATTAGCATAAAGATTGACGGATTTGGATGACTTACGGGGTCTCTTATGGGAGTTTTTGTTAAGGTGCCATATTAATTAGAACGGCGTTGTGTGACCCCTTCAGGCGGTCCAAAAAGATTATAAAAATTGTTTTGTTCATGGTTTTTGCCGTAGAACCGAAATCCGAATGAGCCCCATGCGATTTAACCACTTTCGGCAGGTGACCCTCTCTAACCACGTCTAAATTCACCATATCTACATACACTCATGGTACAAATGCGGCGGTGTATCCTAAGCAGCCCCCCCCCCCCCCCCTTCATCATTTTAAGAATTTTACCTGTTTTAATCTGACTGAAGTGCTGTTAGGCTCCTGTAGTGTCATTCAACTTGAAGTGCGCTTCGTTCCACGTGTGCGTATGCCCGTCTCGTTATCTGAATTTAAAAAAAAACCACTCAGAAACAGACTTTCCCTATACGAGCTTGCTCGCACCCACACTGGTTTATAACTAGAATCTGGCCAAATGGGAAATCATTATGTTTTTCTTGCAGGTTTTCGAATATCGAGCAGACGTTAAGTATTACTACGTCACAGGCTACGGCAATGCAGTAAACCTCCAGCTCGGCTGTGTTCTCGTGAAAGACATCATTGACAAACTCAGGTAATTGGTCAGGGAAAGACCATAACCACGTTTGTTTCGGGAAGAAAGGAGACGATCTGAAATAGAAAGGGTCGTGGCCGTTCTAAACCTCCCCCCTCCCTATCCCCAACCATTCCTCAACTGAACTCTACATCGCCGGGGACCCTCGCAAAATGTGCGCCGGCTACTCCCTATTTAAAAAAGGTCATTAATTAGCAGCAAGTGCTGCTAACCAATGTAAATGGCTGACCCGTTGTCCGATCAAAGTCGTTTGTCATTTTAAAAATGACAAAAACCATTTTGGAATGGCTAAAATCAGCCAAAAAATCATTTCAAAATGTATTTGTCATCTCAGAATTGCTAATCATGATCTTGCCATTTTAAAACAGTATTTTATATTGTTCTCAGATAGCCGTGACTATTTCCAGGGCAACTATTTTAAAATTAATTTTTAACAGTGTACTCTGTCTTTTACCCGCAACGACTTCTAGCCGTTTCTAATATTGTAATATTGCAGTTAAAAGAATACAAATCGGACAGTTTTATTTTGTTTCTGTGCGGACTCCAGTGAACGGCCGTTTCCCTTGCTGTCTGCAGTGCTCATGAGAGTCTCGGGAAGAGCGGCGCCATGTACTTCACACACTCGACGGCGATCCACATGACGCTGGCTGGGCTCGGAATTGGACGGGACGCCGTGCCCCTCACGGCCGACAACTTCGCGACATTAGAGCGCGACAGGCGCTGGTCCATCTCTCGGCTTGGCCCATTCGCAGCCAATCTGGCTGCCGTTCTTTACGAGTGAGTTCAACATGCTCTTGTTGGGCTGATCAGAGATAAGGACGTAATAGACGATTCCGACGTGACTGCGGACGTCATTAAATCCGCCCATGTTTCTCCGTAAGAATAAGCTACAATCACACTCATATATATATATATATATATATATATATATATATATATATATATATATATATATATATATATATATACTTTCCATCTTCTAAACGGTACGGCCTAGCGTCGTGCGGTTTTCGACATTAACATGAGCGGGCCGCGGCAAGGCAAAAGAAGGGCACTCCACTAGGACGACCTCTCTCCAGACCACGCACCCCGTGCTCGAGAGCCAACTTCCATCTTTCGAACGGTATGAGGTACTGACTTGCGGTTTTCGACGTTGGACTTTGCGGGCCGCGGCAATAGGAAACAAGGGCACCCACACCACGCCTACCGTTCTCGAGACCTTGCACCCCGTCCTCAAGAATCACATTGAAAAAACATTGTTACTTGAGTACCAAGTAAGCGGTGCGTTTTAGAGAGATGAGTTTTGCGTTACTGCAGATGGCATGGGAAAATGGGGGGGGGGGGGGGGGGCTGTGAACGAGTACAGCCACTGGTCTCGAGACTAGGGACCCCGTCCTCGAGGCCACATGTAACGACCGCTGAGCTAGAGGAGCTGGGTTTCACACTAAATTCTTCTGTACAATTTCGTGCAGAAGTGCGTAAGAATTTACGCATACGCAGCTTACGTACTAATTCGTACGTAAATTATGTGCAATTTTGAAGATTTGTTCACAATTGCGTACAATATTGTACAGAACAACGTACGAATTTGTACGTAAGCGGCGTATGCACAAATTCGTACGCACTTCGGCACAAAAAAGTACAGAAACATTTAGCGTGTACAGTCTGATGCCGTCTGGTCGTTCTTTCGGGTGGGCGGACGTATGTGCGCTGACTAATCGTGCACTGAGAAAGTTCAAATTTGGAGGATAGCCTCTTTTTATGACGTATGTAAACGTACGGTGCCAACAATTTTCAAATTTTGTCGCGTTTCTGTTTTAGGAGAATTGTTCGATTTGTAAGGTTAGGGTTGGCCGCTGCATGTGGTGCGCCTGCAAGGCGCACTCCGTCGCGAGTCGGAAAGGGCCCTAGAGAACGCTCCTGCAAAGTGGCGTGACCCTCCGACCGGTAGTGACGTCACAGGGGCGATCACAATATGGCGGGGCCATTCAGTACCCGGGAGACTGTCGTTCAGTTTTTCGTCGTGCGGGCCGGGTACGACGGGATGAGATTAGCGATTTTAATCGATACAAAATATGTACCACCGGACACATCTCGGGCCACTCGAGGCGGGAGCCGTAGGCCCACGCAAACGCCGCCGGCAGGCCAAGCTGGCCAAGTCCCCCTGCCGAACCGAGGCGCCGGTGGAGCGGAGCGGAACTTTCTACATTTTTGATAGTTTTTAGTTCACACAGACACAGCAATGGTAATGCTGGCCAGCTTGTTATTCCTACAGTGATTCTTTTGCCCTGATATTCAGGCAGTCTTTGCCGCGCCCGTTTCTCGCTCGAAAAGCTTCTAGTGGTTTAAGATTTTCTCGCTTACGATGTCTGCCTCCCAGGTGCCCGGAAGGTGAGAATGAGAAGTACAAGGTACGGATGTACCTCAACGAGGAGCCGGTCCCCGTGGAAGGCTGCTCCGACGCCGACGCGCTGTGCTCCTGGTCGGACTTCAGGAATCGGTTTGCGGCCGCAGAATCGTGTAGCCTGGACTTTTGCAACGCGACGAGGCCGAATGGTTCGAGTCCGATGCTTTGCTCGTCCCTAACATGGGCAACCGTGACCGCCCTTATTCTGCGGCTCATTTCGGTCTTAAGATGAGTGAACTTCGTGTGGCGGAATGTGAAGAAACTTAAATATGCCCCAAGGACTTAGAGGCCACGAAAGCCCGCATTACCGCACGTCCAGTGTGAAGGTGCTTTGAGAACGATGACACAACGATGACAATTAGAATAATTTAGAAAGCGTTAAACACGCCCATGTCGGGACAAAGATGTCTGATGTAGAAGTACGCCCTGCACTTCAAGTTGCATTGCTGTCTTATGTTTATTCATCGTGCAAGATTTAATAAATGACCGAGAGAATTAGTTGAAGGATCTGTAGACATCAGTGCACTGGAAATCTGCCGCGTTTTCAAATCGGAGTTGTTTGATTCATAAGGAAGTGAAAGTCCATCGTTTTAATGAATTCCTTTCACGCCGATTTCTTACGGAAAATATAAGGCATCTGCTAGTTACTGATCTGCGGTCAAATAGCCCTTTTCTGAATTCTGAACTGTGAAACGCTGTTTCTTTAAATCTCATCCCACATTTGACAAAGTCAACTTTGACAGAAATGCCTAACATTTCAAGCAACGCTTTCAAGCAACGGCCCCTTGACCACAAATCAAATATTTTGACCTCGCTGCTTCCCTACTTCTGCATTTAACGGTAGCTGTTGCTGACATATTTTAGGATTCACTGATTCACATTCCCTACAATCCCTTAATTTTCTTCTAATTTGCCTATAAAACACCCTGTGTGTTCTTGTGAAATGTACTACCTGGTAGCTTGTCTTACCACTTAGCTCATTGCCTGTCAGTATTTATTACTATCAATTGTTTTGAGTACGGCCCATCGACATCGGACCGATTACGAAGTCTTTTACTTAGGGTTTCGTCCATAAGTGAGCTTTAGTGGGTGGCAACAACTCATCAAACGGTACTCCCTGAAAGAGAAGATTTGAGATGTTCTGAGCGATGATGGGATGTAGCTGATCTATGGCAGTCTTCAGGACACCCACAATCGGTAGGGGATTGCTGTTCCACTGACGGTTCAGGTTCGCACCTACAGCACAGATACCTGCTTACTCTCAAGTCATGGACAATATCGCTATTCTCTTTACGAAACCGCAAACTTACTCATGTTGTCGAAGTAGACGCGGGGGTTTGATCCTCCTAAGGCACTGGACGATATGCCTTGAATAGTGGGTTATTTTTCTCTATGTGCTCGGAGATGTACGGTTCCACCGAGGACGAAATTAACGAGGTATTGAGCTGAAAGGTAAAGAGGAAAGGTACGTAATCAATGCGTCAATTGTGCCAATATATGGAGCAATACCTGCAATCTGTGTTCATCGTTAAGTTTGTGCCCCTGGGTATTTTAACTTGAAACTAACCATGGCACCGTTATATTTTTTATTTTTTTGCAATATAGTGTGATAATCTATACATTGAAAAGTGCAGGGCGGTCCAGGACCTTTGGTACAAACTTTAAGGGGTAACAGAGACCATTATGAGGATCGATTTGAGATAGGAAACTTGGGGTCGCGGACATCTCCTTGAGGAGTTACAGGACCTTTCTGTTGCGCCTGGAAGGTAGGCAATTGGCGTCTTCGCATTCCAAAACGCATCATGGATTAACTAGTGAAATGGCGCTGAAGGTTAAGTGGTCGATGAAAGACGACACATTAAGTTTTTTCTCTTCGCGTCTGCAGTGTATGGCAAGCCCCTTAGAGGCCAAAGTAGGCGAAAGGCCTGTTTTCCGAAGAAAAAACGCAATCTGTCGTGTTTCACCGATCATTTAACCTGTAACGCCTGTTCAGGCGGCTACTCATAATGCGTTGGTATAATGAGACGCCGATTGTGTACCCTCCAGGCGCAACAGAAAATGTTCTGTAACCACTTGAGGAGACATCTGCGACCCCTTGTGTCCTATATCAAATCGATCCTCAGTGTTCTGTCTCACCCCCAAAAGTTTGTACTAAAGGTCCTAGACCACCCTGCAGATATATAACCATTAACAATCCTTAGCTTATGCGGAGAACTCACCCATGTTGAAAGTGAATGCACCATCGTTTGACTTCGTATGTCCCAGGAAGCCCTGCTGCATCTTGTACGTGCCTGACAAGCCAAATTGAGGAACGAGGAGATCAAAAGTCAGGTTGAACGTTCTGGGTCCAGTGGTCAGAAACCTGGAACCGAATGCCACGATTTAGTAGAGGAATTTTAATGTGTGTACAAGCATGTACTCAAAATGTTAATAGTGTGCAATTGTACCCCGCGACGTAAGTCTACAGACATACAGAAATAGAGGAAGAAAGTCTCATATGTCTTCATGTAGAATTACGAGGGTAGCCCGCCTGGGACCGCTTTTTGCCTCATAACTTACGAAGCTGTCTCGCACACGACGTCTTTCAGTCCGGAGACGTCAAATTTGTTGAGTTCGCACGTGGCAAGATCCGGGGACACGAGAACAAGCTGCTCGACGAACAGCGGATCAAGAGGAGGCACCCCAAGAGGATAGTACCCTAATCAAAAATAACATGAGGATTTATGAGAGACACCATGAAGCACATGAAGATATTGACACTTCTGTCGTTGACTTTGGAGATAGGATCAGTGCAGCCAGTAAAATAAGGTAGGTAGGAAGGGGTACGCCAGACCGCGTCGTAGCGTAACAGGATTCGCTCACCTAACTAGTAGGACCCTGCGGGGCCAAATGCTCAGAATGACGCCCTGCGGACGCCTGCGTCCTCGCGGTCATTATTACGCTCGTGTCGCCTGCCCCTCCACGCCTGGCTCTTATCTGCCCAGCCCAACTGGCGGAATATAAATTTTAGACCACTTGTAAAAATTATCTTAGAAACCGCTTGTGCTACGGTGCCCCTGAGGGGTTGACTTTGTTATGATGCAAGAAAGATGTGGCCAAAATTTGAGCTTTCTACGTCTAACAGTTCTCGAGATATCGCGCGGACAATCAGACAGACAAAACATATTAAGGCTACTCGGGTAAGGGCTTCGCTATCGCTCAGCTAATGATGCAAGAAACCTGTGGTCCAAGTTTCAGCCCTCTACGACTAACCGTTCTCGAGAAATCGCGCGGACACACGAACAGACAAAACGCTTTTGTTCTAGTCGGGTAAGGGCTTCGCTATCGCTCGGCCAATCACACGGACAAGTAGATGATGAAATCACAGTTTTGCATGTCTACGGCAGCTACGAAAATTGTAGCTGCCAAGGGAAGGACCTGGCCAAAAATTAATCTTGCCAAAATATCGCTTAAATCAAGAACAACATTTGATCGACGGATTTTCAAGATAGGCAACACTCACTAGCGTTAAAAGTGCGCCGTTTCTTTCTTGTCTGCATACAATGTTATCCTTTTACCACCTTCGACAAAACAGCATGTGCGCGGTTTTTTAATTAGCTGCATGGCAGCCTCCGCAAAATATGGTTTCTTTGCTTTATTTTTTAGTAATTCGCGTCGGCGATGAGATCATGAGCGTTATGATGCTCCATATTTGCACGTGAAATCACCCCAGACCAACCGTGCTTCAAGAATCTAATGGATGACTGAATGGCATTCCTCATGCATTCGTTGAGAACATTGCTGGGCTGATCTCGGGTGCATCTGTGCAGCAAAGGCCCATGTTTCCCTGAAAATGACGAGTTTATCAGAAGGTCGTAGATAACCTTTCAGTCGTTTTGGACACACAGGGTACCGTATAACAAACTGGGACGAATTGCTGTAAGAACAATATCAGAGACTCTTGAAGTCCTTAGGTAGGGTGTTTCACGATATCGAATTTCATACCCACGGGTGTTTTATTTTGAAGAATATGGTCTAAAACGAGCCTGTACCGATTTTGAGCGAAATCGGACGACGTTTAGTCGAGGCAAAGCGCTAAAACAGATTCCGGTGCTTCGCGGGTTGCCTACCTCCGTCTGGACTGCAAGCGCGCCCCCACCGCGCACGGTGCACGGCGACTGGCGCTCGACCGTGCCAAACCCTTCGGGTAGGTCCCAACTAGCGCCTCAAATGCCCGGAAGGCCGATCGCAATCACTTCAAACCACACTAAATGTCAAAAACGGCGATTTCCAGTTTTATTCGGATTTTTGCCAAACTGGCGAACTTGGTTCGGTTTCTACGAGGTGGGCAGAGAGGCCTCCCTAGGGTTCGATGTTACAACACCTCGGGGTCGCGCTACCCCACCGCGTCCCTAGGGATTTCAAGCTGGGAAAGTTCGGCGCAGCCGGCGCTCCGTTTGAATCGCCCGCGCGCCGCCGCCTGGTTGAGTGGTGGGGAGCGTTCGGCTTCGCTCGGTTCGCGTGCTTTTCTTCGGTTTCTTCGATTTCGCTCAAAATCGGTGCAGGCTCGTTTTAGATCATATTCTTCAAAATAAAACACCCGTGGTCAAAATTTATTTTTTTGAAACACCCTATCCTTAGGCAACATTTTTGCCAACTGGCCTCTTCCGAAACAGGTTCGACAGAAGACACATTACCTTCAACGATAAACAATAGCCAGAATATCGCACCTCTACATCCTGCGGTAAGTGATTTTATTCGGCAAACAAGGTTGTCTGGTAATTCACAAATAACAGCTGGAAATAAAATCACGAACTGGTCCTTCCGGACTTCCATGACTTATTTTAACAGTACAGTCGACTCTTGACTTCCGTCCCGGTTTTGTCCCCTAATTTTTGTGACAGTCATCCCCACCACCTCGGCCCCGGGCCGGGCTGAGGAGCGCGGGCCGGGCCGGGCTGAGGAGCGCGGGCCGGGCCGGGACCCGACGCGCGGATTAAGAGGGAACTTAATCCGCCCGGCCAGGGGGGTATTTTAAAGTCCGATTTCCGCTCAAAATTTTGACAGCCTGTTTAGTTAAACGTGTAGAGAACTAAACAGGAAGTCGATTACAAGGTAGACGTACGCCAGACCGCGTCGTGGCGTAACAGGCTTCGCGCATCGCGAATCACTGTTCCCCCACTCCACGCCTGGCGCACGCCTACCTTGGCCTGCCGGCGGCTGTCACCTGACGAGTAGGACACCGCGGGGCCAGTCAGTAGGACGCCCTCCGGGCGTCACTTTCTCCTCACGGCCGCAACCAGGCTCATGTTCTGGCTTCCGAACGTATCTTAGGTCATCCTTTCCTTGCCAATGCCACTCAAACAGTCCTAACCTACCCTTACCTGCCTGCACCTAACATACCCAGGCCTCCACTAACCTAACCGAGCGTAACCCACTCGAGTCACTGATCCGCCCTTTCCTGACAGGCGCACGGCGCATACTGACTTCACCCAACCGGCGGATTTTAAATTTTAGACCACTTGCGAAAATTATCTAAGAAACCGCTTGGGCTGCGGTGCCCCTAAGGGGAAGTTGACTCTGTTATGATGCAAGAAAGATGTGGTCCAAATTTGAGCTTTCTACGTATAACCGTTCTCGAGAAATCGCGCGGACAAACAGACAAACAAACAGACAGACAAACAGACAAAACATTTTTGACCCAGTCGGTCCAGGGCTTCGCTATCGCTCAGCCTAAAAAAAAAAAACCAGCGCGTACAGCACTGAGTGGCCCTCGTTAACTGAAAAACGAATTTTTTCTAAAAATAACAATATGAAACGACTTAGTATTGGAACCTACGACGCGCTGTATGCCGACTCGGCCTCTCAGACCGCACGCCTACGGCGACATTGTTCACGGGTTACTATTACTAGCCCTCGATTTTATGCAAAATGTGCATGCAAACAACATACCTAATTTTGTATTTTTAAATTAACTACGGCGATAAACAGTATTTAATTTTGAAGTTGGCTGTATTGGAGTGCCGATCATCCCCTTCTTGCCTCACTTTTGTGGAGCCTTCTCTCTTCCTGCCCCAGTTCTGTGGCGCTATCTGTTGGCGGAGAACTGAAACTCGGCCGCGAACCCAATAGTGACCCAGTTGGCTAACCGACAGTTCTGGATAACAACGGATGACCAGTTCTCATTAACGGTTTCCTGTTCCGACGAGAATCCATTACTCTTATCTGAAATCCAAGTGGGAGCGATCATTATCACATTACCATGCAGCTGCCAAATTTCGTATGGGGCCAGTATTCTGGTTTCCAGAAAAATTGTATGTGACCACCACAACATTACTGAAGTGCAAATCCAAAAAGTAGCACCTATCCAGTGGTCACAGCTACCCATTCCTGTTTTTGCCGACATTCTTCGTGCTCCAATGCTACTCCAGAGGAACGAAATTACGACCGACAGAGAGAGTGAAGTACCTGTAGTGGAAGTCAGCCTAGAACTTCTGCGATGGGCGGAAGAGCTGCTGGCGGCAGTTGGCGGCGCCATAGTGGCCGCACTCGCAACCGCCATGCTAAAGCGGCGGTTTTTCACCGGACCCCGGGAGGGATATCTTGTCCCCCGTCGACGCCGGCCGTCTTCCAGACCAATAATTACGGTCATGGGACCAGCTACTTCGCCCCCGGCCCAACCACCACAGACGACGGCGTTGCCGTTGCCGCCGCCACCTACGTCACCCCCACCGCCCCCACCACGCCAGGACGACGGACAGGACCATCACCGGGCCCGCCGACCAGGCGCACCTCACCGCCCCCTGCCGTGTCCGCGACGCATACTCCCGGCCGCCTGCCCCAGGCCCCGCTCGGCGGCGGAGATCCTGGCGGGGACTGTGGGATCGCCTCGGCGCCCCGCAAAGGACGTCCAGCTCCATTTCAACAACTCGGCTTACGAGGATGAACTAGACTTATTCAGTGTTTATTACTCTTGTTCTTGACAATGTTAAATCACTTTCTTTTCCCTCTTAGCTGGATATTGCCTCACTATTGATATAGACTAGTTTTTTTGTGTTGCTTGAATTTGGCCTGTGAGCCATCATATACATATTTGGGGGCATTTGGTTTTTTTGGGGTCTTATTATTATCCTCATCCTGTGCTTGCCTTACAGGATTATTGATTTTTTTTACAGATACTTGTTTTTTAGATACCTGGTCGGTTCCATTGTATACCTTGACTTTACAGTACTCATATTGGTACCCTTACGATGCGCACCATTGTTATTCAGAGCAGGGTGTATCTGCGTTATTATCACATAGTGTTCTGGGGGATCTGTCTCTCCTGCCCGCGGCATCGTGATTTTGTTGTCACAACCAGGGTACCCATTTACATTTGTAAAGTCCTTATACATGACCGCTGTTCTTATACACTTATTGTTAAGATGTATGTTGGTTTTAACCACACCATTTTGTAATTCATGTACTTTAGTTCTAGGGCGTAGATTTTTAACAGCAGCCACACGACACCCCCGCAGCACGGGGACGTGCTGCAAAACCGGACAGCGGGGGTGTTAGGAGGAGAGCCCGGACTGGTGCCCCACACGGGCGTCCCGGTCGGCTGAGGGGTGTCAAATGACAACCACTCAGCTGGCCGGACCGCGGGGGTACCGGCCGGACCCGCTAGGGGGCGACACCGACCAGGACAGGCTGTGAGACTAGACGGGTGAGGAGAAGAAGAAAAGAGAGAGGGGAGAGGAGAAGAAAAGAGTGCAGGTGTGGGGAGTGAGAAGAGTGAGGTGAAAGAGTGAAGTGGAGTGATAAGTGCGGCCATTGGAGGAGTGCGCAACGAGTGCTACGGAAAGGAAGGTGGAGACAAGAAAGTGAACAGATCTGGACTGGAAAGGAGGAGAAGGAGAAAGAGGTGTGCCTGGCCGGTGAGTGTCCCGTACGTCCCGAACATGTGTGGCTGCGCCGTGTATAGGTTAGAGTAGGGATCTCACTAGGTGCAATAAACCAAAGTAACAAAAGGGAGCGATTGTCTTGTGAATCAACCAGTTAGGAACTCCTTAGACACCACGGTGTGAGGCTAGACCAACCGTAGATAACACCCCCGATCCAGAGCAATCATACATACGCAGACCCCCCCCCCCCCCCCGTAACAGTCCTCGCTCCGCTCGGGCCCAAAAAGACGGCATGTCAAAATTCAAATTATGACCCGAGTTTTTGTTAAATGTAACTTTTGTTAGAAAGGTGATCAAATTCGAACGTCTTTGACAAACAAAACCTTGCTTATTTTGTGCTCTCTGATATCGACACGTCTCAAAATATTAGCCCGTGAAACTTGAAGCCGGTCCGACGTCATGAAGTGCGTGAAGTCGATTTTTGTCCGCCGTTGGCGTGCCAGCCCAGCATTGCCAGCGGAGGACAAAATCTATTTGATGCACTTCATGACGCCGGATTGGCTTTAAATTTTGCGGGATTATATTTTAAGACGTTGCGATATCAGAGAGCACAAAATAAGCAAAGGGTATGTTTGTCAAAGACGTTCGAATTTCATCACCTTTCTAACAAAAGTTACATTTAACAATAACTCAGGTCATAATTTAAATTTTGACATGCCGTTTTTTTAAATTGACTTGCTGTTTAGTTCTCTACACGTTCAACTAAACAGGCCGTCAAAATTTTGAGCGGAAATCGGACTTTAAAATACCCCCCTGGCCGGGCGGATTAAGCCCCCCCTTAATCCGCGCGCCAGGCCGGCCCGGAGGGTCCGGCGGCGCCGGGTCGCGGCCCAGCCCGGGCATCCCCCGTCCCCTAATATTTTTCCCATGCACCTCCCGGCGGACGGAACAAAATTCAAGGGTCTACTGTAGTGAAATTGCTGAAAACTAGGATAACCCTAAAATTAATAGGAATGCCGAGCCACACATGGTTATTCATGGTAATGGCAAGTTGTAGAGCACAAGGTGTAGATGGACGTAAGCAAGGGCTTTGGACAAAAAGTTATGATGTCATCAAAATAAAACGAAGTGTCACACACAAAATACCAAAGCTCTGTCGAAATAGAGACATTACATCATGGTAATTTACTGCAATAAGCAACGGCAACAAGACCGCAAAGCAGGAAGGCAGCGACTCGCCCCATCGCGCGCGGCAGGCTTCCGACTAGGAATAGCAGGGCCCGAGATCCTGCACGACTCGTGAAGCTGCCAAGCGCAGCAGATACCAAGAGCTCAGCAAACCGGCAGCGTCTTGTGGACTGATGATAAACAAGACTGTCCGGGTGAACGCAGGGCGTTCATGGAAAAGCTCGTTCTTTGTGTGCACGTACCTTACATGAAATTCTATCGGTATTTTTTGGAGTTTTCTAATAGGATCTCACATAGAAGTAAAAAAAACGAGTTTAGCGCTCGCCTTGTCTGTTTCGTCTTTCATCTCGAAAATTGAATAACGTAGACATTTTCTGATGATGCTGTTTTTACAAGGGGAGGTCGTCTGTCATAGTAATCCGTACACGAGCGCGGTGCACGGCTCAGTCTATAGCATCATTATGCTTTCATAATATAACGATACCGCCTTAACGAGATCCACTCAGTCTCCGCATGCGGAGAAGAAACGCTCACACAAACGAGGGAAACGTCGCAAGACGAAACCCCTCAAGAACGCATGGCTCTCGTTAGAAGGTATCGATAATATTTGCATTGTGTAGTACTCCGTACACGGCCAAGAGGACTCGACCACCCATCGTGTTTTTATCGGTCGGTGATGAAGACAGCGCGAATTTTTGGGAAAACACGAAAAATAAAATTACTCTTTTTCTGAAGATCGCCGCTAGAGCAGGCGGGGAAGAGGCACCGTTCGCGGTCAACAATCGACTCTGCCGTGGTTCCGCTCGGAGTAACGTAAGTTCGACAATAGGGGATGCGCGGTCTGCGACATAGCGGCTACGTCCCAATGATATGTTAGGAAAATATCGAAAATATATGTTGCCATTACCTTTATGTTTGTAGTGCTTGACATAACGATGTCATTAAATATTTTTATTTGATTTTGGAAATGTGGAACTTGGATTTAATAGAGATCAAAGGACGAGTCCATCCCGGAATGCAATGGCGTTCACCACGGCAGTCTTCATTTTCATATGATTTCATACATTTAGTAAAACATAGCCGCTGCCATCCACTGGCGGTCCAATTACTCCGAGCGACACTACGGTGGACGAGCGATTGTTGACCGGCGGCAGCGCCTTTTCCCCATACACGGTGCCTACGTTCCCAAGGGAAGAGTAATTAGTTTTTCGTAAAAAAAAATTAGTTCGTGAGGATTGAACTACATAAGAGTCCGATCAAAACTGTATACTCAGAACATTCCTATGTTATGTAGTTTTGGAGATGAAAGTGTGGCCGCCAGGGCGAGCGCAATACTCGTTCTATTTTGCTACAGCATATGTAGTAGTAGCAAAGAACGAGTAAGAAGTATCGAACAATTTGAAGCAATATTTAATTTTATCAATTCTCTCAGTATTTGCCCAGGACTTAGCCGCTAAAGCTGACGCCCAGCAGCGGAGCACGCTGTGTGCATTGTTGACTGGGCCCAGCGGCTCGTCACAAGTCAACCGCTCTGCAATCTGCGGTCTCTAAATTCCATGAAAGCGATGAACTTAAACTATTTAAAGCGGTAATATATGTCATTTTCAAAACTACATCGACATGCGATCAAAACGCCGCGTAAACGATTTTCTTGCGTAACGCGGTTTTCGAGTTGAAAGGGGGTCTTAACATTCAAGGCTATCGCATTACTCGTTCTTTTTTGCTTCTACGTCATCGTAGTACGACAAAGCAAAGAACGAGTAAAAATTACACCGCAGGCCAGTGACTAAAGTGGCGGCGGCAGAAAACCTAACCACATTCCGGGAACCACGCGTAAGTAGAGCGGGCACACGGAAGATGACGCTGAACGCCTTCCGTCTTCACGTGGCGGTTCCCAATGCACGAAGCCTTAGGCGCGACGCGGGGCCGGTTCCGCTCGTTCCACCGGAACGTCGGCTCGACAAGAGGACTCGGCCTGCCTGCCACCGTACCTTTATCGCGTCCATCCTCCAAATTTGAACGGTCTCTGAAAACGATGTCAGCGAACACACGTCCGCTCCAACGGAACACCCGGCATAAGACAATAAGCCAGGCTCCAGTCTGTATCTACCAAAACGTGTCGGGACGGGCTACAGGGCGAGAGCGTGTTGAAAGGTCTGAAAGATTTTTTAGGCACGAAGTGAAACGGAGTTGCCTTATAGTCTGACCCGATTGGACTTTTTTTTCTTTTAAGCATTGCCCTTATGGCCCTCTATACGAATTTTCTGAAACTGTGCACATGGACGCAGGATACTTTTGCAGGGCACGCTGACGTGTTTTTACACTTTGAAAAAGCTTCCAAGTGGCCGAAAAATCGATTTAAAAGTCAGCTATGTCACTTCTTCTTATGGCGAAAGAAAGGGACACAACTATACGCGCATCTATGGTCCACAGGGCCAATTGCTGTAGATCGATAACGAGGCAAAAAATCAAAAATCTGTCTGACAGAATTATCGGGGGTGGGGGTGATTGGGCAAGCACAGCAAACCTAGTTTTAAAGTTATAAAATGTAACAGGAAGCGTAAAAACGCATTTGAAATTCAGCTATCTCACTCCATCCAATGGCAAAAGAAAGGGACAGAGCTACCCCTGCTCGGCTCGTCAGCTGGCTGCATCCGCTATTCCATCCTTTTCTAGACCACCACCAAATCTTCCGTCCTTCTTTTTTGTTGCGCAGCCCTTGCCGGGTACCCATTGTCGATGTGCCGAGTCGAGCCGGGGCCTGGCCGAGCCACGGCTACGAGAGTGGCGACTCAAGGCACCCTCCCCTCCCCTACCCCTCCCCTCTACCCTAGAGTACGCACAAAATGTTAAAAAGGGACCCGTCGATCAACAAAAGCTAGTCTACCGTGGTGCCGCTCGGACACGCTCGGAGTAATTGGACCACCAGTGGATGGCAGCGGCTAAGTTTTACTAAATGCGAGGAATAATATGAAAACAAAGACTGCCGTGGAGAACATCATTTGGACTCGTTCTTTGATCTCAATTAAATCTAAGTTCCAGATGTTATAAACTAAAAACGGCAAATATTTGATGACATTGTCGATGTCAATGCGACTAACGCAAACCTAATGGAAAATATGTTTTCGATATTTTCGTAACACATTGTTGGGACGTAGCTGCTGTCGCGTCCTCTGTTGTCGAAGAAATTACTCCGAGCGGCATCACGGCAGTCAATTGTTGACCGCGGCCCGTGCCTATTCCTTGCCTGCTCTAGCGGCTGTTGGTCTCAAAAAAAGAGTAATTTTATATTTCGCCTTTTCCCCAAAAATGCGTTGTCTGCATCACAGGCCCATAACAACAGCATCATCAGAAAATCCATACGTTATGTGGTTTTCGACACAACCTTAGATCTCAACAAACAGGGCGAGTGAAATTCTCGTTCTGTTCGCTTCTACGTGGAATAGTATGAGAAAAATTACAAATCCATTTAGAAATTCATGTAAGGCAAGATGTGTGTACATAAAGCGAGGCGTGCATTGTCGGGCCGCCGGGCGGGGACAACACCTTGCAGGCCAGGGCTGGGCGGCCCGCGTATGAGAATAAAACGGTGCACTGACCGTTACTGTAAAACTGTAATTTTAAAACTGCCCCGTTCCATTACAAAACTAATTCAAACCTTCAAATATCCTTCAATTTTAAAAAACAAAATTAAATAAACTCATAAAACTTAAATAGGCGGTAACGTAACCAACCCAAACCCGTGCGAAGCCCCGGGCCTACCAGTGTCTCACAGAGTGAGACAGTATCTACAAATCTACAAAATGCCTAATCATGTGCAAAACTTCGGGCCTACCAGTGTCCCACTTAGTGGGACAGTATTTTTTAATATTTGAGGAATTTGACTACGCCCGTGACGTCGTGGGGCCTCTTTGAATTAGGGAGCTGTGAATTTTCCCACAAACCAAGTTTTTTCGTGTAATAAATCCAATTATCAAATGGTGACCTCTGAAAATGTTTACGACGAACCGCTTATGCTCCAGCGGCCTTTAGAGCGGAGCAAGTAAGAAGAAAATTTTATACCTTTCTAGAAATGTGTTTTGAGAAGCGCTGATAACAAAAATGCCCCCCTCCCTCTTCGGAGGCGGGAGGCAAAAACGGCCATTTCCCAGGTCCGTCCAGAGAGTTTGGTCACCAGTTTAAAGGGCAGTCGGGGAACAGGGCGCCCGGGTATATTTTGGTCTTTTCACATACTTTCCAGAAAGCCTGACATTTAAATGCACACAAATATCAAAGCAAGAACGTATTTCTAGTCCAAAAATTTCAATCGAGGATTGTGTTAGACCGTCTTCAAACGTGTACACTGATTGTAAGTTGTGAGCCCTTCGGTACGGCGGGAAAGGTCACGGCGGTGACGTCATCCCAGCTACTCCCGCGGAGCACTACGTCAGCTTGGGGATTGTGGCGCCCTCCGCCACGAGGCAGAACCACGTGTCGTTTCCTTCCCCTACGCGGGCCCGGAGTCTCCATTCCCCGTACGGCAGGATGGGGACGGACGGGAAGGTCCATGAAATGGGCTGGTCGGCGTACGCGGTGCTCCTCATCGTCTGCAAATTTAAGGTGTGCAAAAAGACGTACTGATAATAACATTATAATATGATCTCGTACCCGAGCTGTCATGAATTCAATACGTTGGCTGAGATGAAGACCAACTCTGAATAGTCAAAAATACTACACCTGCAGTTGGATCCTCATCACAGTCAAACGCAGTGGCTTTATCACACAGGTGTAAGTAGTATAACTGGCTATACATACCGGCTTACCTACTTTCCAGGGGCAGCCCCCCAAGGTACCGCTCTGCCTACCTTTCAGGGGTCGGCCTGCCTACCTCTCAGGGGAGGCGACCGAAAATTCGTGCTGCCTACCTCTAGGGGTCGGACTGTCTACCTTTCAGGGGTCGGACTGCCTACCTCTCAGGGGAGGCGACCGAAAATTCGTGCTGCCTACCTCTAGAGGTCGGACTGCCTGCATTTCAGGGGTCCATCTGCCTACTTTGCAGGCGTTTTAAGAAAAAAGGTCTGCCTGCATTTTCTGGGTCCGTCTGCCTACTTTCCAGGCGCCGCAAGGGGCGATAAAAAACTGCGAAATATGTCCTGCCTTCATTCCGTGCGCACGTAGTCCTTTAAAAGCAAGCGTGCCTACCCTCCAGGGGCTTGGCTTTTGAGTGCTATCTCCAAGCTGTGTCCATCCATATTAAACGCTGAAGTCTACCACTACGTTACGAGTTTTGTCGATTTCAATTAAGTTATTAAACTCTGAGAATACAACGCAGTTAACTGCTGCAGCCAGAGGTGACGCAAATCTTACTTCCAACCTCACAATCCCTTGTCGCTGTAAGTTCCAGTGACTCTCGTTTGCCGAGAGATCCTGCGAAATGTCGAAGGCAAAAAGCGTGTATCCTTTAGGGTAGTCAGAAAAAGAAAGATCGTTCCCCTCTTCTTTCCAGTGTATCCCCGTTCCACCGAACAGCGTATTAAACGCGTCAATGTAAGTATTGTTTGTGAAATCAGGAGTTAGTGGTTGTGCAGGTATCTGTTGTGAGTCCACGTGAAGACTCATGTAATTTATATTGAAATGCTGGAAATTGAACGGGTTATGTTTGTAGCTACCGTTGTAGGCTTGGTTGGTCACGAACCCTATGACAATCCTCTTTGGGAGTTGTCCGAGATGGAGGTTCGGAATTGTTTTGTCTTGTAGTCCTACGGGAATCGTGAATGTTTTCAGATCGACTCGTGTGAGTGGATATTTTGCTGGGGACGTTTCTAATGCTGCTGCGTGCCCCAGAAGGACGGTAGGAGAGATCCGAACCTTTCGCACTAACAGTGTAGCATCCAAAATGACAATCCTTTCGTTTTGCTTTGATGACATGAGCATAAAAGCGTCCCTATTACGTGTGAGCTTAATTCTCAGCTGAACATTATTTAAAATAAATCTGTCCTGGTTAAAAAAAATCCGAATGAATTGGACCCAGAAGTTCGATCACACTGCTGTTTTGTGATACATCATGACGTTTCTTCAGTCCTAAATTGTTGACAGAAGTAAAGTCATCCATGTCACCCGCAGTGTCTTTGTACCACATTCGCATTTTCATGTGAGAATTTTTTGCTGGCGTGTCGTATGCGAGTAGAGCTTCTATGTAACTACGATAGGAATATGTCAAAGAAGATTGTGAAATCAACTTCTGATTCAAAGAGACATCCACTTGACTCCATGGTGAGTGAAGTAAGTAATTGACGGGGGCCGCGTCACTCTGGTCTTCTGCTTTGATGTCCGCGCCGTTCTCATTCACTATTTTACATTTTACGTACAAAAGTGTGTGAGCCGGGTCAATATACTCATGTCCTGTTCCGGGTACACAGAATTCGATAGTGTTTGACTGATCTATGCTTGTGACTGGTTTAAATGGTATCCATTGCCCTCCTTCCAAAACGGTTTGTGTAGGAGGAACTGACCACAAGTCCAGTTCGGACTTGTGAAAATAAGTCCTTTGAAGGTCCCTTTAAGTCCTTTTGAAAAGTCCTTTGAAAATACCCAGGAACGCGAGGAAACAGGGTACCCTCTCCAGTGGACGAAGTGTTGCTTTTTGTCACCTTTCCCACGTGTCTTCACTATATATGCAATTTTAAATTTTTCTGGCTTTGTGACGCGGCTCAGTTCCCAAGAATAAAATGTCCCCTCCAGTTCCTCGTTATTGTCCAAGTCTGCTACTCGATACACAGGTTTTTCGTGTCGAATAACTTGTGTGATTTTGTAGATTTCCTCTGACCAGTTCCATGTACATCCCTTTTCGAAACGTTTTTTCTCTCTCGAAATTCTTTCATAGTCCCCGACTACGTTTAGGTGTGATTTTCTTTCCTCCTAACTTTCCTTGGTACAAGTTTTGGTACACCTCTAGGACTCGTCCTGGTTGACTGGCTTCAGTAGGAGTCATTTTCAGAGTCCTGTGATACTTTTGGTTGTAAGCTTGTGTTATATCATCTAGGAGCCCCCCCCCCCCCCCCCCCCCCCCCCCGTGTACTCATACTTTTCCCTTTCGGTAAAAACCTTTTGAAGCCATGGTCTAAGTGTGCCGATGAAACGTTCTACAACAGAACATTTTGTGTCAGGGTTGTTCGTGTGTGCGTATTGTATGTCCGTGTCTTGGAAATATTTTTTCAGTCTTTTGTTGTCAAATTCCCTCCCCTTGTCAGTGATGATGCGGGTTGACACGCACGTCCTCCGTCGAAGGCCCGAGAAAACCATCGCCTGATGTTAAATTTGCAAGCAAATGATCATCGCGCTGGTTCGCAGAGAAACGCTGTGCCGTGCCCGAGAGATAATTTGTGCCAAATTGCGCTCGGAACGTAGCACCGCTAAGAGTACCTACCTTGCTGCTGCTGACGGTGGTGGCGGTGCTGCTGCTGTTGCTGCTGCTGCTGCTGCTACTGCTGGTGCTACTGCTTCTGATTCGGCCACTTCCGCGGCTGCAGCCCTCCCTCGAGCTCGTCGAACTTGAGCTCGAGGAGGAGCTCGAACTTGACGTACAAGAACAGGACCGACGTTCGCGTATACACGGGCACCGTCGTGCCATGGTGAAATCCTGAACTGAACTGAGGCTTAGCCGAGGGCCCCCGGCTCTCCCGGCTATGGGACAAAATCCCAGGAAAAGATGTTTAGATTTTTCTGGCCTTGGGACTGGGCTGAACGCCGAGCGAACAGCCCCACAGCGGCGCGGTCTGGGTCATTGATTTTGACGACACAAAAAAATATAACCAGCCGGGCTTGGACGATTTTTTTCATTTTAGTGTCGAACGCTGACACAGCACGTCATCATGGGGCTTATCCCTCTCTCCGTTGCTTTTGCGTTGAATTTGATTTTCGTTCAACTTCAACCAATATCTAATGGCACCAGCCGTGCATTACTAGAAGAAAATGAAACGCACGCGCTCGTCTGGGATTGCGTAACATTTTTGGTTCTGATTTTCATTCTTCCGTGTGCATTTTTGGCGAGTCTGAATACAGTCGATGGTAATACGTCAAAAAATCAAAGCGATGAATCTCCATCTGGCTCTGATCGTCCGCGCCTCGAAAGGAGTGCGACTATTTAAAAGCAATAATCCGGAGGGAATGACCACGGGGGGCACAGCCCAGCTGCACAGCCCAGTGGCACGGTTTACGAGCGCGCGCACACACACACACACACACGCACACAATCATAACGGCAGCCACGAACACCAGTTCGAGGACCCATGACGGGGGGCGGAGGGGGTCCTGCTGGGTGACGGAGGCGGACGAGCATCCAACTCAAGGGGGAGGGGGGGGGGGGGGTTACCCGAAGCTCGCAGGCATACGAGGAGGGAGGGGGGGGGGGCAGAAGGGGCGTACGGTGAGAGGCGAGGCACGGAAGGGAAAAGTGGAGGGGGGGGGGGGTAGCGCTTGATCGGTACGGGGCCCGTGACACACGGTGAGAGGGGAGGCGGGGAGCGGCCGGGGTACCTGGCGCCCGGCGGCCCCGCCGCCGGGGACCTGCCGCGGCGGCTCGCTCACCCGGCGTCGCCAAGAGTCAAGGGGTATTAAAACGGCGCGATGACATGGAGCGTCACATTCACAGAGCACCTCGCCACAAGCACACCATCAAAAACACCACCGATATGACGGATGCTGAGTTTGACGAGGTCATCTCCTTCTTGAACAACATAAGTTTCCCAATGTCAATGGGTATGGTCCCACACGGTGACCCATACTTCACACGATATGCACTACTCGAAGAAAGGAAAAAACATTTAAAAATTGGCCTTTCAAATACAATACAGTCACACCGGACACGTTGAGTGCAGACGGTTTCATCTACATGGACAGTGACAGCCACGAAGATGACAATCGAGGGCGCTGTCTCTGCTTCAGCTGCGGGATCGGGATATGTAATTGGGAAACAAACGATGATCCGTCGGAAGAACATGCGAAATTTGCACCTTACTGCGGATATTTACAACAGAGGATGGGGAGGGACTTCATTGCTAGTGTACAGAGGCAAATGTGGGAGGAGACACAAGTGCCCGAAACATGGTTAAAATTAATTCAGAAAAAAAAAATTCTTTACACAATCCCAGTACAGAGGAGTTCCGAAAACTTGAATACCCTGATGAAATCGATGACGAATTCTTAGAAAGCCTTGCAACCATTACCCCGCAACCTGTAGATGTGGAACACCTGGAACATACCCTGCAACCCATTGAACCACGGGAGATGGAGAAAGAAAACACGGGGGACATTGGACAAGCACGGGGTGGACGTGATAACGAAAGTGAAAAATCAGGGACGATTCATGGGGATGACAAAGACATGAGGGGGCCATGTAAAATATGTCTTGAAAGAGAGGTAGCTATCGTATGCCTACCTTGTCAACACCTGTTTGCATGCACGGAGTGTATGCCAACACTCGACAATTGTGCAGTCTGTCGAAAACCGATTCTTAAACAGAACAGTTACGAGCATTTTTGTCCTAAAATTGTTAGTAGTATAGATTCCCCATTTTAACGGGCAGCCATTTTGATTCCCCATTTTAACGGGTAGGCCTGACCGGTCCGGACCTGTGTGTAACCTAACCTAAGTTAGGCCGTCATCTTAGGAGCCCATCCGCCATTTTGATGTTTTTTTTAAATTTTATGGAGATCTTTCTAGTGTCTAACCTAACCCAACCTAAGTTAGGTCGGGACCGAACAGGTGTGTAACCTCGAACCTACGTGAGGATGGCATAATTGAAATTCGAATTAGTTCGTGCCAGCGATCCAATCCGACATTTTGTTAATGCCATCCTGCCTGGACCGACCTGGTGGTCGGGGGAAGTCCCAGCCGTGGAACCGCCGCCGCCGCCGCCGTGTCCGCTGCCGCAGCACCTGGTGAGTACAGTGCCAACATGATGACGAAAAATTTCGCTCGATAGCTATTTCCTACTGCGCCCAGGAGGCAAGCTAAGATGCAGTCGTTAAGGATTTATTTTTTGTGTGGAAAATTCTTTCCCCAGGAGGCCTATTTGTAAAACCACTTAACTTACTTTTTATGAAATGCATTTTTTTCTTTTAAAATTTGTTTTGTGTTCAATTTTTTGGGTTTAATTTTTTATTCGCTTTGTATTTTGTTTTTTGGAAAGAAAACATTACTAATCAATCTCGTCAAATACGTTCATACCATACCACAAACCGATACGCCTTGCATTTTGCACAGCACAAGAATTAAGCGGAACCACAAAGTGTTGTGTGCAGTGCCACGGCACAAACAGCCTAGGCAGTCTTTGCAGCTTGGGACACCCTAATATTTCTATATTGATCACATCCACCCTAGGTGCTACAATACTCTCAAGCAATCTCCTCTTTTCCATGCCCTTCACATAGATACGTGAGTACTGAGACGTCCAGTGTCCAATAATGTCATAGCACACAGTTTATGGTTTATCACCATGGTGCCATTGGAGACCATGGACATTATTTGTCACATATCGGTTTTGGCGTCTGTAATACTTTGGTATCTGCGCACCATCATAGGGCGGGGCGAACGTTTCTGTACACCGTGTGAGGTCCCACAGAGGATCATACAGGGAGAACTCTTAGATGACGTACTCGCCATCCATGCCCCTCAGCATCTGAACGTCACAAGCAGCGAGAGTCATGGTGGGTGCGTGTGACTACGCGCTGTGATTCCTTATGACCAGTGCCGCGGATGTGGCTTAATTTATAGCCGATTAGTGCGACACTAGCGCCGCCTATCGGTGAAAATCAGAAACACTCACCACACCTACACACACACACACACACAGACATTCCTCACACTGTCACAGCCGATGCACTGTCTGTCGGCACAGGCTTAAACTCTGTACCGTTAATGCACGCCGATAAACAAGTACCAATAAGACATAAAATGCCTAGAAAAAAGAAAATCATGTCGACAACCTCGCTGGTGTCTTGCACTGCCGGAGTTTCCGTGACATTCTGCGTGATGCACCTTGACGGGCACCAGCAAAGCAGGAAGAACAAAGTCACACCTTCAACACCCATTCTGATTCTATACCATAGCGAATAAAACGCCTCGGTTTTATACCTTCTTCATCACCACACAGCAGTGCAGCGGCACAGAACAACGCACCGCGCCGCGCCCCAGTTTGAATTTTCGCGCGCTCCGCATCGACTATACCGCGTACGTCAATGATAAAGTGAACGGGCTGTGTTTTCCCCTACTTCCCCATCCCCTCGCGCTCCGCGGCAGTGACACTAGCAGGCCGCGAGCTCCGCGCCAGCCGGCGGGACGGCGGCGTTGCCGCTGCGCGGGACTCCCCCGCTGCTCCCCTCTCCCCGCCGCGGAGACGAGCCGAGCAGCCGAGCCCTTATCGGGAGCCGAGCCGGGGCGTGAAGGAGCAGCCTGCTAACTGAACTGGATCTCGCGCCCTCCCCCTGAGCCTTCCCCGCGCACCCCCGCGGGGCTCCAGCGTTCAAAATATGACGGTCGCATGAGTGCGCTGTCGTCGCCCTCGGCCGATCTGATTGGCTACGAATGACGTGACCGAAAGGGATGGGGCGGGATGGGGTGAAAAAGGGGGGCGTTTTTCCGCGAAATGAGTTCAAGTCTGTGCCTGTCCTGCCACCGTTGCCTTCCTCCCCGCGCCGACCCGCCAGACGTTTAGTGGAAGTTGTGCCGTGTGGTTACGGGCGGCCATCAACAAGTGTGTGCGCATCAACAGTGTAGTATGTCGTCGGAGGAGGAGGAAGTTTACGTGGACGTCGAGAATGTGTCAGGAGACACAATTAATTTGAGTGTGTCGTACGAACTGGAGGCTGCCGCCGCAGAGATCGAGACAAATTTGCTGGTAAGTACTCCAGTGCTCTGTGTCCTGCCCTGTCGTGTGTGCGTGTCCGTGAGTCCTTTGTGAAATCCAGTAAATTCAGTGCCGATTTCCATCGCGAGTGAGTGCTTTGGCCGATCCATGCCGATTTTCATCACGAGTGTGTCCCCTATAATTTTTTTTTTTCACAAGTGTAAGGGTTATATCTAACCTCTCTGGAAATCATTTTTCCTTGCCCATGGAGGTGGTCGCGTTCTGGTGTCCTTTGTCTTGCCGCGTACCGCGGCGTGTGTAGTGACCTCACAGTAGCTGCACAAGTGCATCGCTCGCCTCCCGGTGAAACCCCGCCGCGGGTGGCCGTGTGTAGTGCTTCTCACTCTAAATGTCGCGCTCCGTGAATCCCCGCGGAGACCGGCCGGAGTCTGGGCCGGGGTGGGCAGGGGCTGGGTCTGGGGACGGGTACGGGCAAAAAAATATTGCAGTCGGTAGGACTCGAAGCTACGGGTCCACCTTAGTGGACACTGATTTCTTATCAGACGCCTTAACCACTCGGCCACGACTGTTGCTTGTATCGTGCCGTGTGGGCGCGTGCTTTTTATCACGCTGGGACTGGGGCTGGGACTGCGCCATCTTATCGACAACCCCTACTGTATTGTTTTCTCGTGTGCCTGGCCTCCCTCAAATGTGTCCGTAGGTGTCCGAGGTTAGAATCTGTCCGTCCGTCTCGCGTCCGCCCGTCCGACGGCAGCGAGCCTTTTGTTTCGCAGCGCGCCTGTAGGTAGAACTGGTTGCATACCCACACGGCGCTCAGCGCCTCAGGGGAGGGCGGCGCGGCGCAGTACCGCTGCTGATGCGCGTAGCGCGGGGGTTGCGGGGCAGCGCGCCTGTAGGTAGACCACGTGCAGCCACTACGCACGGCTGTAGACCGGGTTGCATACCTACACGGCGCTCCGCGCATGGAGAGGGAGGACGGGGCGGCGCTGCTGTAGTGGCGGGGGGGGGGGGGGGGGGGAGATAGAATTTCAGTCCGTTTTCTGTTTCAGGAAAATGTGACGCCCTCTCCCTCCCCATCGCCGCCCCCTCCCGCTTCCCCTCCGGGGGAAGTAAAATTCATAGGGTGGGAGGACGCTACGACGCACGCGACAAGGGTAGGGTCTTCTCGCCGTCGGCGTTGTCACGGCGAAATTTCAAGCCTTTTAATTCAAAAATTTGCCTTTTCAGGCTGATGATGCTCTCTCCCCGGTCGCTGATGGACCTGCGGCAGTAGCCCAGCCAGCATCAGAGGACCTCAGAGATGTGCTGCTTCAGCGGCGCGCGGAAGTAGCCTAGCCAGCATCAGAGGACCTCAGAGATGTGCTGCTTCAGCGGCGCGCGGCCATAGACACAGCCAGTGACGTCACCCCCACTCCAGCCCGGCCAACAGACGGGGATGGAAAGAGAGGATGCGTAAGTACGCCTGTCTTCATCTGTGTGAATTTAATGTTCTTTCCATTGATTCCGAACATTGTTAAAATTCATTCTTAATGTTCCAGCTTCGCCTGTTCGGAATCCTTTCATCCCACCCCCGCTGTCGGTTGCCAGGCAGCGGGTGCGGTCCATGTGGGCTGACGGTTGGCAGACCCCCGTGGGTGTTTGCCGCGATGCAGTGCCACTGACCTCCGCAGCTGAAGAGGCTGCCCGTGCCGTTGCGACGTCACTGGCTGATGCCATTCAGCTGCCATCGTGCAGCACACCAGTGAAGCGAGGGGGAGACCTTCCACTGCTGGAATTTTCACCTGTGAAGGTTTGTTCTACTTATCTTTTGTACGAAGAATCACACCTTTTTAAAAGTTGATTAGTGTGACTAATTTTTTAAATGATATCAGAAACTTAGAGAATCCGCCTTCAAGCGGCTTGGGCCAAAGCCTGCAGAGGCACCAGTCCCGGTCGCAGCCCAGGCTCAGGCACCAGTCCCGGTCGCAGCCCAGGCTGACACGGACCCAACCCGTCGGCGCCCCACCCGGCCAGCCCTACCGGGCAAGAAGAGGAACAAGTGATGGCGTTTTTTTGTCCTCAGTTTTTTTGTTTTTTGTTCTTATTATTAAGGTTATTTATGCGAAGTGACGGTTTTTTAAGTAAAAAAATTGTCACAAACTAATAAATTTTTTTAGTTTTGAATCCTTGATTTATTTTTAAGACTCCTTTCCAGCATGTATTTGAACAGAAATATTTTTTCTTGGTTTACCATATTTTTTATTTTTTTATGAATTTTCTTCAACAATTTTTAAAATGTCATTCACTTTCACATCTGCTGCATCAATTTGTTAGGGACGAAGTCCAAGTGATAACACATTATCTCATTTTTAATCGTATCTGGGATCGGAGATGTTTGGCTGTTAAATGCATACTCCACTAAGCTCTCCTTATGGTTTTGAGTGAGCTCTTTGAGAGATTTCACATTTTTGAAAACTTGCTGCATACAGTAGGCATGACTCCGTCTCATTACAGTTGGCCAACTGCACTTCATTTTTTTTACTCCAGAGTTGTATTTTATCAAGTCTCTTAAGCAAGCGATTTCTTGATCTGTGCAGCATGTTCCACGTAGTATCACCAAGATTAATTTGAGTGTTGGAATCAGTGCGTTGTACAGAGACAGAAAAGAGATAATTATTTTTATTGTTGAGATACAGATTGAGTGTTACACCACCCAAATTCAGAGGGTTTAAAGCACTTTTGTTGTGTAGTGCATTCTGAAAGTAAGTGTGAACTTCATCTGATGTAATGACTTTCAACTCCTCATCTCTCAGTCTAATCCATTTTCTACTGCCTTTAGAGTTTGACTCAGCCAGCAGTAAAATGTAGGGATCCAGAGAATTTAAATCGAGTCCCACTCGTATTTCTTTAGATTCATTTTTGGTCAGTGGAAATGACTTTATTTTAAGCTGGACAGGGAAAGCATTTATATTTTTAGGAGCAGCATTCTTAACGAAACTTTTATATTTTTTTTCTGGCTCTGGTGGTTGTTGGTCCAGACCCAAGTCAGTGATTAGCTGAGGGTCAACGACCTGCTCAGTGTTACAAATCTGATCCCAATTAATTGGCAGCATGTCATCCCACACAGGGGTGGGTCCAGCCAATGGATAAGGGCATGGTGGGGATGGGGGATCACACATGTGGTATGGGGCAGCCTTTATGTGGTACACAGGCTGAGGTGGGGCATAGGGGTGGGGAGCTGGAGTGGGCGGAGGAGGGGCGGATCCTGGAGGCATGTAGCCGTAGCTGGCGGGGTTCATGGAGGGTCCTGGGTGTCCGGTCGGCGCGAAGGCTGGGAGCCGGGCACTGCCATGGCCACCGTCCATGGTGACAGGGGACATGTCCTCGCGGATCAAGTCCTGGACGAGGCGGCGCTTGCAACCCTCATCCGAGGCGTTCATGACGGGGGTCACGGAGACGGGTAGGGCACCACAAGGGGTGTATCCTGGCGTGTTAGCCGGGGGGTAAGGACCGTCACCGTCGTCGACGCCCTGAGGCATGTCGACGGCGACACCGCGGCAAGGGGCCGTGGCCGAGGCCTGGGTGGCGGGGGTCATGACGTCCTCACGGAACAAGTCCGAGACGAGGTCCTCGTAGCGCAGACAGCGCTTGGCTGACGGCTGCATCGTCGGGGTGGTGTCACAGGGACGCTTGCTTGTCATCTTGGAGGAAGAGAGAGAGATGTTGCTGACCGAAGTACAGACTTTGACTGTGCCTTGGGGCGAGCTCTGATTTATAGGACGGACGAGGCGATCATGCGACACCTATCGGTCATGGTCGAAACTACTGCTTCGCTCTGATTGGCTATTAATTCGAATTTTGACCAATCACGGACGTCGCCCGGTGCGCGCGGGTGGTCGACAAGTCTAATCAGGTGCAGCGGAGCACACAGTGCGTGCACCGACACGGTACGCCACGCGCGCGCAGCGCTCCTATTGGTCTAAAATCATAACTTTGTCCAATGGCACGCCAGCGCCGTTCGCGGCGCTAGCGCAGCAGCGCACCCTATCGGCAACTAATGTAACTAAGCGAGTCTTATATAACGAGGCGCTGTCCGCCCACTCGGCATCAGTATTCGTCGTCGTCGACATCGTGGGATCTTCTCCGTGCTTCGTCGCCGTCTTCCGTGCTCTTCGCTGCAAATTTAATCAGTCTTTTTAAAGACTTGTTTCAACAAAGACCTTTTACTTCAAATCTTTATTTGAAGTTTTTTTCACTTCAAATATTTTTTGAAGTTTTCTCTTCACAGTCTTTTTTAAGACTATTCTTTCCCTTTCTTGTCATGAATTCTTCTTTGAAGAATTTTCTTGATGAGTGGGATGGTGGCTGCTTTCTCAACAACGAGCAGCTCGCTGAGGCGTACACTTGCTTCCTCTTGGCGCTCCTAAGGACCGCCAAGACCCTCGTGTCCTTCCCTTCCTCCGGGTTGGGTTCGACGCATACCACCGGGAGCAGGCCGGCGCTGACCCGAACGCCACACTGAGCTACCGCATGGCTACTGCCATGGCCGGAGGTGGTGGTACCACGGCTTCGGCCCCGGAGCACCCTGCCACGCTGTCCGCAAAGACCGCCGCTGAGCCGGCCCGGCCCACGCCGCGGCTGTTCAGACCCTGGGAGTCACCGCGCCGCCCCGCCACGCCCCGCCGCTCCCCGTCCCCGCAACCCGGACCGTCCCGCACGCCACCGGGGTCGCCCCAACCCGGACCGTCGGGGGTTAAGCGGCCGCGGGAGGACGAGGACGTCGACCGGGGGGACGTGGTAGAGGAGGGCGCAGACCAGCCGGCGATTGAAATCATTGAAACGAGGGAGCGCGAACTGAAACGCTTCAAGACAAAGTTCAGGGAGGAAGTCTGTGTCATCAAGGGGCTGGGTAACACCCTCCCATCTGAGGAGGTTATGACAGACCTCTTTGATACGATGCTGCAACGTCAGCAGGATGCCGTGCAGGCAAAGGATAATGACCGTGTGATCCTCGAGATTCAAAATGCAGAGAATGCTGATAACCCTCTCTGGTTTAGTATGAGACGAGCCGACCAACTGAACGGTCGCGTCATTCTTGACAAACTCGGTGGAGTTTTGGATTCAAATCAGTCATTTATGTCTGAAGGGCTGCTTAGAATCTCATACATACATATTCCGACTCCCGAAGCCGGCGGACGGCGAACCAGCCGTGTGGCCAACGAAAGTATGGAGCAATGGTTGGAGAGAAAAATTAAGTCAAAAACAATCTTCTCTCCCAATAACACCACCGACTCCATGAGTCTGACGCGAAGTGTGGCAGTGGCCATAGCAAAAGAGGGTATGCACTCTCAGGCATTCTATCGAATGAAAAAGCCTGAATCACAACTTCAGCGAAAAAATGCTGTAGCCTTGTGTGAATTAGCGAAAATCAATCCTACAAAACCTTGCGGAATCGACGAGGTGCAAAAACTTCAAGATGTTTTGCCAGATTATAGGTTATGTGTATTTATTGACAGGGAGGGAAAAGAATGCATCTTTAAGGGGCCGAGCTCTGTTGGTAGGAAAAACATATTTCTGCTTCTTCATAAAGAACACTTTCATGCTATTTTCTACCCATGTCAAGCATTTGATACTCACCTTATGTGTGACAGGTGCACTGTTTTTTACAACAATAAGGGGGAACATCACTGCCCAGCCACTTGTTGGCGATGTCTTGCACCCGAGCCCCATGGTGAGCGCATCCTTCCTCTAAGACGTTGTCCAGACTGTCAACATCAGTTTGCAGGAGATGAATGCTTCAACACTCATAAAACTCTGATCCTACCTCACACAAAACAAACGAAGTGTGATTGCTATAAATTCTGCCCCATGTGTCAAAAGAGCTACAGCTTAATTAGGGGTCAAAGACATGTGTGTGGATTTGTATACTGCAAATTCTGCAAGCAAAACGTAAATGAAAATCATCTTTGTTTTATGCAAGCTTGGGAGGAGAGAAAAAAAATCCAAAGATGAAGTATATCACCATTTTTTATGATATAGAAACAACACAATGCGACCCTGTTGAAGGAAATGACAGTATTTTTGAGCACAAGCCAAACGTATTGGTTTGCCAGAATGTTTGTTATGCCTGTTGCTCAGTCACACAAAATGATTATTTTTGCACTGTGTGCAAAACGCGGCAACACATTTTTCATAACATGGACGATAATAACCTGAACGTCATGGGTCAGTTCATCGATTATTTTTAGTCCTTCTCAGCTAAAAGTGAACTGCTACTGATAGCACACAACGCTCGATCTTTCGATGCGGTTTTTGTGCTCCAGGAAATAATTGCTCGCAAATTAAAACCAGAGCTCATCCTGCAAGGTGCTAAAATTATTTGTTTAAAAGTAGGCAAATGGAAATTTATTGACTCCCTTGTGTTTTTACCAATGCCTTTGAGTGCTATGCCAAAGTCCTTTGGCTTAACAGAGTTGAAAAAAGGCTATTGGCCGTTCTTAGCTAACATGCCTGAATATTACAAATATGAGGGGCCTATGCTAGATAGAGACTTTTATTGTGTCTCTGGGATGAAGGCTAAAGCAGCGTCTGACTTCAACCTCTGGTACAGGGAACAAGTCAACAAAAATGTTGTCTTCAATTTCAGAAGGGAATTGATTGAGTATTGTGTGTCAGATGTCACAATTTTGAGACAATCCTGTCAGGCTTTCCGAACGCTTTTCACAGAAATAGCTGGATTCGACCCCATGCTTAACTGTATCACATTGAGTTAAGCTTGCATGGCGGCATTTCGACGTGATTTCTTAATTAAAGATACCATCGGCATTGTTCCACCGGGGGGGTACCACGGTCGTGGTAAACAAAGTCACATAGCACTGAAGTGGCTTGACTACGAGTCACACAAACTGGGTCAAAAAGTCAAGACCATATACACGGACCGTGAGGTCTCTGTGATGGGCCGTCGTGTTGACGGTTATATTGAGATAACAAAAAATGATAGTACAACTGAAAAGCGCATCTATCAATTGCACGGAGACTACTGGCATCAGTGTCCCACCCACTATCCGTGGAATGGAGAGAGTGAGAACCGCTACGAGAACATAGTGCGACTTACAGCTCTCTTTCGCAAATCAGGGTATGTAGTAGTGGAAAAATGGGAGTGTGACTTTATGGATGACCTGAAAAATGACCCCAATGTGAAGGCGAACTTTGAGGCAAACCCCACCTCCAGAGTGCCTCCACTCGTACTCCGCGATGCCCTGGCAGGAGGGCGGACGAACGCTATGCGCTGGTCATACACGGCAGATCTTACGAAAGGGGAAAAAATAAAACTGGTGGATGTGATCAGTGAGTACCCTAATTGTAACCTACGTGGGCGTTATCCATTTGGTCATCCTACTATATTCCTAGAGTCAGACCCTGAAATGCCTAAAGTAAATGAGTGGAACGGGATTGTAAAGTGTACTGTTCTTCCCCCCCTTAAACTTTTTCTTCCTGTCCTGCCTTATAAATGCGGTGGAAAACTGATGTTCCCGCTCTGTCGCACTTGCGTTGAGACGGAGAGTGAGAGTCTTGACCATCAGTGGTGTACACATTGTATTGACGAACGCAAACTCACAGATACGTGGTGTGCACCAGAGATACAGTTAGCAGTGCAAAAGGGTTATACGATTCTATCAGTTCATGAAGTTTATCAATACCCAGGAACAATGGTGTATGATCCCTAGACTGGAAATGATGGCCTTCTCTCGGCATACATCCGCTGCTTCATGGCGCTGAAAATTCAAGCCAGTGGTTGGCCTGAAGATTGTACCACAGATGAAGACAAACGGCAGTTCGTGGAAGACACACTAAAATTTGATGGGATTACTGTAGACCCCTACAAAATGGAGAAGAATTCTGCACTCCGCACACTCTCAAAATTAATTTGCAACAGTTTTTGGGGGAAATTCGGGGAGAAAACGCTTCGTCCAAAGACGATGCTTATCTTTGATTATACTGAGCTCATGAGCATAGTCACAGATCCTGCCAAAAAAGTGAGTGCTTTGACTCCATTAGGTGAGGATTGCTTACAAGTGACATACAAACCGTTGGAAGAGACGGACGAGTCTCTTCCTACATCTTCTCTGCTTCATGCAGCTTTCACTACATGTTTAGGTCGCTTACAATTGTATAAATATCTGGACATAGTGAAAGAGAGGGCCCTGTATAATGACACTGATAGTGTGGTATTTATTAGTAGGCCAGGAGAGCCCGACCTACCCTTAGGGACCCATCTTGGGGATCTCAGCGATCAAATCGTCGAGGACTATGGACCTGGGTCCTTCATTACACAGTTCGTCGCGGGGGGCCCAAAAAATTATTCTTACGAAGTGGCTGTCGGAGGTGATGTCAACAACATCAAAGTGTGCATAAAAGTAAGGGGAATTACCATCAACAGATCTTGTGATGAACTTATGACATTTCGTAATCTTAAGGCTATGGTCATGGGAGAGAGGCCAAAAATAAACGTTCAAATTCCGCGCCAAATAGCACGGCTGTCTAACTGGAAGATTGTCACGAGATCTGTTTCAAAAGACTGGCAGGCAAAGAATACGAAAAGGCGAAGAATAGGAATGGAAGAGACCGTTCCTCACGGATTCAACCCAGAAGAGGACATTGATGAAGATATGATTGAAACAATGGCACTCCTCTATGATGCCTAGTGTATTAACACATTGTAAAACAGAACAAAAAAACACAAGAAAAAAACAAACTTTAAAAAACGTGGAATTGTTTTTATAGCCCTACAGAAAGGTATTCTATCCACAAAAAATATTTAAAAAAAACTTGCGCAAGGGAGAGCAGGCTGGCCCTATATAAGTAATGTACTCACACATTCCGTTTATTCGTGCGTTGACCTTTTGTGAGAATGGACCTAAGATTTGAACACCCTTGTAATTCGCTCGTGGTCGGTGGAAGTGGTGCAGGGAAAACATACACTGGCGACCAAAATTAGCGGTCCACTTTTTCCGAAGTCCGCCATTTCGTTGCTAGTCGACCTAGAGAGCTGAAACTCCGTGTAAGCACGTACCAAAGGTTCATCTTCCAGGTCCCTGGACGCCAATTTTATTGGTTCACTCTAAGGGGTGGAACCACCCCCTTAACTCCGACAATGTCGAAAATCGCCGCGAAGGGCGCCGATAAAACCCATGTGGCGGGCAAAAATTGTCAATTTTTCAGTCGGCGTGAACTCATGGACCATTGAAGCTGCTGATTCCTGAATTTCGACGCCCTACGACCATCCCTTAATTTTGGAGGGGGTGGGGGTAGTTTTTGAATTAGGGGTCGTAGAGTTTCGAAATTGATCGCAAAGGGTAGCAGAGGGCTCAGGGGCGTCAAAAATACCCGGCGCGACTTAAATCGACACCATAAAAGTGTAATAAACTCGAAAAAACTGAAAAATTAGGCTTGTTTTTACAGTCACTTTGCGTCCCTCTACCGCCGCTCTCAGTCGAGTTAGGGTAGTGCGGGAGACGGTTTTTTACAGTTCGAACCTTTACAAACTAGGCCCCAAACGGAGAACTCAAAATCTCGAGGGCTTCAACCTTGAAACTACAGGGGCGCATACCCCTGCAAGCGATTTTCAAGAAAAGTCAATTTTTGAATCGAATTTTATGGCACGCAAATTGCGCGAATATTGACCACAGCCACTGTAATCATCGAAAAAGTGCCAGGCGCGTTCGTTTCCATGGATTTTGTGGCCTCTAAGAGTGATTGTTTGGATGTCACGCTTTAACAATGGGGTGTAAGAGTCTATGCTACCGCAATTTAAGGGTTGAAGCCGTCGAGATTTTGTGTTGTCCGTTTGGGGCCTAGTTTGTAAAGGTTCGAACTGTAAAAAACCGTCTCGTGCAACACCCTAACTCGACTGAGAGCGGCGGTAGAGGGACGCAAAATGACTGTAAAAACCAGCCTAATTTTTCAGTTTTTTCGAGTTTATTACACTTTTATGGTGTCGATTTGAGTCGCGCCGGGTATTTTTGACACCCCTGAGCCCTCTGCTACCCTTTGCGATCAATTTCGAAACTCTACGACCCCTAACTCAAAAACTACCCCCACCCCCTCCAAAATTAAGGGATAGTCGTAGGGGGTCGAAATTCAGGAATCAGCAGCTTCAATGGTCCATGAGTTCACGCCGACTGAAAAATTGACAATTTTTGCCCGCCACATGGGTTTTATCGGCGCCCTTCGCGGCGATTTTCGACATTGTCGGAGTTAAGGGGGTGGTTCCACCCCTTAGAGTGAACCAATAAAATTGGCGTCCAGGGACCTCGAAGATGAACCTTTGGCACGTGCTTACACGGAGTTTCAGCTCTCTAGGTCGACTAGCAACGAAATGGCGGACTTCGGAAAAAGTGGACCGCTAATTTTGGTCGCCAGTGTATTTCATAAAGAAGCTGATAGAAAACAGACATGTCTTATTCAACACCTCATTTGACGAGATCATATTTTATTACACAGAGTGGCAACCATGATGATCTATCTTCTGATCACGAAGTGAATTTCAGACAAGAGATGCCCTCTCTGGATGACCATCCACCAGGACTTGGTCCAAAACTGATTATTATAGATGATTTCATGCAAGAAATACAAAAAGAGCATAAAGAATTCCTGAAATTCTTAATCAAGGGATCACATCATAGAAATTTTTTATTTTCTTCTTGAGTTAGTGTCTGTTCCCTCGAGGACTCAGACAAATCAGTCTTAATGCACACTATGTCGTGCTATTTAAGACATCACGTGACTTGGCACAAATACGCACCTTCTGCTTACAAGTGGACCCCCAGCATTGGCGGGCTCTGCTCGAGGCTTATGAGGACGCTACACAGGCAGGACACAGTTACATCCTGTTTGATTTCAAGCCTAAACAGTTGGACCATCTGCGCATACGCACACACATCTTTCCTGACGAACCCGATGTGATCTACATCCCCCAGGGAAAGTATAAAAGGGGGCTGGAAGGCGTGCACTAATCATTCGTGAATGATGTCTCAGAGCGTGAAGACGCATAAGGCGCTGCTGCAAGCTCTGCAAACAGCAAAGCCAGCCCTGCGTAAAGCGATTCTAGAGAAAGCCGACAGAGCACTTATTTTTGCGATTTGCGAAATCTGTGAGAACCTTCTGATCGGGAACATAAAAATAACAGAGGAACAGAGAAATAAACTTCGCAAGCACCGAAATCAGTTGCGCGCGATAGCTCAGAGAGGAGGAGGCAGCGGCTACCAAGTGAAGAAGAAAGCTGTTCTTCAGCGGGGAGGCGCATTCCTCCCACTGCTTCTCTCTACAGTTAGTTCTGTGTTGCCATCACTCCTATCATGAATCACGTCAAAAAAATGATTCTCGTTCCACACGACAGTGTGGCTCGAATGCATGATGCTCCCACGACTAGTCCTCAAATACAAATGAGTGCCCTGGACTCTGAAATGAGTCATATTTTATGAATAAACAATATGTGGATGACTCGGAAAAATGGAAAAGGTACAACGAGGCACTGCAGCGTTTTCTTCACTTCTCTAACGAGCCTCGAAAACCGATTTCGATACAATTGGAGTCTGTAAATGGAAAGGAGGAGAACACTGTATCACAAATGCGAGAGCAGCTTGGATCGGTAGTCCCAAAAACATATAAAGAGCAAGCACTGCGAATCTATGATTATTTGTGTCAGTCTGGCTCGCCGATCACGACAGGAGCCGTGACCATAGATGGTGCAAAGCAAACACACTCAAATATTATTGATTTAATCAGTGATCTCACTCGCTTTCGAAAGAATATCGAGCCTAAAGGAGTAGGAAAATTCATTCAGGCGCTGGCTCATATGAACATTCCTTTGGAATTAATAGGGAACGATAAAAGGAGACACGCCATCCACCAGGCGAAACAGTCAGGCGGTGGTTACGATGGTGGTGACACGCCAGTCACAGAGCGTAAGCGACACACCCCAAAAACCAGAACAGAACCTAAGAAGGGTGTCACAACCCAGAGAGGAGGATGGAAATCTTGGTAAAGTGTTTCACACACCGTCCCACCCTGCCTCATACAGTACACCTTGGAAGTTGTGGCGTGCTACGGGTGAGAAGAAAGCAAAAGTGGACACCTACTTACAAGGAGAGGATGCTTACACATTACACAAGCCTGCAAGGCGACATTTTCCTCGTAATGTGACTTATACAGATAACATAGACGATTGTTGGCAGACTGATCTGACCGATTTTCAGTCTTTGCGTGACGATAATCATAACTACGCGTACATTTTGTGCGTTATCGATGTGTTCTCAAAATTTGCCTGGGCTGTACCTATAAAAGATAAATCAGCAAAGTCGATTGTCAGTGGATTTGAGAAAGTATTTAAAGAGACCACACGACGTCCCACTCGTCTCTTCTCGGATAACGGCAAGCAGTACAGGAACAAACCTTTTCAAAAGTATTTAAAGGAGATGGACATTAAGTATTTTCACACTTATGACCCTGAAACGAAATGTTCTGTAGTCGAACGTTGGCAGAGAACACTAAAGACAAAATTATTCAAAAAGTTTACTGCGACTGGGAATTACTGTTATGTAGACGGGTTGCTGGACGATACTGTCCAAGCCTACAATAACACATATCACAGATCGATAAAAATGAGACCAGTGGATGTGACTGCTGATCGTGTCCTCGAAGTCTATCAGAATCTTTTTGGCGGGGAAAAACAAAAGAAAACCCCCAAGTTCAGAGTCGGGGATTTCGTCAGAATCAGTCGAGAAAAGAAAAAGTTCGAAAAAGGGTACAACTGGTACTGGAGCGAGGAGATTTATAAGGTCATTCAGGTCATTCCTCATGACATGCCGGTGTACCGGTTGGAGGATCTCGATCAGGATGAAATTGAAGGTACATTTTATGAGCAGGAGCTCCAGAAGGTCACCAAGCCCGAGACCTTCCAAATCGAATATATAGTGCGGTCTAAGACAGAGAAGGGCATTCGTAAACATCTTGTCCACTGGAGAGGTTATCCTGAGAAATCTCGTTCTTGGATTCTTGACCGTGAACTTATTACGATTTAAGATGGATTTCTATGCCTATCTCCCAAGTAATGCTAGTCCCGATGTCTATCCAGACAACAAGACATCCCACTTTAAAATCGAGTTGTCGAAACGAATGGAACTGCACGGGAGATGGCAGGCTGCTCTAATTGAGCTCCACTATCTGAACACCGTAGCACAGGTCCTTGAGGGGGAAAATGAGATCACGCTTCAGTCTGAGCACATCGTCGACACCGTCTGTGTGCAACCGGGAAGTTATCCGAACGAGGACGAGTTTCTCGTCGCTATTCATCAGGCCATCAGGACGTTTGACAACGACATACACGAAAGAAATCCTTTCGAAGAGACAAAAGACAAACGTCTTGTGTTCGATGCATGTTCTATCGATGAGAAGGCCACGGTCTCCTCACCCCGTCTAGCTCTTCAGCTCGGACTGGAGCATCCCGGTCCCTTCCCTGCGAACGAACGTATACACGCTGCAAAGCCGGTTGATATCTCTCTAGGGATCCCCTCTCAGATGTTCGTGTACTTAGACATCTTGTCAGATCAGATCGTAGGTCACACGAGGGCACCTCTCCTTCGGACGGTACCACTCAGCATTAACACGACATACGGGAGCATGTCCATATTCCACTGTGAACACCCCATCTACTTTGAGCTGAAGACGAAATCGTTTGACACCCTGGAAATAGATATAAGGGACCACGCAGGCCGTTATGTGCCATTCGATCACGGGACATTAACATTGCTTGTTCACTTTAAACAGCTCTGATGGCTCCGCAAACTCATTACAACGACTATTACGTCAACCAGGCGGGCGGCGGCGGTGCGGGGAATTACTACGCAGGTGCCCCGTACCAGAAAGGCTATGGGATCGGTTCGTGGCTCGGCGGGCTTTTCCGCTCGGTCCTTCCGCTGTTCCGTAGCGGCGCGGTTGCATTGGGGCGGGAGGCGGCGCGGGCGGGTAGTACGGTCCTCGCTGACGTCGCGGCCGGTCAAAATTTTAACGATAGCATGAAAAATCAGATGCAAGAAATTGTAAATCAGTTAAAACGAAAGGCCGAGGACGGGATGAAGGGGTCTGGGGCTATGAAAAGGCGACGTGCTGCACGTAAGACTCATTCCGCACCGAGAGGTCGTAGGAGAAGCACGCCAAATATACAAGACCTGCTCTCATAATGGCTTTCATGCACCCTCAATCTAGCGAGTGTTTCCGCTCCGAATTGGATTGGTGGTTGGTCCCACCAACTCAAACCGTTCTGGAGGGAACACACTGGGTGCCTTACAAACCACTCACCACACTCGATAGTGCAAACACGGTAGAATTTTCCATACCTGGTGTGGGTCATGAATACATCGATCCAGCTCACACTATGTTGTATGTGAAAGCAAAAATTGTGAAAGCGGATGGTAAAGATCTAGTGGCTAACGATAATAGTGGTGCTGCACCGATTAATAACGCGCTCCACGCACTGTGGAGTCAGCTCGATATCAGTCTTAATCAAAAAGTGATATCTCATTCTAGCATGACGTATCCTTATAGAGCCTATATCGAGTCTCTTCTTAATTATGACACAGCTGCTAAACATTCTCATATGGCACAAAGAATGTGGTATAATGATACGCCTGGTCATTATGACTCTCTGGACGGTGTAGAAAACACAGGTATTGCTGAACGGCGTGCACTCACAGCAAGAAGTCGGGTCTTTGAGATGATGGGTCCACTTCACATTGACTTTTTCAACCAAGATAATTTTCTTCTCAATAATGTGGAGCTCCGTATTAGACTGATTAGAAATCGTGATGCGTTCACACTTATGTCCACAGCCGGGACAGAGAAAATACGTCTCCTAGACGCCACACTCTACGTCAGGAAAGTCACCGTCTCTCCGTCTGTTCTGCTCGCACATGCACACGCACTCGAGAAAGCACCAGCAAAATACCCGGTGAACAGAGTGGACATTAAAACAGTTACGATCACACAGGGCTTGAGAGATAAAAATATCGATAATCTCTTTATGAATCAGATGCCTCAAAGAGTCATCATAGGATTCGTGGACAATCGTGCATTTAACGGCGATTTCACACGAAATCCTTATAACTTTCAGCACCTGAATGTGACTTATCTCAGTCTGATGGTAGACGGACACCCCGTCACAGCGCACCCACTAACACCCGACTTTGCTAATGGTTTGTACATGGAGGCGTATAATACACTCTTCGCTGGAACGGGCATTCATTGGAAAGACGAGGGAAATAATATCGCGTTTAACGATTACCCTGGCGGAAACACGCTGTACTGTTTCGACCTCTCTCCCGATCTGTCGGCAAACGAACCCCACTGGAATCTCCAGAGACAGGAAACACTCCGTCTTGAAGTGAAGTTCGGAGTACCCGTAGCACATCCCGTCAACTGCATCATTTATGCAGAGTTCCAAAACTTGATTGAAATCGATAAAAACCGAAACGTGATTGTCGACTACAACGCGTGATCATAGACGACGGTTTGGACGGAGGCACGTTGGACACCATGATGAGAAATGACAAGCACATCGCTCCTCTCTTTGAGGGTGTTTTCGCAGCAGACACTTTACCACGGCGGTTAGAAAAACGTCCAGCATTACTCATATGTAACACGGACCCCATTTCAAAACCAGGCACACACTGGGTAGCTTTCTTCATTGACAAAAATGGGGACGGAGAATTCTGGGACTCATACGGCATGCCACCCTTAGTATCACAGCATCGCAAATTCTTAGATAGATTGTGCAAAAAGTGGACATATAATCACACCAGTTTGCAAGCACTCGATTCTAAAGTGTGTGGAGACTATTGTATTCTATACTTAGTGCACAGAACACACGGTTTCACTCTGCACAAGTTTGCAAAAACACTGTTCACACAAGATGCAGAAAAAAACGATAATGGTGTACGAAAATTATTTAGACGCATGTTTCGTACAAAATGTATGCTCCCAAATACAGATTCACAAATGTGTACAGTAAGAAAAAATAAATTTGTACATGTTTGCATGTTTGTTTCAAAAAACTTTTCACAAAAAAATCTTTACAAAAAACAAAATACAAAACGAATAAAAAATTTAAACACAAAAAAATTAAACACAAAACAAATTTTAAACGAAAAAAATGCATTTCATAAAAAGTAAGTTAAGTGGTTTTACAAATAGGCCTCCTGGGGAAAGGATTTTCCACACAAAAAATAAATCCTTAACGACTGCATCTTAGCTTGCCTCCTGGGCGCAGTAGGAAATAGCTATCGAGCGAAATTTTTCGTCATCATGTTGGCACTGTACTCACCAGGTGCTGCGGCAGCGGACACGGCGGCGGCGGCGGCGGCGGCGGCGGTTCCACGGCTGGGACTTCCCCCGACCACCAGGTCGGTCCAGGCAGGATGGCATTAACAAAATGTCGGATTGGATCGCTGGCACGAACTAATTCGAATTTCAATTATGCCATCCTCACTTAGGTTCGAGGTTACACATCTGTTCGGTCCCGACCTAACTTAGGTTGGGTTAGGTTAGACACTAGAGAGATCTCCACAAAATTTAAAAAACATCAAAATGGCGGATGGGCTCCTAGGATGACGGCCTAACTTAAGTTAGGTTACACACAGGTCCGGACCGGTCAGGCCTACCCGTTAAAATGGGGAATCAAAATGGCTGCCTAACTTAGGTTAGGTTACACACAGGTCCGGACCGGTCAGGCCTACCCGTTAAAATGGGGAATCAAAATGGCTGCCCGTTAAAATGGGGAATCTATACTACTATTGTTCGTATACTTATCTATATTTTGTTGTAACCAATGTATCTTGTATGTACTACTTTCTGAAAATAATAAAAAAATTAAAAAAATGTTTCTCCTGTGTGATTTTTCCTTTTCTGAACCCAAACCATACAGCAGTCAGATGAGCACGACGCCCACACCAAAGCACGCCCTTAAGAGGACGGAAAAAAGAACTTGAAATGCGCAAAAAAATGCCAAGCCCCTGGAGGGTAGGCACGCTTGCTTTTAAAGGGCCACGTGCGCACGGAATGAAGGCAGGACATATTTCGCAGTTTCTTATCGCCCCTTGCGGCGCCTGGAAAGTAAGCAGACGGACCCCTAAAATGTAGGCAGACCTATTTTTCTTAAAACGCCTGCAAAGTAGGCAGATGGACCCCCTGAAATGCAGGCAGTCCGACCCCTAGAGGTAGGCAGCACGTATTTTCGGTCGCCTCCCCTGAGAGGTAGGCAGGCCGACCCCTGAAAGGTAGGCAGAGCGGTACCTTGGGGGGCTGCCCCTGGAAGGTAGGTAAGCCGGTATGTATAGCCAGTTATACTACTGGTGTAGCTTTATTGCAGCCGAGTGCCGAGTGTGATAAACTGACAGTTAACTGTGTTGAGTGAAAAATACTATCAGCGATAATCAGAGATTTCGGACCGTCTAGCCTGAACTGCTGATGGTGGAGTCATAAGCGACGTTCCCTTGCCCAAAGTCACTTAAAGAATTATCATTTAAAAAGCATTATCTTCGCTGCTGACTGAACATTTTCTCCATTCGCCGAGTAAAAACCTGTAGCAAAAATTGGCTACATACCGGAATGGGGCAAGACATCTTTCCAAGTAGGATTCGCGAAACGTTCGGAGCGTGCGTGAACGCCGTGGAGCAAGCGCTGCGTGGGAAGTTAAACACAAACGCGTTTTCCTTCCACTGGTTGTTACTGCGAGAGTCCAAAACGATCTTGGCCTGGCGACAGGGGAGCGAGATTACATGAGATGAGGTGTCGCCCAGCCACTCATGGTCACGATCGCTCCTCCTGTCTCCTGTCTACGAAAGGCGTTCAAAAATTCCCGGCTTGAGGGATGACTATTTCCATCTGGACCTAACGTGACCCTACCCAAAGTTGTGCCGCGGAGAAGCCCCGGGACATTTGTTAATGCCGCAATTTCCGCTTGCGATAAGACCGAACCCAGATAGTTTCAGAGTGGTTCCTTCGTCTCCACACGGCACAGCCCTGCTGAACGCAGCTAGGGAGAACCATCCATGCGCATCATTCCAAATATGCCGATTGGGCCGCACGTCTTATAAAACAACTGAAAACACGTGCTTGTCATAAAAATGTATACAAACGCTCGAATTCAAACGAGGCTGGCTTGCGGCCCTGAACTTCTTCAGCAGACTGGCTGTCACCAGGGCCGTAGCCAGACCTTGATTTCGGGGAGGGGGGGGGGGGGATTTCGTGTATTGATGGTTGCCTATGTGTAGGGCGTGCGCGCGGAAAAGGGTTATAATATGTATTGTGCGGAGACCGGGTCAGTAACTTGTTTACGAAAAAAGGTATGTATTGCTCTCGTTAGTGTTTTATACGTACGTTTTCAGCGCGCGGTGCAGCCGGCACACCCGGAAAAGTCGGTTCTTAGTTCAAGTACAGAACAGTTCTCAATCTTCATGTCTTCGGCCTCTGCTCTTGACTTATTGGCAAGCCCATCATGTGCCGCGGGCGCGGTCCATTATTACCACACTAGACCTCGTAGCGTAGTGGTTAGAGTGCGAGGCTACGAACCCATGATTTCAGGGTTCCCCAGTCAGAAAATAGACATCTAATAGACATCTATTAGACATCTACTGCTAGACAGAAAGACATCTAGGATGTGTCTAATATCTATGTCTAATAGACGTCTAAGTGGCCCACTTCCGGCCGGAAAATAGACGTCTATTTGTCTATGTCTAAGTCTATCTGTAGATTTAGATGGAAAATAGACAATGCAAAGAACGTCCCTAGACGCGGTTAGGAAGCACGTCGGTGCTAGAGAAGATCAAGGACACGCATTGCCACGTGTGGCCGCTCGAGCGCCTGAGGGGTCAGCCTCCAGCTTGCATCAATGTTCGACGGGCTTGCCTACCCCCTACCCTACAGGCGCTTCGAAAGCAGCACAGACAGTATGTACAGGATAAGGACAATCCACTTGTGGATCTGGTCATGAAATAACGTAAAACATGATAATCACATGGGTAAGTAAGAACACAATTTATTGTCAATGATTGACAATGATGAAGAATGAAGACATTCAAAAGTAAAAGTAAAATTTTGGGAGTCCTCCCCAGTCAGCAAATAATTTTACATCAGGATGCCATGTCCTTGGTCGCCAGAGTCGGTGTCTGATACAATGCTTATTGCAGGGCTTGATTCATAACGGTCACTGTAAGGGAACGTGAGAGAAATGGTTTAAGACAAAGAATCTCATCAGCAGGAAAGCTGTTATTCAAGAAATAAATTAACTGAATAAGTTACCTAACGTCTGCTGCAGCAGAGTGCCTTCCCTCACTCCCTCCCTCATCACTTTCGGCTCCATCAGAAAGGATAAAGAGAGACTTTTTTGCTCTCTTCTTGATAGGAGAATTGAGGGGTGTTCTAACAATTCTCTTCGTAGACGACTTCCTAGTCGGTGTGACAGCCCTGAAAACGTAGTTGCTATAAGCCCTCTGGACACAACTAAGGACATTTCATAGAAGATGGTACGAAATAAAACTCACTTCTTTTTGGAGTACTTTTCAAAGTTGGTCCCACCCGCTCGCTGGGCAGCCAGTCTGAGCCAGTCCGCAATGGTAGTTCGAACTATTTTAATTTCCACTTCCTTGTTGAAATCATTTTTTAAGTGGGAAAGGAAAGCTAATAAGAAAAGAACAAACATAAATGACCATGCACACAAATGACAAGCAAAAAAATACACTATTGAAAACTCTTTACCTAAAATAAAATTATAGAAGTTACACGCCATGAACTCATTTTTGCCCCTCTTGCCGCACAGGCTGAATGTTGAGGCTACATTATTTGCCATCACAGCAGCGAGGCATTTCCTAACAACATCCTTCCAATCTTTCATGCCTGCCACAATGCTAGACAAACTCCTCCTCTGAAAAGCAATTTTGGGAAGCAATCAAATAAAGCTAAGGCAACAAGAAACAAAATAAACAAAATACTAAAATATTCTAACAAATTCAAAGAAGAACAAAAGACAGAAAAACAGAGCAAGACAGGGAGAGAGGGTTTCCACACCAAAGGAGCACATACATAACTCAACAACTTCCAGAAGAGTAAAATATTCAAATGCTCAACATGCAAAGATAGAAACAGAAGAGTGTTGCTTTCTTACCACAGAGCGTGCAAATTCTTTGTCTGCCAGTTTCTCATCAAATTCACGGAAAGAGCCTTCCAGCTCAGCGGGCAAACCGAATAGTGCATCTTCCAAATCATCACCACTCAGATTCATCTGCACACTCTTTGATGTTGGCTTCAGAGTTAGGCCCGACATCTGCCTGGTAAGTTGGGTCATTGTAGCCCTTATATGATTGACGTTTGCAATCATATACGCTTTGAACTCTAAGCACAAGAGAGACAAATGCCAATTACATTGAAGACAAATGGTGGAGTGAACATAGGAGTGTAATAGTAGGGAAGAAAAAGTAAACAAAAGCCGACAGATTTAAGGAAGCCCCACGCAACCTCAAGAACAAAGTATCTTAACCAAAATATATGAAAGTAGCTGCATCAACGTACCTGTATCATCAAAATTCTTTGCCATCTGAATAGCGACCCCTTTTGGATCCTGCAAAATAAAAAAAAAGGCAGAAAGTAGCATAAAATATTGAGCTGCGTAGAGTCTGCATGAGATGAAGAAAAAGAAAGAAACTTACAGAGGTCTTGAGAATGTTCTGAGGCGACTCATATTTAGACGCAGGCTTTTGAGAACTTTGACGAGTGTCCTGGAAAACAGAAATCAAACAATATTGCATTAACTTAAGCAAATCATAAAACCATAAATATTGAGTAAATAATTGAAGAAACAGCACAGCAAGGTACTAATAAAACAGCCCCCTCTCTTGATTGCCTGAGATCATTCTCCAATGTGGGTAGCAGAAGTAAGAATCCCAGAAAGTAAGGCAACATGAAATATAGATGCTAAATAATTACAGAGCCAACAACTTCCACGTGCTAGGTACAGCACAGATACACCTTAGTAATTAAAGAAGAATGAACATACAACCTTTTCCGCAATTTGATCAGTCTGCTGGGACATTGAAACATCAGTTTTCTTCATATTGGAACCTGCCACTGGAATTTTGGAGTTTCTGGGTAATGCGGAGGATGTCTTATCACCAATTGTTTGTGTTTCAATTCTGACCTAAAATAGAGAGACCTGTGTCAATTGCAGTCATGTGAATAAAATGAGAATGAGAGGGAGAAAATTGCTTACTGGAGTACTGTTGCTGGCAATCCCTGAAGTTTTCGAAGCAAATCTAGCAGAGTGAATTTCCTTGTCAATTTCGTTTGGATTGGATGGATCACCACATAAATCATTAAAAAAAGATGAGTCATTTATCACATTTTGATTGGCATCCTGAAAATACAATGTACAGGTTAATACAAAATAGTTAAAAATCAAACAACAACTAGATGCTAAATAGAACACAAATACAACTAAATAATTGAAGAAATATGAACTTACAAGCATTTCTGCAATTTCATCAGCCTGCTGAGACATCAGAAAATCATTTTCATTCGCATTTGAACTTGAGATTGGAATTCTAGACTTTCTGCATAACACAGAGGAAGTATCACTACCAATTGCATCTGTATCAATGCTGACCTAAAAAAAACAGAACTGTGTCAATGACAGTCATGTTAATAACATGAGAATGAAAGGGAGAATTCTGCTTACTGGAGTACTATTGCAGGCCCTCCCAGAGGGTTTTGAAATGAATCTATGAGTGAGCATTGTGGTATCAAATTTATTTTGATGAGCAGCCTGAAATCATAATGTACATACATGAAAAGTACCAAAACACACAAAACAAAACAAAACTAAGTACAACAAAAAAAACACCTGAATAATTAAAGAAGTATGAACTTACACCTGTTTCTGCACTTTGGTCAGCGTGCTGAGACCTCGGAACATCATTTTCCTTTGCATTTGAACTTGCAAGTCTCGGAACATCATTTTTCCTTGAATTTGAACCATGAACTGGAATTTTGGACGTTTTAGGTGGCACAGAGGAAGTCTTTCTGACTGCCCCACTCATGACCTAAAATACACAGACTCATGTCAATGGCAGTGAAGATAATAAAATGAGAGAGGGATAAATTTGTGCGCCAGACTACTATAGATGAACCTCTCCGAGGTCTTCAGAATAGATCTAGTAGTGAACATTGTAGTATCTATTTCATTTTGATTGGCAGCCTAATACCATAATGTACAGGTAAATGTAACTTAACTACCAAATGAACAAGAACTAAGTACAACAGAATAATAATGAAAAATCACACATTTCTATCATTACCTTGATCAGCCTTGTACTGCTGCAGGGTCAGAGGTTGTTTTTGTTTTTTCATAGTAGGAGGGAGAATTTTATGCTTCTCCTGGAGGCTCACGGCATCATCACTATCGCTGGATGTGAAGCCAGGTTGAGCTTTTGCCTTTGCTCGGGAACTCCTTCTCGGGCCAGAGATTGGCTCATCATCCTCCACAGCAGTATTTAGATCCGTTTCATTTTTCTCCTCTGCATCTCTTAGTTTCAATCTCATTTTAGAAAAGCTATCTGTAAAAGTTAAAATAAGGAACACTATAAATATATTAAACTTATACTACTGTACTACACAAAAATTAAGTGGCACATAATAGATAATGGCAAGCTCACCTCCACATGCTCTGACCCTTAGCACCTTCACCATTATCCAATCATCCTTGGGCGTGTTCTTTGGGTCCTGGATGAATTTGTCAAAGGTTAACTGGTCCATTGACTTATAATTTGGAGGCCAGGCACACATCAGCCTGTCTTTCGACAACCAGCATCCTTGACAAAGCTGTGGCCCATCCTCATAGTCGTTTAGGAAGTACCTCCCTGAAACAAAAGCATGAAGCAAGTCTCAGGAAATTGCAAGTAAGGAGGCTAAATATTAAATGCAGTGAAGCATACCCTAAGAAATTTACAGAGGAACATGGGAGCCGACCAAAAATGAATTACTGGTCCCCGTGAATCAGTGGTATGACGGCAAATCCGCCCTTATGAGGCATTCTGAAGCACTTATTTTTCAATTCAGTGCACAGCCAATACGATGTTTTGAAAGAAAGCTTCGAGACATGACAAATCCCAAGCTGTTGAGATGAGCAGGGGAATGAGTACAAATCTTTCACAACAAGAAACTTCTTCCCAACAAAGACAGGTTGCCTGTCCTGGGAATGGGCTATATTTTCAACCAAGATTATAGAGCCGTCTTTCAGCACACAGCAACAGTTTGCAGCTGATAAATTAATTTTCATGTCTGATTTATTGAAAGATGAATACTGTGGATTGAAGCAACCAGGTGGAAGTGGACCAGTACAATGCAAACCCGACAACAGTTTCTCTTTTTTATCAAATGTGTGTGAAGACTTCAGTTTTTTTTCCTCATATCTACGAGCCACCTGCTCCAAGGGTTTCTCGCCTTTTCTCACCATCCTCTTCAGGGTCTGGAGGAAATTCTCAAATTTGAAAGCATCAAATTTATGAACTGGACCATGATTCCTGACATCGATCCATAAGTGAGAAAGATTATGGATATTATGAACAACATATGGTTTCCCAACCAACTTTTCATAATTCCTGATAAAATACATCATCAAATCTCTACCATATTCTAGATGATTTTCAATTAGGTCTGGTCGAGCAAAGATGGTCATAGCCACATGAAACACCAGGAAAAGTTCATACAAGTGCCTAGGCAGGTGACTGAATACAACCACACCCAAATAAAACAAAAGCATACGCCACTCAGTGGCTTTGAAGCGTTTAACATACTTCAGTGATCTACTCTTCCTTACAAATTCAACAGGCACCCAGGAATACAGGGATTCCATTGCCTCTGATATTTTGGCCAGTACTGCACCACCTTGACGGACACTCATTGGACCACTAATAAGAAGGAATACCAAAGTTCGTAAGACTCCAAGCAAACAAAGATGCATGTAGTCCAGCACTACATTTGTCACAGGACGGAAAGTTTTCAACTCGGTCAATATAGTGGGCCCATGGTGGTGATCATCTTGAAGTTGTCGCCGAAAAGATTCATCAGTCCTCAATGCACCATCGAACTGTCTGAAGGCCATTCTGCCTCCATACTTTACACCCTCCTCCGTGCATTTGCAGCAACTGCAATAACCAGCGTGGCCATTGACATTAAGGACAAAGGCCTTAGCAGGAGTGTCGAAAATTCCAACATGCATACCCACAGTGACATGAGCACCATTACAGTCAATACCATTTTCTTCTAAGAATTTCATTTCCTCAACAAATTCTTCCAGAAACAAATTGCAATCCAATGGTTTACTGGAGCCATAATACAACCCAACCAAGAACACTTCAACTGAATCATTTAGACAGCAGCATATCGGCCAAAAACTTCCACCTGAGGACTTAGCAAGAGGCAAACCATCTGTGCTAACAGTAACTCTAACATTAATACATTTGTTTTTGTTCACAAACTTGATGATTTCCTTAGTGATTCCTCTATGCCAATATCTGCCAGGTGGTACTTCCCGTGTGACAGTGAAGGATGGTGTTTTCAGTAGAGTAGCAGGACTCTTGGGGAAATCACCAAAGTTGTGTTTTCTAAAGAATTGAAGTAAGGATCCTGTTGCTTCTTGGGTAATATTATGCTTTAGCACAACGTCCACAAAATCATTTTTAATGTCGTTGTTTCGTTTGTCAGAACCTGATAGCAGATCATTTTCATCTACGTCAATACTAAACTCATCTTCATCACTACTTTCACTCTGCTCTAGATCGGAGTCAATGGCTTTAACACAATAATCGCAATGTTGGCATGACTGTCCATCAAGATGGAAGCATTCATTACAAGCAACACACTTGCAGTAGAAGCATACATCACAGTCAAATACGATAGAAGTAGAAAAGGCGTAATCAAATGCATCGTCACTCAAAAGACCTTCTCTGCCAGTCTCGGTGGGCTGGTCTATGTCACCCAAACTATTCTGAGCATGAACTGAGGTATCAAGCTCTCCTTCACTAACACATTCTGAGCCATGCTCTACCTCTGCAACCATCGGTACTGAAGAATCCGGTGCCAGTGTGCAAGAGGAGCTAGGAAGGTCCCGTGTAGAAACAGGTGGGGAGGTAACAGGAACGCTTTCAACCTCATCTTCCGACTCCAAGTCAAAATCATTGAATTTTCGGCCCCATTGTAGCAAGTCATTTTCCATTTGCTTCGCGGCAAGTCTGCGAGCCTTTTTCTCCGCATTTCGACCGGGGCGGCTAAACGGCCGTTTAGATGGGTTATGATCAGCCATGAAGGCGCATGCGGAACCACAGTACAGAGAAAACGAAGTGTCTCTAACCTAAAAGCCAGCACATCGATGAGCATGTGGTACAGTAAGGCAAATACCACTCACAGAATATCCTTGGAATGGAAATACATAACTTACATGACAGGCTTGCCTTCCCTGAAGCTCCCGGCATTGCGCAAGAACTGCAGGACCACTGCGCACCCTCGCAATATCTTCGCCAGCAGCGGGCGATCTAGAAGTCTAGGGGCTAGGCGTACTCGACGCGATCTAAACCTGCACAAGCATGGAATAAAGTCGTGTTGAACCAAGATACAACGCTCGTCTCCCCGACGAAGGAACAGAAAACAGAGGCAAAAGCGGTCGAACGCCTAGGCCTAGTTCAAGAGAGACGCCTGAATCGGTCCTGGACAACTACGACGAAACTTTGGTGAAACTATGGGTCATTTTCTTTTAAATCTACAGGGCAAAGCTTTAGATTTCGCTCGCAATGAAGAAGCTGCAGACCTCGGAAATCGCTGCAATCGCTTACTTACCGCCAAAGAACAGAATGGCGAGTGGCGGGTGGAACGGTCTAGCTCTGGCTGGGCGGGCGGGAGGCGGGATGGGCGGGCGGGAGGCGGGATGGGCGGGCTCAAGCTCACGTGCAGTGGTACCAGCGTCACATGCACATTAGAATTGGATAATGTCTGCAAAATGGAAATAGAAAACTTCAGTCGACAATATATGGATATGCCGAGAGATATTTACAAACCGAAAGCTTAAGGGCATGTGCAGTGGCCTCCGTCTAATATTTTTTTCAACGTCGTGTCAGATAATTGGTTGGTATCACTGATCTCTATTTCTCTGAGGTTCGTTTGAATTCCCTGAGGTTTTTTTTTAAATCTCTGACGTTATCACCGCACATACTGAAAGTTTGTTTAACTTAATGCAAAAATGTATTCCATCTTTGGTACAGAATATAAGTGCACTAGTGTGGTATAGCCGGAGGTGATAGGATCGCTAGAGTAACTCGCAACTGAAGCAAAGCAGAGCAGGTTTACTCCCAGAGTTCCGAATCGGGCGGTCAGCGCTCGCCTCTCTTGCCCGGGCGCCTAGCGAGCGAGAGAGAGAGCATTCGACGCTCTCCATCTCTCTTGCAACATCTACGCCGTGCCGAAACCAGCCGGCTGCACCCGAAGGAGCCGGGCAAGCGTTACCCGGCTCTGCCCGTGCCGTTCGGGCCGCGCCGACGTCACCCGGGTGCGGACAGCGCATCTCCGGGGCGGGCGGGCGGTGCCCGGCCGCCCGGTGGCTGTGGCTGGGCGGGCCGCTGCCAGCGCCAGCTGCCGTGCACAGGACCCTCGGGAAACCGGCGACCAGTGCCGCGAGTGAGGGCGTGTTCAGTCAGGCCGGATTTATCTACCAGACTAGGCGAAACCGCCTCTCCTCTACGACAATCAACAATGTGCTGTTCATGCACTCTTACCTAAATCAAAAGTCCACCCTGTCCGCAATGTAGACTCTAGTTTTTTCCTAGTAACGTTGTTTCTGTTCTTTTTTTTTTTTGAGCCACTTGCTATGGTTTTCTTTACATATTTTGTAAAAAATGTATAAATAAATTTCGATTATTTGTTGTGCTTTTGCGGTTACTTTTATTTTCAGCAGCATAATTTTCACATTGTCTTTTACATAATCTTTTTCGCGTACGACGAGTCGGAGATAACGAACAGAGGGAGGGGGGGGGGGCGAGGCGTGGACCACATGTAGTGACGTAGTGAAACTTTGCCATTGACATACAGAATCGCACCGCTGCGCTAGTCGGCCCGGGAGTCAATCGGCGAACGCCGTGACAATAGGCAACCCATAAGCCACCGGCTGGGCGGCGCGCGCTGCCACCGCCACGGCACGCACGCCACGCGCCATCCGGTCACCGCAGCGCAGTCGCTGCCTGTCGCCAGCGGGCGGAGCCGGTCAGAGCCGTACCCGGCTTGCCCGGGCGGGCAGAGCCGAATCCGCCTCGCCGCTCTCGGGCCGGGTAGGGTCGGGCAACAGCGCCACTGCGCTCGGGTAGAGCAGCACGCGCTCTGTCCGCCCGATTCGGAACTCTGTTTACTCCCACCCAAAGTCCTACTGTAAATAAATCAATTAATTTATTTCTTCCTGCTGTAACATTGCCCTTCATACTTCCGTTTCAGCTGAGTCTTTTGAAAATTATAATGCACTAAACTGCTATGATGTGTAGGAAAGTACACAACCTTAAAAAACAAAATACATTTACTGGTAGAGCCAAGGATATTTTGTCCCAACAGCACAAAATCTCTTTAAAATGTCTTTCACGACCCTTAATTTGTAGAAGGTACGCTTGTTACCACCTTTTGCTGGAAATGGGTAGCAATACCGCTGACCACTGCGGTAAGTGCTGTTATCAAAATTGGTAAAAAATATAACTGACAGTGGTGTAGAACAAAATGCATGCCAAATATTAAATCTAATCCGAGCCCACAGTGACCACATCTTTAAAATGTTTGGCTCTACTGTCCCCATGATTGCCCGTCACAAGTGGGGCTAACAGAAATACGGAACCAAGTGCGTTAACACGTTAGCAAAATAGAGTGGAGCAAGAGAAAATAGAGCAAATTTATCAAACTAATCTGCATGCAGATGAACAATATCAGTTCACGACGGAAACCAGTTTCACCATTCTTTTATTTAAATTACATTAACAGACAATTGTTGGCCACAAATTTGGTCTGAGGCTGTCGGGGCATAGAGAATCACGTGCCTCAATAACACAATCATTACTGGGCAGGCTGATATTCTCAGTTCCTACGGCAACTCCGTACCAAGAATGCTAGTCAAGGCTTTCAAATTTATGAACTTTTTACAATCTGTGAGCATGTGTGAACTTTTAAGTGCTCTAATCATAGTAAATACGTGCCTAGGGCATACAGTTCACTTAGTGGGCTGTTTAGACCATGATATTTCTATCCATCAACCAAGGCAAGGGTTCGCTTACCCCGTACTAAGGTTTAAGTCTAATGAGATTGGTTTACAGCACTTGAATATTGTAGCCTGTATTTGTCTAATTGGCTAATCCAACTATGTTGGATAGTGAAAGGCATAAACAACAACATCAAATTCAACACACATTGCACTGCCCTCTTTCATACTCTTTCTTGAAGTCTTTGCCTGTGTTGCATTTGGATAAGTTTCCCTTCCTCAGTTTTAGAGAAATTCCCTAGCTTATTTGCAATCGCAGTTCTTATTTTCTTCTTAAAATCATCAGAATATAAACCTCTCCACCGGCAAATGTAATCTGTAACAATATGTTGTTATAACAAAATTTCATAAATAAATAAAAAAATAATGAATGAATAACATACCAACTATGCCGTTTACTCTTGATTCGTCAATAGGATATTTACGGAACGAATTCCGGAATTTGTTATTTGCTTTCCCTTTCATGGAACACATTGCCATTTCTTCTGCAGTAAAAACAACAGTGCAGAGACCAGCAGCGAAAATGCTCTCCTTGCTATGCCGCAACTTATCAACACTACTTGCTGCTACTTGTTTCGACCCAAACTGGACCATTTCCTTGAAATAAAACAAGAAATAAACTTATTTGAATGAAGAGAATGGAAGATGCTGGAAGGTTCTTCTTACCTCATCATCACATGGATTAGGAGATGGATCAGAAATGCTGATATTATGTTCCTTCACATCTGTCACCAGTTCCTAAAGTAGAAATATTGAAATTTGTAACTTAGTGTTACATTAAACATGACACATAACTCTCATAGTATACATTAGAAAGGAAATGTTTGTATGATTATTTTACAGAGGAAACCTAAGTGGACTGTGACAAACAATCTATCTCTAAATGAAAAATCATTAAAGCAAAAGCTAATCCAGGAATGGAGAGTATTGTATATGAAGAATGGTGACATATAGCTTGCTCCACTTGCCTGATGAAAATGTTTCTTTGGAATAGGAGTTAAATTATCTTTTGACTCGAAACAAGAATACTGTCCACGACCAATAGATACTACTTCTCTTAATCTTCCCAATCTGGAGTTTCCTGAAATTAATAGAAAAAGTTGTAGAAATCGAACCAGAGAAAGCATTTTGAATTAAATATTTAAAAGGGAAGATGGATAATGTGATACCTTCACTTAAAATTTTTTCTTCCTGCAGAAAGCCCAAGGCAGCCTCTAGCTCTATCACTTTCATTTCCAACATCTTAACTCGATGAAGAAGAGACACAGCTGGAGAACGAATGCTACCCTCAGTTCCACTGTCCAAGTGTGATGCGGGAGAGTAACAGGAAACCTTAAACAAATACAGTAACCGGATAGAAACTTCATCGAAAGTCTGTGCTAAATAACTTAAAGAGTAAAGGCAACTTGAAGCCCAGAATAAAGTCAGCATAGAGCTAAACCGAACATGCTCTTCCAAGTTCTTCTTGAATACTTGCACGATAGTTTGGAGCCATTCACATATTTTAATAGACTTCAATACAGAGTTCACGGGTAGATCACGCCCTCTACATCTCTTTATTGAAACATACCGTGTCATCTAATGATGAGAAAGAATCGTCTTTGCCAACTTCGACCTGGCAGGAATCACAGCTCGAGTCATCATCTATTTCCATCACTGATACTGGACATCTTGCAGGTCGAGTGCTGGTGGCCTGGTGGAAGACATATTTTAAAAAGTAGGTTACACACTTGTGTGACATAACATCAAAAGAGATTAAACCAAGTGACAGAAAACAATCTCAGCTTGTTGTCGCTTCAGCCTCACTTTTGCTGGTGTTGACGGACCACTATCAGTTTCCTGCACATGACTTTCGTGCAGAAGTCGGAAATGGTTTCCTGAAAGCAATAAAAGCAGACTAAATTTCAAGGCATGAATTGAGCAGACACAACACTTGAAAACGATGACCTAACCCATGGCACATTACAAAATTCTTTTCACAGCAGCGAGTTTAACAGCAGGGTCAACCTACCTGGAATTCTCCCCCTTTCGTTGCACGCACTTTGTTTACAATGACGTACGGACGTAATTTCACGATCACTCATATTTAGCGAGCGAAGCAAGCCTACGTTTTCAAAACGGGCCCTGCGACAACTTCAGTCGGCTCAGCCCTGTCTCAGGTTTTACATTTCGAGTGGCGGCGTAGTGGCCGAGTGGCCGCGTAGCCTCGCGCATGCCAATTTCGCGCGGTCTGCTTCAAACTCGCCCGCTGCCGCTGCACACCACGTCTTGTACTTCAGCAGCAGAACGAAGGCGAACGCCACACTAGAGGCGGCTTTGATTTGCATCATCTGACCGACACCAAAAAATAAAAGTCCCACCTACTCGATCACAAGGGAAGCTGCCTTCCGCCCAAGCGTCTGGCCGGGGATCACGACGCCTGGAAGGTAGGCAGCCCAACCACCACAGGTGTGAAGCAGGCTTGCCTATGAACGACGCCAAGCGAAGCACTTGCAGTTCGAGCTACTTCCTTGCTTCGACTTCTGCGATATGCGCTTCTTTTGGCGGCGTCTGCGCCGAAGCGATTCGATAGTGTCACGAAATTTATCTTATGTCCCGCGAAGATGCAGTATTATGTCATTTTGAAACGGACGAACGGTCTATGATGTCTAAGTCTGGTAGACATCTATTAGACATCTAACAGATCCGTATTTGTCTAACTTAGATCTATTCATAGACATAGACAAAATAGATCAAATAAAGACGAAAAATAGATGTCTATATGCATCTACCTCTAGACTTAGAGCAAAGATAGACACTATAGATGTACGTTAGATCGTCTAGTAAATCTAGTAGACGTCTATTTTCTGACTGGGTTTCTCCAAGTCGGACGCGAAAGAGTGCACCAGGAGTCTTTCAGTAGAATAAGCATACTTAACAGCAGCGTTTCTCATCGTTTGACGAACAATCGTGCACAAATGTGTCCAAAATAGGCGTGTTTGTAAGCCCTGTGACAGGTTAGGTCGCCTCATATTTTATTTTTTTACAATTAAGGCGTTGTAGAGCGCCGTATATGATTGTCATATTCAAATTCTATGCGTTGAGCCAGTTTCAATGGTACCTACCACGTCTCTCTAGGTGGTGGAGCCGCTAAAGTCCACAATTACCAAAATTAAATATCCACCGGTTAGGTGAGGTCAGTACGCGCTATGCGCCTGTCGTGGTGGGGCGGATCAGTGACTCGAGTGGATCACCCTCGGTTAGGTTAGGTTAGTGGGGGCCTGGGTAGGTAAGGTTCAGGCAGGTAAGGGTAGGTTAAGGCTGGTTGAGCGGCATTGATAACGAAAGGATGATGTAAGATACGTTTGGAAGCCAGAATATGAGCGTGGTACCGACCGTGCGGAAAAAGTGACGCCTGCAGGGCGTCCTAATGACCGGCCCCGCAGGGTCCTACTCGTCAGGCGACAGCCGCTGGCAGGCCAAGGTAGGCGTTGCGCCAGGCGTGGAGTGGTGGAACAGTGATTCGCGATGAGCGAAGCCTGTTACGCCACGACGCGGTCTGGCGTACGCCTACCTTGTAATACGGTGGCACTAAACAATTTGTATGCTACAAACCTGAAGTTTGTACAGTGTTTCGAGTGCGTAAGCCAGACCGCGTCGTGACGTAACAGGCTTCGCTCCTCGCGAATCACTGTTCTGCCACTCCACGATTGGCACACGCCTACCTTGGTCAGCCGGGACTGTCACCTGACGAAAACGACCCTGCAGGGCCAATCAATCATTACGACGCCGACAAGCGATAGCGAAGCCCCTACCCGACCAGGCCAAACACGTTTTGTCTGCGTGTCTCTGTCTGCCTGTTTGTCCGCGCGGTTTCTCGAGAACGGTTAGTCGTAGGAAGCTCAAATTTGGAGCACATCTTTCTCGCATCACACCGGAGCCAACCTCCCCTCAGGTGCACCCCATCTCAAGCGTTTCCTTAGAAAATTTCTACAAGTGCAGGCGTGACTTGATTGGGTTACGCTAGGTTATGTTAGGTTATTTGAGGCTTGGGTAGGTTAGGCTCAGGCAGGAAGGCGGCAGGTGGCGGGCTATGACGCACTTCCGGTGGTCGTACACCGGTTCCACGGACGTCGTCGGATTTCTCGCGTCGAACTTATCCGGAAAACATATCAAGATCATGTCTACGTGACGATTTGTAATTTCTCAATAGTTGAACGTCAAATCTCTCCCCCTCACCCCTGTAAAATCGACCTCTGCGCAAAATTTTAGATGTTCTACGCGTTAAATCATTGAGAGTGGTTTAAGGAGCTTGTGCATCAAGTAGCACCTTGGTGTTAAAAAATGCAGTTCGGTACGGCCTACCAGCACTGTCCGTTATTGTGTACCGCAGGTTTCCGTATAGACGATTTCGTTGTGACTGCTGACGTCACCGGCTACGATAGGAAGATGAAGGGAGGAACATACGCGTCTGCGCGTGCGCAGATGAGAAAACGAACCTGCTGAGCATGAGCAGTGGACCAGATTATGTTCTTCCTTGCATCTTCCTGGATTCTGTGACAGCAGTCACACCGAAATCGTCTATTCGTATTTGTGAATCACGTGTTCTGGTCGTTTTCGCTCAAGTCTATTCCGGAATACCCCATTCGCGTACCGCTTTGTTCCGTTTCCGACCGTTTAGTCAAATACCTCCTTTTCCGGCTTGGCGATATTGGCGGATCGCGTACTGTATCTGAAGATATTAATGCTTGACTAATACCTATTTGTGATGCGTGCATGCATTGTGGAACGCAATGTGTGACATGCCAGGCGACCAACCTCGAGCGTTTTCTGCGTAAATTTACCGCCTACCGGGAGCCGCATGCGTTTTCAGTGCCAAATACCTTTTTAGCTTCCGGTTAGCCTCATTCCGGGATACCGGAAATACCCTGTTACACCGCAAGCACTCCAAGGGCTCGTCGTTCTTTTCGTACCGCCTGCCGGAGGTCACTTGTGTTATCGTTTGCTTTCCTGATTTGGAACTTCTGACGTCCGATTCAGCCCTCGAAATACCGTATTCCTAGGTCTCGCCGTTAAAATCAACCCACTGCGTAGCTGTTGATGCGACGTCCCGTTGAAATGTTGGCGAAGCCCCACACCATCGCAATAACAAAAAAGAACTTGTGGTCGAGAGCGTCCATTCTATATAATGGCCGTGCAGAGACTATCTACCACAACGGCTCTGCGTTGTTGGCGACACGCAATGTAGCTGCTTTTGATCTGGTATCTTCATATCACGTTTTTAGTATTTCAAAAGCAGGCCGCACCATGTGGGGAACCTTTTAGTTGTGAGCTAGAAAAAAAAATTGCTTACAAAAGCCTGTCACGCAATGTCACGAAATGAAACTGTCAATATTTTTGGTCGCGGCATCAGCGTTGCATCAACGTTGCTACTGCGCTGGTACGGACTCGTTGGTTTCATGCTGGGTTAGTCTTGGTGGGCTGCAGCGCGGCGGCGTGCGTGACGATGGTACTGCTACGGTATGACGAGTGACAAGTGGCCCCGGGGCCGGCGGCGGCGTGGTGCCCGGGTACAAACGGTGGTGGAGTGCCCGAGTGCACCGCCCTTATGTACTCCCTGCATCGGCGGAAGGGGTGAGGCGGGAGGGGGCGCTGCGAAGACGTTCGCGCCCGTTTTCTCGCGCTGGGCCGAGGTGCTACCGGTGAGCTTAGGGTACTTATCATACCCAGGGGTGGCGGGTGAGGGCCGAACCGGACTTGGCGTGCACTCCAAGCCGTTTGCTTCAGGCCTCGCCTCGCGGTCATCGAGCGGCGACATGGAGAGCTGGGAGGGACCGTCTCGGATGGGGGTGCGCGCGTGGATGACTTGTTATGCCGCGCAGAACACCACTGCAAAGAGGCTTTGAATTTGTTAGGAAAAATTAGGCTATGAGTCAAACGTGCCTAGTCAATTTTTAAAATTTTATTTCTATAGTTTTTTAAATTATTTTCTGACATTTTTATATCTCTCGTAGATCTAAATCTAGACCGGTAGTGTAATCAAGAACCCAGAAAACTCCTCAAACCCGAATTCGAAGTCGATGTCTCAATCCGTTGATTTTTGGCCGCTGTGCGACGCGGTCTGGTACGCCTACCTTGTTGAAATTATGAACTGTTAACTAACTGACAATCTTTAAACACGTAACCTGACAAGTCCAGCCAGAACGAAGAATTGGGTGCATTGCTGGGGCTTTCAGAAAATGTGTAGAGGATTTAACCCCTGGACGCCCATTTTACGACACCTCGCCACGACATCGTAGATGGGCTTTTATGCTTATAAAGGTTTATTGAGGGTAGGTCGATACGGTAGGAGGAGGAGAGAGGTGCGAGGCACGAAGGGAGCCTCGGTTTTCCATCCCCAGTGGAACAGGACTCCGTTTGACGTAAAATTGGCGTGAATGGAACGTCAAAAGCACGTCAAACTTACGTCAAGTTTTTATCCTATCGTCAACTTTAAGGCAGAACTATTAGGCCTAGATATGGCTTGAGTTTGACGTATTTTCAACGCTACAGCGCACGATTTTACGCCAATAATACGTCAAACATACGCCAACTCAAAAGCTGGCGAGCAAAATTGCGGCGCCGCTGGGATTCGTACCCGCCTTCAAAGACGGCGCCGGAGCGACGCATTAGCGCGTTCTGCCAATGAGACACATGGAAAATATGTTGGTGACGACCGCTCTGTGAGCAGTCTGCCAGGACGCGCTACGACGTAACGTATTTTTGGCAAAAAGTCTTGCGCTACCAGATTTAAAAATACGTCTAACTCACGCTTTGTGTATTTGACGTAGGCTTGACGTTCCGCGATTTTTTCTCGCCCCCACCCCCTTACTCCAGCAGCCATGCAATGTAACCCCCCTACCCCTCTCGGACGACCTCACGACCCCATGACTTGTGTGGCACCAAGGCGAAGTAGGAAAGGACACAGTTTATTCATTATTCTTTATTATTATCTTTGTACAAGCAACATAAACTAAAACGATGCACCACAATCAGTCAAAATCACTGAAGCGAGGACAAGGCCTGACAAAATTGAACAAAAAATAGAAACTGGATGCACCAAAATCCGTCACAAAGCACCTAAGACAAGATATGACAAAAAATCGAACAAAAAACAAGCATCACTGAACCAAAGAAAAAACACACAAATAAACTGAAACTGGATGAACCTCACTGCAACATATCACAAAGCAGTTAAGGTGTCATGGGGGGGGGAGGCGGCTCCTAGGCCTGTGCGATTGTTCGATTAATCGAGTCGATTAGCCGATTAATTTTACAATCGGTCGATTGTCGATTGTAGATCGATTGTCGATTGTAAATCGATTGTCGATTATAGATTCATTTCATTCGAGGGCGGGGGGGGGGGGGGGGGCGTACCTCCGTGGAATAGTGAAGTGTAAGGTGTTAAATGGAACGAATGCATTGTCCCTGAAATTCGTGTCCCCACGCTTGCGGCTGCCGGCCGGAGGACCTCCCGACGCAGACGCAGCAGGTGTCCACAAGGAAGGTGGTGGGCCCTGCACCCACCTTGCCTGGTGGCCGCTATGGTGCTAGCCCCCCCCCCCCCCCCCCCCCCCCCCCCCCCCCTGGGCCCCGGCGCCTACAGCCCCCATTGCTGCCAGGAGGGGTGAGGCTACTGGCCGTGCTGCTTCTCCCAGGCACCTGGGGCTGCAGGAGCATGAGCTGCTCCGAACGACGTGACGGGAGGTGCGGCGGAGTAGGGCTGAGGGACCTGGGGAAGCGGCCCAGCTGCAGGTGGTGGCGCAGACGAGTAGGGTTGACAAGCCACCGCAGGGGGTTGAGGGGCTACCTGAGCCGTTGCAGCGGGGGCGGTTGTTGTTGCACAATAAGCGTTTTAACAGTGCGAGCAGCGGTGGTGTCATCTTCACTGCTCGTACTGATATCTGCTATGCCTGGCGACAGTGGCGTGACTTTGAAAGGAGATATAGATTTAGCATGGGTAACAAAAAAGCAACTTACGTTTAAAACACTGACTAAAACACCTGCTAAAACAATGAGTTACAATATTAAATACCATACATTTCTTTCTCCGTTTTGACCCACTGTTAATATTATTGCGCTTCGGAGGTGTCCTCCACTCCCGGGCCCTCCTGTTGATCATGCATCTGAACACGCTTATACTAAATGTAGATGGTGATGAATTTGCAGACAAGCTAACTTTACGAGTTATGTGCTGTATTTGTCGACAAAGACCCATTTAAACTATCAAACCCCATTTCCATTTGGTGTTGGCGTGTTTCAGACGACTCCTGCATAACGAAAGCGCTGATCGGAGGGTCGTACTGACGATGTAAGCGGGTTGTTATGGTGATAAATCTACAAACGCGCTTACCTTGGACTGAGAACTGCTCCTCTAAGGAACTTTAAAGAAACAAGCACTATTTTAAACATTAGTGTCGTAGTCCAACACAACAACTATGCTTTAAAATGTTATTATACAGGGTGGTCTAGGACGTTTGGTACGAAATTTTAAGGGTGACAGAGACCACTATAAGGGTCGATTTGAGAACGAACACTTGGTGTTAAGAGAAGAGATCGGGCGGGATCGTACCGCCGGACGAGCACACGGAATGCCGACGCCCCAGCCGACTCCACTACACCCAGAAAAATGGATTCTTTGTTTTAGTCACAAATTGCATTTACTTGGTTTTCACAAGTAAATTTCACTAAGTTTAAGTAAATTTTACTTCAGGCAAGTAAATTTTACTTGAAAAAACCAAGTATCAGAAAAATCAAGTATTCCTTTTTCTGGGTGTACCACAGATTCTTGGGAGATGGCGAATCGACGGATGATCTGTAGGCGCCTAAGCTTGACAGCGTGTTTGGAGCTCAGAGGTTGGCAGTATGTTCCCTGGGGGCGCTATCTGCCTCTCTCGCACACTGCCTGCTGGCCGGCTCATAAGAGTTCCCCCCTGAGGTTGGGAGCCCAGTGCGCTGCTGAGGTTAGACGCTAATCATCCGGGGGGGGGGGGGGGGGGGAGGGGGGGGTTGGAGAAAGAGGAGGGGGAGCTACGCCAGGAGGCGCTCTTCCGAGACTGCCAGTCTCTCAGCGGCTGCTAATAGTACACGCACGGCCTTCTGACGGGGACAGAACAAGATTTGGTGAGTAGCAGCGGGTTCTGATATACTTCATCATTTTGTGAGTGAGCGAGCACGCAAAACTTCGTATGCTGTTAAAACAATCAAGCTTAAAATGGCTGCGGTGTGTGTTTCTTAAACTGATTAAACAAGGTAGGCGTACGCCAGACCGCGTCGTGGCGTAACAGGCTTCCCTCAGCGCTAATCACTGTTCCACCACTCCACGCCTGGCGCACGCCTACCTTGCCCTGCCGGCGGCTGTCTTCTGCCGAAGGAGACCCTGCGGGGCCCAACAGTCAGTGGGACGCCCTGCGGGCGTCGCTGTTCCCGCCCAGGCGCAGCTGCGCTCATGTTGTGGCAGCCGGACGTATCTTACATTGCCTTCTTGTCATCTGCACCCGTTAACCTTTCCTAAACTACCCTTACCTAACTGAGCCTAACCTACCCAGGTCCTCACTAACCTAACCGAGCGTAACCGTCTCGAGTCACTGATCTGCTGCTCCACGACTCTCGAGAACGGGGTCCCTGGTATCGAGACCGGAGGCTGTATTCGTTCGCCATACCCATACGATGCCTTTGTGCAGTGCCGCAATCCGCATTTCTAAGACACTTATTTCTCGAGTTTCAGCAGTCGTTACATGTGGCCCTCGAGGACGGGGTCCCTAGTCTCGAGACCAGTGGCTCTACTCGTTGACAGCCCCCCCCCCCCCAATGCCCTCATTAGTAACGCAAAACTCATCTCTCTAAAACGCATCGCTTACTTGGTACTCGAGTAACAATGTTTTTTCAACGTGGCTCTCGAGGACGGGGAGCAAGGTCTCGAGAGCGGTAGGAGTGGTGAGGTGCCCTTGTTTCCCATTGCCGCGGCCCGCAAAGTCCAACGTCGAAAACCGCAAGTCAGTACCTCCTACCGTTCGAAAGATAGAAGTTGGCTCTCGAGCACGGGGTGCGTGGTCTGGAGAGAGGTCGCCCTAGTGGCGTGCCCTTCTTCTCCTTTGCCGTGGCCCGCAAAGGCCAATGTCGAAAACCGCACAACGCTAGACCGTACCATCTAAAAGATGGAAAGTGGCTCTCGAGGACGGGGTGCGTGGTCTCGAGCCCGGTGACATTGACAAACGATCGCAATGATAGCCAAACCGCTACGATGGCCAGCGCTGCAAACCGCACCTTTCTAGGTGGCTCGGTTCTCCAGATATTCCCAAAAGTTTGCTTTAAATGGACGCCATCTTGGATCTCGAGCACGGGGGAGCGCGGAGGGGGTTACTGTGCACGTGCCTGTATTCCTTTTCCCATTTCACGGGGGGTCGGTTCTATAGCAAATTTTGATAGGGACCACCGTTTGGCCGTGATAGGGGAAAGTAGAGGGCCGCGCCTCCGCAGTCCATCTTTTAAATCAATTTTTTAAAAGTTAATATCAATTGTAAAAGTTATCTAAGAAACTACTAGAGCTACGGTAACCTAAATGTGAGGTTGACTTCGATATGCTGGTAGGAAGATATGGTCCAAATTTCAGCCTTCTACGACTAACCGTTCTCGAGAAATCGCGCGGACAGACAGAGAGACAGACAAAACATTTTTGAGCTAGTCGGTCCAGGGCTTTGCTATAGCTCAGCCAACTATCTCGCGATATAACGCATGTTTGGTCTGGGCGGAGACCAGGAATCACCGGAAACCTCGGAAAACGTCTATGTCATGATTGTGATTACCGCGCAAGGTGTACACACGACTACAGAAGTTGTTCACCAATCGCGAGCAATTGAAACAGATGACATTAGCAGCACGTGGTGTTTATATATGACCTGTTTTTAACAGTTGTGACAGAGCATTTAAGAAAACATGGTTTGGTTAACTTGCTCTTGAAAGTATTTATCTTGTGTAGCTTCTTTCGTTCGTAAATTATTTAAATTTCCTCATTCAGGTGTAGCAAAATTAGCTGTATCTGCTGATAATGTAAACGCGTACCCGCTTACTTCACTTAACCATAAAAACGCCCTGCTATAATACCATATCAACTGCGCGAAAATTAAGTGACACGAAAGATGCCCTAGCCACGAAAGAAGACCATAATTTCAAATTTGCTGTCAACAATTTATGATTTGTCAAGGGTTTAAGAGCATTACAGAAGCTCATCAAGAGCCACATCAACAGGCGTGTGTCGCATGGTATTTTGAGCCCCTCTACTTCAACCTAGTGCTCTCGTGTGTGTCGCATGCCATCAGGCACGACATGCTAGACCGCAGTGCACATCACGGAACACTCCACTCCACTCCCTCCCAAGCTGGGCTTCGCTGTCCTTTCCGGTCTGACAGGAGAACGGCTGGGGTTGTGGGTACCTTCCGAATACTGAGTGGTCCGCCGGCAGAAATATTTCTTTCGGATATAAAATTGTTAACCTGCACCCACCTTGTGTCAATGTGTGTCGCAAAGCTCCTCATGCGCATGTGGCGACCCACCCAATCCTCGCCTTTGCAAATATAAAGCAGTAATATTTTGAGTAAGCTAAGACGAGGCATGACAAACACTTCCGCCAGGACAAACAAATGCTCAGTACCAGCAGCCCGGCTCCTGTCCGTCGCTCGCTCGGTCGGTTTCGGACGAGACAGTGAAGGAAGGACTGTACAAAAGTATTGGCTGGGTGATTCGTGACGAACAGTGGTTCTCTTATTTTCTTTGCAGCGGCCATGGTTCTCACACTGTACGGCACGGACCTCAGCCCTCCAACGCGCGCGGTGCGCCTCGTGTGCGCTGCACTCGGCGTGGACTACGAGTACAAGCTGATCAGCCTGCTGGCGGGAGAACATAAGAAGCCCGAGTTCCTCAAGGTTTGTTTGGACAAACCGATGCTCGATTCTGGACTTGTTCACTGTGAGAAGCTTGCAAAGCATCCTCAGCAACGTTTTAAAAACTCCCTTACGAACGACTTCGTTCGCATTACGAGGCATTGCTTCCTTATGCGAGAAGATATATATATATATATATATATATATATATATATATATATATATATATATATATATATATATATATATATATATATATATATAGCGTGCTCGACGGCAGAGTGCTTTTTTCGTCGTCTGCGTTTGTTAAGCAAAATAGGTACTTTTTTCACCCTTTCATTTCGTAAGTACACACGCCAGATAAAAAAAATTGATGCAGAACGGACAATTGACGGAGGGACTTTTGGTAAGGATCCCAACTAAGGATTTAAAAATACCGGTCAGATTCATTCTGGTTTTCTTAACTACAAACCGCTTTATTCTAAAATACCTTTTGCTTATAAAACATGGTTGTCAGATAGACCGGTTTTAAAACCATTTCTAAAAAAAAGTGTTACAAACGGGCCAATTTTTTAAAAATCTCCATTTGAGTGCTCGGATCCTTAGGTTCTACGAGGGGTTCACGGGACTTGCGCTTCAGGATAAAGGAACCTCCGTTAAAAAAATTGACAGGCAGTTTTCTGTGTCCGTTCTGAAAGATTGTCCGTACTTAATTCCGTACTATTGACGGTCAAGCTTGGAAAAAATATTAATACATTCACCGTTAAAAATCCGGTATTGTCTTCAACAGTGAATAGTCTCACTCGCCCAGACCATCAAAAATCCCATAGGAACCTGCCGGGAACGTTTGAAAGTTCATAGTATGTAAAACTGTTCATGGTTGTACTCCAGAGCGCCGAAAATCGATCACGGCGTGAGACTTTTTTCAAAATCGGTGATAACGACGTAGGGAAAGACAAGCAACTGGGATTTCATCTACAAGAAATGTATTTTGTTAAGACAAAAAGGGAGTAATGTCAAAACCATTGCCGCGCCTCGGCTGGGCCCGAGGGAGGAGGGGGGGGGGGGGTCCCCCTGGAGCCGCGCCTGTGTTAGGTTACGGTTGGCCGATGCGTGTTGTGCACTGGCTTGTTCTTGGGCATGCGGTATTCTTAGGGACGTTGATTGAAGTAGGATTTTGGTAGCGTGTTTCGCGTCTGAAAATTCCCCGGCTCAGACCGGCGAGCTTCTGGTCGTCGCCCGCGCTGTCTCTACAGTTTATGGCCGCATTCTCTTCCGAGGTGAAACTGGTTGGTGACGCCTAACGCCTGCGAATGTCCGGGTAGGCCAGCCCGCACATCATGAACGCATGCAGAACTCGAAGGCTGCCTACCTTCCAGGCGCCTCGTACTGAGACAGGCCCAGATTTATTGGTTGGAATTTTATTGATTGAGACCACTAATCCATTTTCTCCGTGTATGACCACAACACGCTCGTGCTTATGTCCAGTACCTTCTGTTTGGCAGATAAATCCACACCACACGGTTCCGACAATTCAGGATGATGATTTCGCACTCTGGGACAGGTAAGTACTAGGTTATTTACCAAAAAATCCAAAAAACTACAACGCTACTAAGGAGACGTCACTGGAGCGCGGTTTAGCAAATACAAAGAAACACCATTAGCAGCAATGCAGCAGTGATATAGCAGTACACTTTTAATGATTCTCTTACCGCCCCTGCTTTCACTCCATCGTGAATCGTAGAAAATAGTGCAACATATAATTTTAACATGTTAACGCTTTGGTCTAAGTAAGGCCTTGGTGCAGGCTCAAGTTTTGAAAACACCTTACCAAACATGAATGACATAAATGCCAACTATTTGCTTGCGGTTGGCAGCAATCGCTGACTTTTGTTCTGTCTCCAGCCACGCCATCGCTGTATACCTCGCAGAAAAATCTGGCAACCACACTTGGTACCCTAAAGACGCAAGGAAAAGGGCTACCATCCACCAACGTCTTCATTTTGACGACTCCATGCTTTTCACTAAGATGAAAGACGTATTAGTAAGTTCTAATCGGTTGTTACCTGACTTCTTAGTGGAATAATTATAATTACCATACGGCGAAAAACCGACCCTAGTACATCAGCAGCGCGATTGAAGCCTCCGAATTGATAATGTCACTTCCGAGGAGTCCGCACCCATGCCTCCAGTAAACTGATTGTGCTAATCACTTCAAGTTTTTTTTTTAATATTTTGCAAAAAAAATTCAAATGTATAAGTCGAACAAGGCGCGTAATTAGGGCAGGGTGGATGGGGGTAATTGCTTTGCACCCCGAGTGTGTAGGCAGCCGGTGCTGCGCTCCACCTTACTCGCCGGCACGCAACACGGGCCGCAGGCGTGGCAGTTCGACCGACCGCTGTCCGCACCCCAGCGGAGCGCGGCCACACCGAGCAGCGCCGATGCGGCACAAAACACCGAATATCAGTTGCAATCTTCAACTGAACCGTGTTGCCAGGTGCCGCTGTTTTATGGCACCGCCAGCGAGTTTCAAGCAGAAAAGGTGCAACGATTGCAAGAATCCCTCGACCAGCTCGACTTGATCATTTCTGATGGTGGTTGGCTGGTTGGGTCGACGCCCACTATTGCAGACTGCTGTGCGGCCGCCAGCGTCTCCTCCATTATGGTGAGAAACTCTTCGCTGTGCCGTGGTCCGCTGCCAGATCTCACGGTAACGGTTTCAGTCGTGTCAGAATGTAGGTCTATACTGGGTATATTTTGTTTGCCGCAGTTCTAGGGGTAGCTCAGGAAGACCGAAGGGTTTTGTGATAAAGTTCTTGGTGCAGTTAAATTTCATCTAAGTCTTGCAAAAAAAGGGCTTTTTTGATGTACAAGTGTCGGTTTCATTCTACACTGGCGACCAAAATTAGCGGTCCACTTTTTCCGGAGTCCGTCATTTCGTTGCTAGTCGACCTAGAGAGCTGAAACTCCGTGTGAGCATGTGTCAAGGGTTCGTCTTCGAGGTCCCTGGACGCCAATTTTATTGATTTACTTTACGGGGTGGAACCACCCCCTTAACTGCGGCAATGTCGAAAATTGCCGCAAAGGGCGCCGATAAAACCCATGTGGCGGGCAGGAATTGTAAATTTTACAGTTGGCGTGAACTCATGGACCATTAAAGCTGCTGAATCCTGAATTCCGACCCCCTACGACCATCCCCTAACTTTGGAAGGGGTGGGGGTAGTTATTGAGTTTCGGGTCGTAGTGTTTCGAAATTGGTAGCAGAGGGTTAAAGGGTGTCAAATCGACGCGACTCAAATCGACACCGTGAAAGTGCAATCACTAGAAAAAACTTAGTAAAAAAATTAGTCTTGTTTTTGCTGTGACTTTGCGCCCCTCTTCCGCCGCTCTCAGTAGAGTTAGGGTGGTGCGCGAGCCAGTATTTTACACTTCGAACCTTTACAAACAAGGCCCCACACAGAGAACTGAAAATCCCTATCTCTGATTTTATTTTAATTGAAAAAGCACGGTAGGCTACCTACACCCAGAAAAACGTAGTCTTGAAAAGGTCAAATGAGACTTGATTTAAGACTAAAACTTTGCTTCGAGTCTACTTTTACTTCACATGGAGAAAAATGTTCCCTCGAATGAAGTCTAAAATAGACTTGAAGCCAGCCAAGGTCACATTAGACTTCAGTCAAAGCAAAAACCGTGATTCAAAGTCAAATTTTCTGTGAATCAAGGATTTCGTATCTTCAATTTAGAAGTCATTATTCTGGGTGTAGAATCAGGCAAGTAGTTTTGAAGATATGCGCTGTACATTTTTTCAGCGTGAGGGACGTGAGCGAACAGGTTGAGAACAGCGCTACCTCAGGGTTGTAAACGTTAACTAACATTGTCGGTCCCATAAGGGCGTATGGGGCGTTCAGAGTGTATGTAAAGGGTGTATTGGACGGTAACGTTAACTAATTAATAACCCTGCCTGCCTTGCTATGCCCGTAGCTCATCCCTGATATAATGTGACGCTGCTCTAGTAGTTGTTCTTTGCTTTGCAGTCAGTACTTCCACAGCTGGCTGTCACTGGAAGGACCGCGGCCTGGCTAAGCCGTTGTGAGAGGGAGCTACCGGGATACGCCACTCTCAACACGCCCGGTGCCGTAGGCCTCGGCCAGGCCGCCCAACAGCAAATTCTCAAGCGGAAGAGCGGAAGCCAATAAAAATCCACGGCGTGCCAACAGGCGATGTACAGATCACATGTATTTCTCGGCGCAATAAGAATACGGTTGGTTCATGGCACTCTAACTGACTGACAGGTTATTCCATCTGCCCGTCTTCCTCTCATTACAACTCTCGTTTATTGTTAATTACTCAATGCTCAGAAAAAGAAACCTACAAACGAGTTTTTTGTGACCCTGAAATACAAAGATTGGGCGATCGTGCGGAATCTTCCGTACCCTTGAAAGTGCAATAGCATAATGATAGATACTGTGGGGGGGGGGGGGGGGGTCGATGTATTCCAAAATTGCATCACAACGGTGTGCAGTTGCGTAAGGACAGTTCACGAAAGACTGCCCGTGGTACAAATGCAACCCAGAATAGTCCCTGAAAGAAACACAGGAACAGTGAATCATCTCCCCTGTGATGTTCCGTACTATCAAAACAAGAAGACAATCCGGCATCAATGATGCTAAAAAGAAGCTCGTTCTTTACCCAAGTTGTGCTCAAAAATGTAGTTTTAACGGCGTGAAATTTATATGAAAGTTAAAATTAATTAAAGATAAACCCGCACGTAGAGTCAAAAAGAACGAATATTGCGCTGGCCCGGGCTGTTGAGACGCACATTGTCCCAAAAATCACCACATAACCATGGGACGTTCACTGATACAACTAATTTACAGTAGTGCCATAGACGATATCAGGCACTTACATTACTTTTAAATAAAGTATCTCTAACTGTCATATTACATCTTAAACACTCAGAATAATAAGATACACAAAGATACACAAACACGAAAAAAATGTTATTTGTGCATATTCATTTCTTGGATTTGAACTTTCGATCTTTGGTTTGTATTGCTTGTATCTTTTGTATTTTGGCATTTCTTTGCCTGCCGATTGAACACGTTGAGAGCCTCTCAAGACTCTCGAAGCCCTCCTGTAGCACCCTCCGCCTGCCACTTTTGAAACACCGCGGACGTAGTTCTTCAATCACCCGCTTCACACGCTTGAAAGCGATTGGTTGTTGATGACCTACTGACGTCTTCTTGCATCATAACGGGCAGAGTCACCGCCTTGCAACAATGCACATGAGCTAGGTCCCCAACAGCAGGGCATGCCTCCCAGCGCTCGCCAGCGCATACGAGATCTGTCCCGCGTCTACCATTGTCGTGGCGCTCTTTCCAGCCTTCTTAAACGTCAGAATCAGCAGTGCCACGTTACTCGCTCTATTTTCGAAATTTACGCCAAGGATGTATTGGCAACAGAATCGCTGCTGTAGATAATTTGAGTTCACAACAGTTGGTGCTTTTGGTTCTGATAGTGTGACGTCTGGTGGCGCCTGCTCGCACTACGCCCATGCCCACTCAGGTCCTTCCCCGTCATAATTCCAACATCACCCGCTCGACGGTAGCGCCACGCCGTAGACCGGCCCAATTTTCCAAATGTTGAAAAATCTCATGACGGCTAGTGCTCATATTTGTCTCCAGATTCAACGTCCCTATTCTTCATTGCGGCCACAATCTCCCTCTTATCGCCAGCCTCTCATCAAATAGGGAGAGACAGACCAACTTAGAGGACAGGTAATATTGGTGGCGGCTGAATTTGTCCAGAGACACCTCCCAGTGCTTGCCGAGGTGCTTGTTGGTGTGCAAGTACTGGAGAAGGTTCAGGTCATTCAGCGGCGCCTGCCGAGCAATGGGTGCGAGAAACCACGGCGTCGCTGAAGTTCTTCGAGGCGACCGGTATCCCCGCAGGCTTCCTAGAAAAGGATCCCACCAACTGGGTTGCGGACGTGGACTTTCTCTGTAGCGCCGCCCGGCAGGCGCGCTGCGGGCAACCCTGCGAGGTGCCGGGGTAGCCGAGCCGAGCACCCCCACCCCTCCACCCCGCTCTCCGAGCGGCGCTCGGAACGAGCCGAGCTAGGTCAGTAGTGTGACAGGCGGCAGCCGGGCCGGAGGGTCTCTGTGTGTCTGAAGTACAAACCCCACAACCAACTGTGCGTGTTCAATCACCCCTCCGGGCCCACACAAGGAACTACTACATGGTGACAGCGCGGACCAGGACCCAAGATGAGTGACCACAGGCGGCGGCAGCAGCCTAACGAGTCCGTCGACGACTTCGTCGCCGATTTGCATCGCCTCGCGGAGTCCGCGAACCTCGGCGACCTGAAGGACGACCTGATCCGGGACGTGCTCATCCTGGGCATCAAGGACAGGAAGTTGTCCGACGCCCTGACCCTGGACGGGAGCCTCACCCTGGAGAGGGCCACAACGCGGGTGCGCCAGAAGGAGGAATTGCAGCGGCAGCAGCAAGCCGAGGCCCGCGAGCAGGGCAGCAGCGGCGGCGGGCGTGCCAGTGACGTCAGCAGCGTCACCCGAGGCGGCGCGTCGTCGGGGCGGCGTCGGGGCGGCGGCGGCGGCAGCTCCGCTCGCCAAAACAATAACAAACCCAAACAAAGGACGCCGCCGGCCAAGGAGTGCAGCAAGTGCGGCCGCTCGCCCCAGCACGCCTTCTCGGAATGCCCGGCGAAAGGCTCCGAGTGCTCCAAGTGCCACGGCAAGAACCACTGGGCACGGAAATGTCCTGGCAAGGGCAAAGTGAATCGGGTCGAACAGGAGGACGACTCGGAAGACGACGACCTTTTCGTCGGCCGGGTGAGCCTGCTCGACGACGGCGAGGACGGCCGCGGCCGGACCAAGTGCAGCTGGCGGGACCGTCTCCGAATCGACGAGGAGGGAATGCCCACCAGCGAGGCCGCCGCGCTCGCCGCGTCCGTCAACCGGATCTGTGCAGTTGACAACAGCAGCCAGAGGAGGCCACCTTGGAATGTGGAGGAGTGTGAACAAGATCCCTGCCAAGTTCCAGGTGGACACGGGTGCTGACGTGACCGTCATCAGCGAGGAGACCTACCGCGCGCAGTTCGCGGCCATCCCGCTGAGGGACACCCGACACCGGCTGCGGGGACCGAGCCGGCGTTTCCTGACGGTGCTGGGCGTGCTCGAGACCAGCATCGGGTGGCGCGACCGCGCTGCCGAGCAGGCCGTGTACGTCATCAAGGAGAAGACGAGCAGCCTCCTGGGACGGCCGGCCATCGAGGACCTCCACTTGCTCAGGTGGGATCTGGACGATGCGGTCGCGGCCGCGATCGAGCAGCTGGATGCCGCCAAGAAGGCCGTCGCCCGGGAGACTGCCGCGCGAGAGGCCGTGTTTCCTGAGGTTTTCCGGGGGCTGGGCTGTATCAACTACAGCAGGCCCTACTGCATCGTACTCAAGGAGGGCGCCGTGCCGCACGCCGTCACCGCGCCGCGCCGGGTCTCAGTCAAGTTGCGCGAGAAGGTCCGGGAGGAGCTCCAGCGCATGGTCAAGATGGGTGTCATCTCGCCCGTCGACGAAGCTACCGAGTGGTGCGCGCCCATGGTGGTCGCGCTCAAGGCCAGCGGCGGCGTGCGCATCTGTGTGGACTACACCGAGCTCAACAAGAACGTGCGACGCGAGCGGTATCTGATGCCGTCGGTCGACGAAACCTTGGCGCTCCTGGGGGACGCCAAGTGGTTCTCCAAGCTGGACGCCAACCACGGGTACTACCAGCTGGCCATGGAGGACGCGTCAAAGAAGTTGACGACTTTCATCACCCCGTTCGGGCGGTTTTGCTACAACCGTTTGCCGATGGGGCTGACTTCCGCCGGCGAGCACTTCCAGAAGAGGGTCGGCGAAGTCCTGGTCGGCCTCACAGGCGTGGTGCACCTCGCCGATGACATCCTGGTCTACGGGCAGACCAAGGCTGAGCATGACGCGCGGCTGGCGGCGGTGCTCAGCAGGCTGCGTGAGAAGCGAGTCACCCTCAACAAGGACAAGTGTGTGTTCGCGACGCAGCGCACCAAGTTTCTGGGGTACGTCATCGACGCCCAGACGGGAGTCCAGCCGGACCCCGACAAGGTGGCCGTCATCGTGGGCATGCCGGCGCCGACCTGTGCTGCAGATGTGAACAGGTTTCTGGGCATGGTGAACTACCAGCTGAAGTTCATGCCCCACTTGTCCACCCTGACGCAGCCGCTCCGCGACCTCCGGCGGGAGGACGTGGACTTCATGTGGACGCCGGTCCACTCGAAGGCGTTTGAGGAGATTAAGAAGAGCCTCATCGCTGCGCCCGCCCTGGCGTTCTTCGATCCAAAGAAGAGCACCAGAGTGAGCGCCGATTCGTCCAGCTACGGCCTCGGCGCCGTGCTGGAACAGCTCCACACGTCCTGGGAGTACGACGGCGTCGTGCACCGGGACATATGGAGGCCGGTCTACTACGCGTCCCGCACGCTGACCGACACTGAGAAGCGCTACGCCCAGATCGAAAAGGAGGCCCTCGCGCTGACGTGGGCGTGCGAGAAGTTCGCCATGTTTATCACCGGCGACCCGGATCTGCTGCTGCGAACGGACCACAAGCCGTTGGTCTCGTTGTTGGGCGACAAGCCACTGAGCGAGCTGACGCCGCGGCTGCAGCGGATGCGGATGCGGCTTATGCGCTTCTCGTTCAAAATTGAACATGTTTCAGGAAAGGCTCTGCATTCGCCAGACACGCTGTCCAGGGCGCCGCAGCAGCCGACGGGGCCGATCGACGACGCGGATGTGCTCACCGACGGCGAGGTGGAGCTGCATGCGCGAGCCGTCGTCGCGGACCTGCCCGTGGCCGACCCAGTCCTGCGGATGGTCCAGGAGGGCCAGCAGCGTGACGCCGTGACCCAGGCGGTGCTGCGGTGCGTCCACGAGGGATGGCCGCACCCTCGCGCCGTCACTGTGGACCTGGCCCCCTACCACCGGGAGCGGGCCAACCTGGCGGCGGTCGACGGCATCCTGGTGCGGGGCGACCGTCTGGTCATCCCGGAGTCGCTCCGGGCCGACATGCTCGGGCGGCTCCACGCGGGCCACTTGGGAGAAACCAAATGCTTGGGCCGCGCGCGGGCCAGCGTCTGGTGGCCCGGCGTGAGCGAGGACGTCCGGCGCACCTGCGCCGATTGCGAGATATGTGCCCAGCACCGGCCGCAGCCCGTGGAGCCGCTGATGCCGTCCCCAGTTCCGGAGCGTCCGTGGCAGCGGGTGGCCGCCGACCTGTGCCAGCGGGGCGCGGATCACTACCTCGTAGTGGTGGATTACTACTCCAGGTATCCAGAGGTAGCCAAGATAGGCTCCCTCACGTCCCAAGGTACCATCCGGAAGCTGAAAGACATTTTCGCCAGGCACGGCGTGCCGGAGGAGGTGCGAACCGACAACGGCCCCCAGTTTGACTGCGCCGAGTTTCGCGCCTTCGCCGCCGAGCAAGGGTTCCGGTTGACCACCATGAGCCCGGGTTTTTCTCAGAGCAACGGCGCCGCCGAAGCTGCCGTGAAGGCCATGAAGGCCATCATTAAGAAGGATTCTGATCCCTACAGGGGCCTCCTAGCCTACCGCACGGCACCGCTGGAGTCGGGCTACAGTCCGGCCGAGCTGCCGATGGGCCGCCAGCTGCGCAGCCAGGTGCCAGTCATCCCCTCCAAGCTGCAGCCTCGAGAGGTGGACCGGCAGCGCCATCGCGCTGCTCTGCAGAGGAGGAGGGAGCGCGGCAAGGCCGATTTCGACCGGCGACACCGGGCGAAGGAGCTCCGGCCCCTAGTGTCCGGCGAGTCCGTCTGGGTCCGGGACAAGGGGGTCCCCGGCATCGTCCTGCGGCGGAGGGAGGAGCCGCGGTCCTACGACGTCCGCTGCCAGGGCGTGGGCGTGCTGCGCCGCAATCGCGCCTTCTTGCGGCCGCTGTGCCGCCAGCGGGACGTCGACGAGTGGGACAGCGACGACGAGGGTCAGGGCGCTGCCGCCGTCGGCCCCACCGCGGAGGGCCGGGCGCCTTCCCCGGTGCCACCCACCGCGGAGGGCCGGGCGCCTTCCCCGGTGCCACCTGAGGCGCGCCCCCCGGAGGCACCGCTGCGCCCAGGGTCCCCAGAGGCGCCACCGCGCCCCGCGCCCCCTGAGGCGCCCCTCCGACGGTCGGAGCGAGACCGTAGAAGGCCGCAAAGACTGATTGAGGAGTGTTAAGTTGAAGAAATGTTTTGTTTTCTTGTTTTGTGAATGTCAAGTGTTTTATTGTTTTGTGTCTCTGTTAGTGAGTTTTATTCCTCTGTAATTATGTACGGCCGGTTGCCAACATTGTAAATAGAGTAGGGTTTTGCTAGACCTGTATAACTTCCTTGTCAAAGGAGGGGGGATGTAGCGCCGCCCGGCAGGCGCGCTGCGGGCAACCCTGCAAGGTGCCGGGGTAGCCGAGCCGAGCACCCCCACCCCTCCACCCCGCTCTCCGAGCGGCGCTCGGAACGAGCCGAGCTAGGTCAGTAGTGTGACAGGCGGCAGCCGGGCCGGAGGGTCTCTGTGTGTCTGAAGTACAAACCCCACAACCAACTGTGCGTGTTCAATCACCCCTCCGGGCCCACACAAGGAACTACTACATTCTCCATGGGCTGCGGGTTGTGAATAATTTCCAGGTTGTGAATGATTGTGCGGAACGGGGGGTGGCGCTGATCACCAGGTACCTGGAGGGAAACCAGTTAACCAAAGACGAATCTGAGCGTCAGCTGCTGCTACTCCGTGGCTGAGTACAGAAAGAGAAATAAATTACAGTGGTGTTTTTAGCTAAACCTGAACCTGTAGCCTATAACAACGGTTGTTTTATGTAACTATAACAATGATTGTGATTGTTTTACCTAAATGACGTAAAATACCTTATACCTGTAACAAAAACATTGGATTAAATGTTAAAAGAGGTGTTGTACATCAAAATATAACTTACCATAGTGGTTGATTTGTACTATTGGTTGCATTTTTAATAATTCCAGCGACACCACGACAATAAGATGCTAAAAACGGTTTCTTTGTTAAGTTCTAGCTGTTTGCCCCTGCAAGTTAGGCAATAAAATTTCGAATTTTTTCGAAAAAATTCAAAAAATTTATTTGAGACTAACCAGCTTATTCTTAACAACTTTGACTCTATGCACTTTCCTCGTAAGATCGATACTTACCCGGAGAATCGCTCGGCAAAGTGGCGCGAGGGATGATTTTGCGGGACTTCGACGTCGCCACCTTTGAACCGATTTCGCGACCTTTTCCCATTGTCCGAAAAATCCCGAAATTTTTTCAAAAATTATGTTATAGGTCGGAGACAAATATGAGCACTAGCCGTCATGAGATTTTTCAACGTTTGGAAAATTGGGCCGGTCTAGCCACGCCGGGACGCAGTTCCGATGCCATCCGTTTGGCGCTAGCCCTAAAATAGGTTTCTCGTTTTTCACGAATAACTTACATTACACAAATCATATCGTGATTCACATGCACCCAAAAAATTAGAAAAAAATCTTCTTTTAAATGAATAGTTTGAAACGATACTTGAGGTACATTAATACTAAGCCACATCAATTTACACCCAAATAGCCCTTTGCTCAGCTCTGGACTTAGAATAAAAATTTAGTTTCAAAATTAAAGTTCACAGTTTTACGCCTTTCGTGACATTTTTGGATACATATTTAACTTTAATTCACGTTGCAACATGCTATCCGCTTATTTTCAGTTTTCGTCGTGTGCCATAACCTTTCAAAATTTTCATATGCGGATTTCTTCACAAAATGCATACATGACCGAAAAAACCTTTATCATTGTTTGTGACGTATCCAAGACCTTTAAAATGATACCCCACACTCCACTGTAGCTGTCGTACTTTTAGAGATGAAAGTGAGGATCTAAATAACACATCTACCCGGTACAATACTCGTTCTTCTTTCCCACATGTGTATATATGTATGTGGTTGTGGGTAAAGAACGAGTGAAAACGTGTTTTAGTGTAGAATATTTTATTTGTGCCGGCACCTTGTGACAGTGGAACTCGGGAGCAACCGGAGAGAGAGGCACCGTCCCGCCTTCTGCCTCCACACAGGCGAAAAGTAGTGCTGGTTGCCTACATTTTTTGGGTAAACAAGGGCCGAGGGGAGGGGGGAGGCATATTCCCCTCTGACTGAGTGCGCCTTGGAGGCGCACCACCTACCGCACCGCTGCAAACCCTGACCCTGCGTAATCTGTACGAGCCAGAACGGACCCGGGACTTGAACCGCCGGCCTTTGAGGTGGCGATGGCGACCCGACTCGCACTTCTACAGCACGGCGTGCCGTAGGCGGCCGGTTCGCCGCTACTCCACGCTACTCCGAGATGTGTCGTCTGCTTGCACTACTCCGCGCACTGAGGTCCGCCGAGTAGTAGGCGGAAATACCCCGTGCCTGGACCTGGGCATGTTCGTCTTCGCGGTTCCTGGCACACAATGCCATGAGGGTGAATGTGGCTGGCAGCGTCCTCACCCTCAAAAAAATCTGTTTGAATTTAGCACATTTGAGATTCTCGCCGTCAGTTTCTTGAATCAAGCTTACGCATTTAGCTCCATGCTTGATTCAAGCATTGTTCTAAATGCGCATGCTTGATTCAAGAAACCGACGGCGAGAATCTCAAATATGCTAAATTCAAACAGATTTTTTTGAGAGTGCTCTCGGAATCACGCAGAATGATGGTTAAAAAGAAAAACAAACACAGGCCTAGAGAACGCTACTCTTGAATCAAGTTTAGCTATTGTCTTGAATACCCCGCGATTAAATTGATTGCACATTTTCTTATTTCGACTTGAGCGGATCTGCGTACACTGTTGATAATACCAAGCAAATACCAGAATTCTCACCATACTACCGTGCTGCCATGCTGCACCGTGAGCTACCGAGCAGTTGGTCAGGACGTAGGCCGTGGGCCGGCAAGTCTAGATGAACAACGCGCGCAATTCACCGCCCCCCCCCCCCCTCCTCATAAATAATGTGAAAGGTCCAACACCGTTCCTTTCACCGCAAAAAAAATTGTGGGACACAACGTCTTTCTTGAGCCCAAATTCTTCTCATCCCCTGTCATTGAAAATAAAATTAGAAACATTAAAATACATGAGGAATATTTAAAATTCCAGTGCCCACAGCACTCGTGAACCGAAACACGATTTTTTATATTTATTGTATAAGAATTAAAGTATGAAGCGATTTCGTATTAGAACCTGGGACCCGTTGTATGCCGACTCGGCCTCTCAGACCGCGCGTCCACGGCGACATTGTTCGTAGGCCTCGCGCGAACGACTTTCACAAGCCCTGGCAGACCGCGTAGTCCGAGCTCTTAGCGACAAATCACGTAACAACCTTGGGTAATTGTGGACTTTAGCGGCTCCACCACATAGAAAGACGTGGCAGGTACCGTTGAAACCGGCTCAACGCATAGAATTGGAATATGACAATGATATACGGCGCTCTACAACGCCTTAATTGTAAAAATATAAAATATGAGGCCGACAGAGCCGCCGACGCCGGTGTGGACCGGGTTCGACGTTCGGCCACCATTCCGGCGCTGCGGTAGCGCGGAGCGCGGAGGGATACGTTGGGATTGTTGGAGCAGACGACCTACCGGCAAAGCAGTGCCACGCCGTGTTTTTACACTTTGAAAAAGCTTCCAAGTGGCCGAAAAATTGATTTAAAAGTCAGCTATCTCACTTCTTCTTATGGCGAAACAAAAGGGGCACAACTATACGCGCATCTATGGTCCACAGGGCCAATTGCTGTAGATCGATAACGAGGCGAAAAGTCAAAAATCTGTCTAGAAGAAATATCGAGGGTGACTGGGCAAGTACAGCAAACCAACTTTTATACTTATAAAATGTAACAGTTCGCGTAAAAACGCATTTGAAATTCAGCTATCTCACTCCATCCAATGGCAAAAGAAAATGGCAAAATCAGAAATGCATCAAGAAATGAATTATAAGCAGAACAACAACAAATCTTTTGAAGATTCAAGGGTTCCCAGAAAACAAGGATGCAAAAGTATGTCTTATACTGAAGAAGAGGAAAAACGAATTGTTTTTCTTGCTCCAAATCAAGATATGTCACACAACAGATTGAATGTAAAATAAAAGATAGCCGTCGCCATTCAGAAGTTTTAGTAGTGGAATTTGTGAAACCTGAAACAAAATCGACATGTATCTTTGAAAAACCTTAACTTCATTGTTTTAGTTGGTGGGCCAGGACATACTACTAGTAATGAAAATTAGTGACGTCAAATCGCAAGAAAGTAAAGTCCTGGGTCATAAAATATTGAAAATGTCAAGGATATAAAATATTTTAAGTATATCATAAAGTAATAAAAATATTGTGACTAAAAATACTTGCAATTTCATCATTAAAACTGTAATGGCGCCCATCAGAAGACCGGCACATAGGTGTGTAGTGCCCGGAACGCAGAGAGGATCCATGGTGTTGGACAACAGCTGCCAGGCGGTACTTAGTATCCTGTACTATCAAGTCAACTCCATACTTACAGCGGCTTAGAGTTTTCTTGTGTTCTTCATCAAACCTGGAAAATATTATTACAAATTAAAATGTGCAAAATCTTAACATAGGCTGAATAAGTAATGATAGCTTTATCATACAAATCTTGGATGAGTGATATGATTGCAGATGATCAACTTGAATGAAGACACGAGGAAAGTCCAGACAGCAAAAGATACAAACAGATTGAACTCAACTAGATCATATTAGAATACTTACCACGAACATTGTGTGTCAGTGAGTTAAAAAAGAATGATAAAGAGACAAGAAAGGTGAAAGGGATCACTATTAGTATTGATGACAACATTTTCACGTTTACCACAGGCAATGTATTATAAACATTCCAATTAAATTAATATGCCTCATTTAAAACTTCATTTTTAATTTGGTTAACATTTGTTTTGTATTTTTCACATAACATTAATATAAAACTTGTAAAATAGAAGGAATAACGGAATAATTAAGTACACCCAATGAATGGCATGAAGGCAAAAAGTTGGAAAGAGTTCAATGAAGACACACCATCCAATTGCAAACTTACCGGCGGAGTTGAATTGTAAGCACCTTAGGTGCTACATCAATAATGTATGATTTTTTGGCAGTTTAAAAGCATTTTGTAGCTTCAAAGCATTGGAAGCACTTATACTCCTGCAATAGTTCTGCCCTGAAATATTGGGCCAGTGCCATCTGAATGGTATGCAGCTTTTTTATTTCCAAAATTAGAACTTGAAATTTGTCAAAAGACACAGAAATATTGTGACATCGTAAGCTGCATATAACACTGCATATAAATACAGGTTAAATTAGGACAAATTAGGACAAGCACTTCTACAAATGAGAAGTGAATTAGAGTAATGAAACAGTGCTAATAGCACAAGAAATGTGGCAGTGATCATAGAACACCACAGAGCTTTTGCTGTGTGCATCCTTTACCCATACTACACACTTCATATAGAAATTCAATACTGACCTGATGTTTTCATATGCCCTCCAAATACTGCATCGATAGGGTTCATACAAATTTCCCGATTGCTACTACAGGAATAAAAGTAGAAAGTGTCATTTTTGAGTGCACAGAAAATCAATACAGAGTGGTATCTGTATGACTTAAGAGGTAACGCATCTTATTATCTCGATTCGATTCGCATCTCGATTATCTGGCGCCTAGTGCTCCCAGTCAAGGCCGCTGCCTCAATTTTAGCCCTGTTCCTAATGATGCCTTGCAGCGTTGTCACCGGGATGTTTAGCTCCTTGGCCAAGGCAGCCTTGCTCTTGCTCGGGTTTTCGTCTACAGTCTGGAGAATCGACAGCTTGGCTTTGAGGCTGAAAGTAGCCTTCGCGCCTGCTGGCTCGTGCCCGGGGACGGGCTTGGGCCTGGGCGTCATATCCGCGACGGACCACACGCGGCGCGGTAACGGAGCACGGACTGACTGACTGGGGTCGGCAGGACGGCACTCTACAAACCTAAGAGTGAGGTAACACGCTTTTCGTAAAGTGTGATGGGCGCCACACTGAGGGAAGAGTGTGATGGGCTACTACGCTTTAGGAAAGGCGTGGTGCGGCACCACACTGTTGAAAAAGTGTTATGGGTATCAAGTTCTTGCTATGATCTCTATGTAAACGCATTGGACCGCAGAGAAGTGTGTGGCACCATCACACTCTTACATGAGTGCGGTGCCTCACCACGCTTTTCCTAATGTGTGGTGACCCCTTCAGTGTGGTGACCATCATCACGCTTTAGGAAAAGCGTATTACCACACAGGGCCCTAAAGAACGCTCTGTAAAGTGGCGTCCTCGGGACTGCCCCGGTTTGAAATACACGGACTATCCATTGAGTGGTTCGTTTGAAAGTTCAGGGTCGTGACCGTGCGGCTTACATTAGTGCTCAAACGATTTTTCCCTTTTTTTTGCCTTCCTAAATTCAGGTTGCGGCTTATAATCGTGAAAATACGGTAGATGTAAAATTCGGTTTAAAAAAAATATATTGTTGCATGAATCTATTACAATGGAAGTCATGATTTCAAATGGTTCAACATAATTGACACTACAAATTCTAAGACACATGCATATCAGAAATACCCTGTGCAGCAGAGAAACTAAAACTGTATTGGAGCTTCTTTTTAACTCACCCCAGCAATGGGCCTCACAATGGGCACTCCACAGCAGAAGCTGCGATAGTCATGCACATAAGGGAGAATATAATAATTAGCACGTTGTTGGCTGAGCGAAAGCGAAGCCCTTACCCGACTAAGTCGAAAATGTTTTGTCTGTCTGTCCGCACGATTTCTCGAGAACGGTAAGACGTAGAAAGCTCAAATTTGGACCACATCTTTCTTGCATCATACCAGAGTCAACCTCCCCTCAGGGGCACCGTAGCCCAAGCGGTTGCATTTGAATTAAGTTTTGCTTTTCGCGCGTAGTATGAGAAATCGCGTACGACCGACTATGTCTGCTGTGGCCGACTAACCTCACTCGCATAATCCACGCGCATCGCCACATCGGGACCTCATCATCAGGTCTCTTGCGGAAAATATCTTCTTTTTCTGCATTCATTTTGGTATTTATCAACGCCCACATGTTATATTCGGCTGTCGTGCTCTGGGGCACCGGACAGTTACCGTTCAGAAGACCGATGCCGCCATCTTTGGGAATGCCTCCAGGAGGGCAGCACCTTTCCACGACCTCGAGCGTGGAGTAACGCTCCCAGGGGGGGGGGGGGGGGGTTAAAATTTATTGTCTGAGCGAAAGCGAAGCCCTTACCCGACTAGGTCAAAAATGTTTTGTCTGTTTGTCTGTCTGTCCGCGCGATTTCTCGAGAGCGGTTAGAAGTAGAAAGCTCAAATTTGGACCACATCTTTCTTGCATCATCCCAGAGTCAACCTCCCCTCAGGGGCACCGTAGTCCAAGCGGTTTCTTAGATAATTTTCACATGTGGTCCAACATTATAAATCCACCGGTTGGGTTAGGTCAGAATGCGCCCTGCGCCTGTCAAGAAGGGGCCGATTAGTGACTCAAGGGGGTTACGCTCGGTTAGGTTAGGTTAGTGGGGGCCTGGGTAGGTTAAGCGCGGGTAGGTTAGGTTAGGACTGGTTGAGTGGCATAGATAACGAAAGGGTGACGCAAGATTCGTTCGGAAGAGCGAACAAGAGCGCATTTGCGACCGCGCGGAGTGACGCCCGCAGGGCGTCACACCGTCGGGCCCCGCAGGGTCCTACTCGTCAGGTGACAGCCGCCGGCAGGCCAACATAGGCGTGCGCCAGGCGTGGAGTGGGGGAACAGTGATTCGCGATGAGCGAAGCCTGTTACGCCACGACGCAGTCTGGCGTACGCCTACCTTGTTTAGTTAAGCCACGCCGCGAGCAAGAGCGTGAAAGCGTGGGAGCGTACGCGTCGATTTCGCCGTTTTCAGGGGTTGTTTTGAATGTTAGGTGCCGTCTTGTACATCAAAACATACCAGAGGCTTGCTTTGGGCCAAAGCACCCCACAAATACCTTTGCACCCAAAATTGGACTTACCCTTTGGTTGCGGCGAGAGCGCACAATCGCGTAAACGCCAAAGAAATGACCCGGGGCAAACGGACCATTATCGGGTAGCTAGGTGGAGCAGGAGTGAAATCCGGGCATGCCCTTGTCGGGCCCGCTCGTGCGAGATACGGAACACGCCAGGGCTTGGTTCGGAACAGCCCGGAGTGTTTCGGGCTTGTTCGGGCCATATTAGGAGCAGGATTCGGAACGTTCATTTTCATACGGGACAGGGCCTGTCCCTCCGTCGAACTTCGGTTCGACAGGGGGACTTGTCCAGCTTGGCCTGCCGGCGGCGTCCGCGGGGGCCTCCGGCACCCGCCTCAAGCCACTCGAGTCGTGTCCGGTGGTACATATTTTTGTGACGATTAAAATCACTAACCCCAGCCCGTCCCGACTCGCGACGGAGTGCGCGTTGCAGGCGCACCCCATGCAGTGCCCACCCCTAATCTAACAAATCACACAGTTCTCATACGGAAACGCGCCAAATTTGAAAATTGTTGCCACCGTACGTTTATATACGGCATAAAAAGAGTATCCTCCAAATTTGAAGTTTCTATGTGAACGATAAGTCAGCGAACAGACAGCCGCTCGAACGAACAGTCGGCATGAGACTATAAGCCGCTATAAGCCCGGCTCCTGTCCGTTTCTACCGAAACGTGTCGGGACGGGCAAAAACGGGAAAGTTAAGCGCATTTTAACGCTCTCTTTGCCTCGTCACATCGTCGTTCCTTGCAGGGGTACAAACCTGTCCGTACCGGTTTTTGAGAGGTCCTGCCGTTTACAATGAGGCCCGAAACGGAACACGAGAAGTCCGGAGGGAAGAGGATAGCGCGTTGTGGTCTGATCAGGCCAGGAACGCGCTGCGACGGCGTCCGCGCCCACGAGGTAGGCAGCCCACTGCACGATCACGCGTTGGGGGCTGTCAGACTCACCGGCTTGAAAGCCAACCCCACAAAATATCTCCGCACCGAGGAGTTTGTGGCTATGGCAATTTAAACTATAGTTCAATGAATGGAATATGATCTCCTGCGTACCTACCCCCGAATTACTGACAAAGTGTGCATGTTCATCCTTAAGTATCCGATCCATAATATCTGGCTATTCCGCTCTTCCATCCGCATGGTTTAATCCGCCGATTTTACCTTTATTATACTGAGATAACAGTATACAATTGTATTGTGTACAATGGTGACTGGGCCGAGTTGTGACCATGATGCAGTTTTGCAGTTAAGAAAAGCATGTCCCACTGATAACCTGGATTGATAACACCTTGACTTGAGCAATATTTCAGTTGGAAAGCGAAATAAAACTTCTTTCCTCGTTTCTTCTCGCCTCGCGTTCCAAACAAACAGGAGGCGCTCGCTGACCCGCCCGGGTCCCGAGGACGCTGCTGATCCGCTGACAGGCTCAAAATCATCGATAGATTTAGATTGAGTGCCGTGTCCTTCTGTCCGTCTGGCGCTGATAGGCAAGCCATTCGCAAGAGGTGGGTGGTTCAATCGAAGTGCCGATGTACGGGGTACTACAGTTGTAGTATTGCAGCGTTTACATTCCAGCTACTTCGGGTAGAACACGAGTATTAGGTATGATAGCAGTAATATTCTGGCTCAAAAATTTGTGCATTGGTATGACGTGTGGGTATTGCAGATTGCTACTATGAAGTGCTGCAGGAAGGCGTGTACATAAGTGAACAACCCCACCTTATTCGACCGCGCTGCATTGGCAGGCCCGTAGCTGCCCGGAATTTTCGCGCATTGGCCTGGACGTCCGGTATAGCTACCATTCAGTTTCAGACTCAGTTTCGTTTACTGTCGGCACATGCCGTCTATTTTAGGGTACAAAGTAAGGGTGTTCAAAAGTGTTCAATATCTCGACTCACACGAATACACGAAAATGGGCTGCGGGCCATTTTTTTCTAAATACTCTTAGGAGTAACTCCACAAATTTTGGTGCTTTTAACACAATTTGCAACGTCTTTATGAAAAATCCAGTGTACCGCGCCGACTACCAGTGGCACGCGCCCTTCCGCTTCGCTTTCACACACACGCACACTGGCACACACCGGATTTCGAATTTGCTGTGTACATGGGTCACGGTGTCAATAGCACGATGACCTTGACTTACGTGGCCTACCATGTTGTACAGTACCTACTAATGGGGTCCTCTTCTGGCCGGCTGTAAGCAAGCGCCTCGGTCAAGGACATACGTGGGCCGGGATGTTATTGGCACGGCGCGGAGCGACTCAAGTGAGTGGCTCTCCCGCCTCGGCCGCGCAGTCGCCGCTGGACTGCCGACCGACGATCTCCGCAAACAGGCCAACTCTAGCGGACACCGCCGGGGATAGGGTCACGGAACAGGCCGCCGGTGAGCTAAAGGTGCGGAGAGCAATTTTCTACGTCGCATACTTTCGATCTAGAATAAAGAACATCCACGAGGTATAATGACGAAGACTAATGTCGAGGGGACGGCCACTCGTGTAACAGTCCAGACGTGCTATTCCGCCTACAATAGTAATGGAATTTGGCCGATTTCGCCCAGATATCGTACCCAAAATAGATATTTTAGGGCGTAATAGCAGCTCAGTGACAGCGTTGTGGCGCGTAACAGAGAGGAGTCGGCTCATATTTTTCAAGAGAGGACGCACCCTCGACTTATGTGCTGTTTCACTATGGTCAAGGATTTAGGTAGATTGCTGTAGATTTATACCATAGTTGGATATAAACGTATGAAATGCATAGTATGGAAATTGCTGTTGATAGTAATTAATTGATTAAGATGTACACTTACAATATAATTTGCTCGTCATATGACGAGAATTTCTGTGACGATTCATCAGACACTTGAATATGTCGTCATGTTACGACATATTCGTACAACGAATGAATCGTCACAAATCGTCGAACTCAGACAGAAAACTGTTTTCTATCTGTCTGGGCAAAAATTGTAGTTAGCCGTCACAACGTCTGTGACGACGTTTTCGGTTTTCAGATTTAGCCAGGATAACGTAAAGTCGATAAATATTTTTACAGTGTACACACTTTTGTTTGTTGCCATTTACACCCCTCGGTTCGTACTGCTGTTTATGTGGCCTGGGCAGCTCCGACATGGCGGTGGTGTCCCTGCTGCTGGCCGGTTTGGCCGCCCTGCTCGGCTCCCTGTGGGTGTACATCTCGTGGAACTTCAACTACTGGTCCAAGCGGGGCGTCCCGTCGGCCAACGCGCTGTCGCTCTTCGGTGACCGCGGCGGCGGCCTGCCCTTCGGCAAGCCGTTCTGGACGAACCTGAGCCCCATCTACCGCAAGTACAAGCCCCTCGGCCACCGCTACGCTGGCTTCTTCCAGGCGCGCCGCCCCGTCCTCGTCGTCCTGGACCCCGAACTGGCCAAGACCGTCCTCACCAAGGAGTTCAGCAGCTTCCAGGGCCGCGGCCAGCCGTTCGACGAGGAGGGCGACCCGCTGAGCGTCAACTTGGTGAACTTGGTCGGGCCGCGCTGGAAGAACCTACGCTCCAAGCTCAGCCCCGTGTTCACGTCGGGCAAGCTCAAGCTCATGTTCCCCTTGATGAGGGACGTCAGCGACCGCTTGGACGCGAGGCTGCGCGAGCTGCGCGACGCAGAGGGCGCCGGCGGCGAGGTCGAGATGCGCGACCTGCTGTTCCGCTACGCCACGGACGTCATCGGATCGGTCGCCTTCGGCATCAAGTGCGACTCGCTGGCGGGCGCCGAGGACGAGTTCTACGACATGTCACGCGAGGTGTTCAACCGGAACCTCCTCTTCATCCTCCGCTTCTTCCTCGCATCCGTACACCCGGCCTTCGTCAAGCTGCTGCCCTTCAAGAGCGTCTTCAGCAAGGCGACCAGCTTCTTCATCACGCTCATGAGGGAGACGGTCCAGTTTCGCACCCGCAACAAGGTAAACCGCGACGACCTTGTCAAGCTCATGATGCAGCTGCGCGAGACAGACCTCGGCGAGACGGACCGCCTGAACCACGTCGAGTTTAACGAGACGACCATGGCCGGGACTGCCTTCCTTTTCTTCATCGCCGGCCTGGACGCCGTCGCCAACACGGTGGGCTTCGCGCTGCACCACCTGGCGCTCGAGCCGCACTGGCAGCAGCGCGTGGCCGAAGAGGTGCGCGCCTGCAAGGCCCGCCACGGCGGCGCCATCACCTACGAGGCGGTGCGCGACATGGAGCTCGTGGACCGTGTCATCCAAGAGACCCTGCGCCTGTACAGTCCGGGCGTCATCATCACCAGGGAGCCCGACCACGCCTTCAAGGTAAGAGCGTCACTGATGAGTTCCATGTCAAAAGGGCGGCTCATCTGACAACAAATCTTTGATTTCTCTCATATTAGGAACGTTTGTTGGTCTTAGGCAAAAAAAATACGACAAAAATTTTTGTCGAATTTTCTTTGTCACATTGAGAAAGCTTGATGTGAAAATATTTTTTGGCATCGTCTTCAATTTCAGTGAAAATTTCAAGATAGCATCTAAATACGTGGTACTACTCTCGCCTAAACGGATTTTTCGGTGAATTGAGGGAATTAAAAAATATGTTGTCAGATGACTAGCCCTTTTGACATGGAACTCATCCACTGCAAAAAATGCAGGGCTTGTACGGAAGGTGGTACAGAACATTACAAGCTACGAAACCATAGGCCTGCGCCTACATGGAGACCTCCTTTACTGGACGGATAGCAGTACGGACATTCCGTTTAATTTAAACCGCTGTTTTCCGTATCGTAGCTTTCGTATCATATGAGCATCTCCGTGTATTCTCTCTGCATACGGTTTGCCGTTCCGAAAGCTAAAAACAGCCAACGAAAGTTCCGTGCCAATTTTTTCTACTGTAGGGTCCAAGGGGTAAACCAAGGGTCATCATGTACACTGTAGAGGATTGGCGTACTTAAACGACTTTTCTGCGAAACGGAATTAATCAAGAAAACTTCGTAAAATAACAACATTTTTCAAAGTATCAAGTGGACGGTCTATGAGTGCAGCTAAAATACCTTCGTCGTACTTGGGATGAGACTAGGACACCATATTGCAGCGTTTCCCAATGCAGTTAATGCCACTTGCTCGCATTACTGTGGAAGTGACCCGCAGATTACTCATAATTGACGTTCTTTTTTTTTTTAAAAAAAAAAAGAAATCTTGGTAAATATATTCTTTAAAAACGGTTCCCAATCCCAGTTAATCAAATAATCTTCGTTTTTAAACGACTGAATATTGCAGCGTACGCAATTCTTTGTACAATGAATATAGCTAATGGACATGTGTTAATATATGTGGCTATTGATGAATAGTTGCTGCATATAGAGGCGGCAAATATAGGTCGAAAACAGGTGCACATTGCTGCCAGTGATCACTGAATACCGGTGAATCCTATTGAATATGGCTGAATACTGCCGAATATACATAAATATTGACGAATTTCTCGAATATTGAATGTAAGTGTTAATTCAAAGGTGTACAATAAATATCGGGAGGTCGAGTCAAAGTTGACGACCCTTGGGGTAATCAATGACCCTCCGCGTTCGCTCGGTTCGCGCGCTTTTCTTCGGGCTCGTGATGTGCTCGCTGGCTTGGCGAGCCGGGCCGGGCAGGCGAACCCGAACGCTCCCCACTACTCAACCAGGCGGCGGCGCGCGGGCGATTCAAACGGAGCGCCGGCTGCGCCGAACTTTCCCAGCGTGAAATCCCTAGGAACGCGGTGGGGTAGCGTGACCCCGAGGTGTTGTAACATCGAACGCTAGGGAGGCCTCTCTGCCCACCTCGTAGAAACCGAACCAAGTTCGCCAGTTTGGCCAAAATCCGAAAAAAAACTGAAAATCGCCGTTTCTGACATTTAGTGTGGTCTGAAGTGATTGCGATCGGCCTTTCGGGCATTTGAGGCGCTAGTTGGGACCTACCCGAAGGGTTTGGCACGGTCGAGCGCCAGTCGCCGTGCACCGTGCCCGCTGGGGGCGCGCTTGCAGTCCAGGCGGAGGTAGGCAACCCGCGAAGCACCGGAATCTGTTTTAGCGCTTTGCCTCGACTAAACGTCGTCCGATTTCGCTCAAAATCGGTGCAGGCTCGTTTTAGATCATATTCTTCAAAATAAAACACCCGTGGTCAAAATTTATTTTTTTTGAAACACCCTACCCAGCGGGGCCTACCGTGTTTGGCCGACGTCCTAGGGAGCAAACTCCTTGGACGCCGCAGGGTGGAACGTATCAGACTACACCTTTGGCCCAGGAGCCAAACGTAAGGGTATGCCGGCATGTCCTGAGTGAGCCTCGTCTGTTCCGCCTTTTCTATAGTAGAGTAGGTACGCACAATTACTTTAAGCGTTCTACGGCCGCCTTGGGCCAATTGCGTTCAATTCTTGGTTCGATTGCCTCCCAATGTGTACACTGGTTGTCGGGAGAAGTGGCGTGAAGCTCTCTAAGTGCGTTTCCCTTGTTGCCAGTTGCCGGACTCGGACATCGTCATTGACAACACCGCCATGGTGTGGATCCCCGTGTACGAGATGATGCACGATCCGGAATATTTCCCGGACCCGGAGCGCTTCGACCCCGATCGATTTACGGAGGAAGCGAAGCGCCAGCGGCACTCGTATGTGTACCTGCCGTTCGGCGAGGGTCCGCGCTTCTGCATCGCCGAGCGCTTTGCCACGCTAGAGCTCAAGCTGTGCCTGGCGGGCCTCATTGACAAGCAAGTCTTCAGCGTGGGAAGGAAGACTGAACCGGTTCCCGCACTTGATCCGTCTAAGTTCGCGCCATCGCCCAAGAATGGGTTCTGGTTGAAGGCCCAAGACAGGACTACAGCATGAGTATCCCGGAAGGGTCTGGTCCAGTAGCGTGGGTCATCCCCTAACAATGACGGTGTCGATTGTACTGGAACAAGTTTGGATATCCTTTGAATTAAGCTTATTTCTTACGTTTTACGACCGGTTGTACCAGAATGATGCAGCTAAAACCTATTGTTGGCCACTTTTCAAGAGTTTTAATCGATGATTGTGCTCGATTGTGTTCAGCTATTTCCTAATGTAAGAGTTTGTCTCGAACTGGGTTTGTCTTGCAGCCCTCGATCTCTTTCCCTGTGACATTTAGAACGCGAGGAAATTTCCAATTCAATATTCTCTAGTTTTTGGGCCCGAGCGGAGCGAGGACCCCTTTGCATCGACTATTCTACTTTTTTTTCTCCCACTGGGAGTGTCATTGTAGCCGCGCTCGCGCGGCCGCATTTCAGTTCCGCGCCGAGAGATGGCGCCACAGAAGTGGGGCAGGAAGAGAGGAGCTCCACCAAAGTGAGGCAAGAAGGGGAAGTTCGGTACTCCAATACGGCCAACTTCAAAATTAAATATTATTTATCGCCTCAGTTAATTTGAAAATACAAAATTAGGTATGTTACTTGCATGCGCATTTTGCATAATATCGAACCACATTTCATGGTCCTAATTAAACTAAATATAAATATTTTTCAAATGGCTGTTTTACCCTTTAATGCCAAGACGTATTGTTGTCAACTTGGCTAGCCTCTCTGGCCGGCTCCCCGCGGCCGCGGTCTGCCGGGGCATGCGGTCGTCCGCGCGAGGTGTGTGAACAATGTCACTGTGGACGCCTGGTCTGAGAGGCCGAGGCCGAGTCGGCATACAGCGGGTCGCAGGTTCTAATACCATATTGCTTCATTTTTTTATTTTTATACAATAAATATGAAAACCCGTGTTTCGGTTAACAAGGGCCACCCAGTGCTGTAGGCGCTGGAATTTTTCTAGTTTGTTTCAAATACCTTGGCGATAACATCAAATCGAAAATAAATGAAGATGATTTGTGGAGAGCCAAAGTGATACTTCCGATGTGATGTAGGTGTGATAGAATGATTTAGGTTTATTGGAGCGCTGCTGCTGGTCTAGAAAGCTACTTTTAAGCGCATCTTTTCAGATTCTCGTCCGGAGTCACCAGCCTGTCATGAACACGTGACTTGGAACAGAAAAAAACTTTATTCAGGATTGTATACATAATTTGAGCAGCTGTCTTTTACCACAGAGGGTATTCTTCCCCTTTTAATTATTTGGTCGTTTTGCTCCGCCCCTCACCCCACCCATTTAAAGAGACGAACACGTGACAATCGTTTTAGGGTACGCTTTTATCAAGAAAAGCGCTGAAAACCGCGAAAATGCAGCACCATTCTTAAGCTATGACGCATCTTGAAGCATGGTTCCAGTGGGCCATTCACGTTATTTTAGAGGGTAGTCAGTGTCTGATGATGCTGCATCCTGTAGACAAAATCGAGGAATAAAGGAATTTTTTGGCTTCTAAATACGTGTAGAAACTGGTGGCGAGGTTTGACGGAGGGATGGGTCGCCAAACTTCATTCTATTTCTTAGGCCACATCTCGCTACTCACGGGCAGGAAGTAGGAATTGTAGACTGTAAATCGCCTGACAAACCCGCACTTTGGCTGTGCCAGATCGCAAAGGCTCTGGCGGAGAAGCGTTTTATGAGGAAGCAAGTGGTGCGCCATCACCCGAGCGCCTCGTGTCCCCTCTGCACTCACCGCCCTTGGCCATGTCATGTCCGCCGTATCTCGCGGCTCCTGGTGACCCTCACTGCTGGGGCTATCAGCGGTGTGTGCGGCCTCGGCAACGCCGGGCTCATTCCAGGGCTGGACCTCGGCCGTGCCCCACACGCACCACACCAGGTTGAACACCAGGTACATAGCGGCCGTGAGGTAGAAGACGTTGCTCCAGCCCGGCATAGGGTCCTTGTCAAAGAAATACCGTGCTCAGCAGGGGTGTTCTGAATTCCAGAAGATAACGATTCCATAGGACGAGGCTACTACCCAAATGTGTATTCTACACTTTTCGTGGCGTCAACCACCGTATTTAGAAAAACCAACGCTGGATAGTTACTATGAGTGTAGCGTCACCTAGAAGTGGCGCAACGTGGTATGCCGAGGCAGGTGTCACGGGAGAGAGCGAAAGCCCCGGGCTCGGTGTGAGAGAGAGAGAAAGAGAGAGAGAGCCGAGGCAGGGGGGGAGGGGGGACAGGGGACATGGTGGAGGTGCGTCCACGCGCGTATTAGTCGGGTCGCCGAGACGTGTGTAGAGAGGGGCCGGGTGTCGCGGTATCGACTGCCGGTCGCGCGCCTTTTCTTGTTTTTTCAAGCGTCGTAGTTTAACGTAGAGTATTTTCGAGTAAGTCAGTTTAAGTTTCCGAGTTTAAGTTCAAGTCTGTAACACGAAATTTTTTTTTTTTGATTTTTTCTTCTCTTTTCAAATTTTTTTTTTGGATTGCTCAATTTATATTAAGTGCCTTAGTCTAAGAAGTGGGAGTGTTCGTGTCCGTGTCCGTAGTCCGTCACGTTTTTTTTTTGTTTCTCTTCGCTCTCGGTTCAAATAGATATTGGTCGTGCGACGGGTTTAAGCGCAAAGATGTATACTTCGCAGAAAAAATCGGGGGGGGCGATGAAGGACTGGGACGACATTTTGAGGCGTAATAGGAAGTAATGGAAATGAAGGACAAGTCTGGTCACAACTTTCGAGAGTGGACGCCGCCCGGCCGAGCCGCGGGAGGACAGCATGTCCAACATGCCCTCCTCTGCGGGCGCGGCCGCGGGGAACAGCACGCCCTCCACTCCGGGGGCAGCCGCGGTGGCAGTGCCGTCCTTTATATTCAAGTGCGAGGTCATGAAGCTGATGCATGACGGGGAGAAGCTGAGGGAGATGCTGCAGGCCCACCCCCTCGACTCTCCGTCTCCCAGAGTCGTCTTGTGGTGGCTGTCCCGGATCACGGAGGGGAACGCGGAGCAGTTGGCGTCGGTTCTCGACAGGGGTAGGGACTCGGGGTTCCTCAGGTCAGGCCTGAGGGACTGCGAGGAAGCCATCTCCTGGTGGAGGCGAACTCAAAGCACTACCAGGTGTGGCGTCGTTCAGACTTCCTCGTTCTGAACACTATTTGTGCCTGGTCTGTCTAGCCTGATTACACGCGTGCCGATGTGTCCCTAGTTCTTCGCCAGCTTTCTTCGACTCGACGGATATCCCAGGACGCGGGCACCCCCAGTGCGCCAACAGGATCGGGATCTCGAAGGGTGTTCGATACTAACAGTTACCGTGGACAGGGACATCCCAGGGCCCGCATATCTTCCAACAGAGTAGGCGGGGGCCCAGGAGGTTCACGCCATGTATTGGCCGTGCCGCAGTACACGCGTGTTTCCAGCATCCGATTTCCTGCAGTTTGACAGCAGGATGCACTTCGGGGCCTCCGACGAGGAGCGTCTCCACTACTTGGAGGAGGCCGTTTGGCTGCAGGACTACGTCCGGCAGCACGGGCGCGCTGTCCCGTGGCCTCAGCTGCGGCGGGCTCTTGTGGACGCTCGGGAATTGCGGACAGGCTGGCAGCCAGAAGCAACCTACAAACGCCGTACATGTTGTCGTTAATGAGGAGGGCGTACACTCATTTCGAAACGCGTATTAGTCGGGTCGCCGAGACGTGGTATTACAGAGGCGTAATAGGAAGTAGTCTGGTCACAACTTTCGAGAGTGGACGCCCCCTCGTGCCGAGCACTCTCTCTGCACTATTTGTGCCTGGTCTGTCTAGCCTGATTACACGCGTGCCGATGTGTCCCTAGTTCTTCGCCATTCTCGACGTCCCCAGCTCTTATCCGTGACTACACTAAAAAAATGGGATTTTGAGACCAGCGTTCAACTATTTGCCGTCGGGAAAGTTTTTGCGCAGCAAACTCTTTAACATCGCGACGCCAAAATACAAAACGAAAACATGGCAGTCATTTTTCCACATTACCTGGTGAAAACTTAGTAGAATTCGCACCGGTGCTAATTTTAGACTGATCTGGCAATCGTTACTTTGTGTTTCGAATCTGCAGATAAATGTACAACCCAAGTCCAAGGAGTTACTTCTTGCAACCCTTAGCGGCAACTGCATTTCTGTTTTGCTTACCCCGAGGTCTACGAAGAAGGCCTCCGCGTACGGGGCAAAGGCGCCAACGAAGGAGCCAAGGGTGTTACCCACGGCGAAAGTAACACCGCTGAAGTTGGGGGAGATGTCCACGAAGGAGATGGCGCAGCCGGGGAAGCAGGCGCCGACGAGGCCGCCCGCCGCGGCCAGCAGCGCCACGGCCAGCGGGGGGTTCTGCGGACCCAGCGCGGCGATCAGCAGGCACAGCACGCCCGCGCCGCACTCGCCTAAGCACCCGCAAGGATATGGTTGGCTAATTGAACCCAGAAAGACACCAAATTTGCGTGTGCAGGACTATAAAAAGACAGAAATATCACGAAAATGTCAAAAAAGGTAATATTTCTGCGAACAATTGTTTAAGTAACAGATGGGTATCTTAGTGCAGCGAGGAACTATGACTGGGCTACCGAACCGATGTACAAACAGCGAATTTCTATACGAAGGAGAAAACTGATTCCATGAGATAGACCGTGACACTTTGTTAACAGTCCCCAAATCTGTCACAAGCGCTCGTCGTCCTCACCGATTGTGTTTAAGAGCTTCCTGTTGTTGCTCAGCGACAGCAAACCTCGCGTGTGGATAAGGTCGCCCAGCCACCCAAAGAAGGACGAACAGACCATCATGGCCAGGTGCGGCGCTGCAGACACCAGGCCGTTCTGTAACCACAAACAAGGACGAAAGTGGACGCGCGATGTAAGTTTGAGCCGAAATATACACCGCAAATCCAAATGCATGACTTTACGCATTACTTACAGCGTGGTCTGAGACCACGCATTAGCTGATGCACGGGTCGAGACCATGCTGTGACTAAGGTGTGATCGCCACCCTACATTAACTAATGTGTGGTCCCCACCTGGTTGTAGCTGATGTGTGGTGTTGTGGCGGTGGCCAAACATTTTCTAATGCATAGTTCTGCTCTGCAACGACGCATTAGCAAAAGCGTGGTTTGATACCATCCATAAGAAATACAGATTCTGAGACCACACCGTAAGTACTCCGTAAAGTCATGCATTTGGCTCTGCAGTGTAGGTTCATGTTAGCAGTTTTTAGTCATAGTCGCATAGTATACGGTACACGTAAAATTTTTAAGGAACCCGCTTTCACGAATGTGCTTCACGAACGATCCTCTTCCTGCATTTGCAGCCGTCATGTGCACTGCAAAAGCATTATCATCAAATTCCATGCGACTGACCCACTCAATGCCCACGTCGAGAAGGTTGTTGATGTAGGAGGGCGCGCAGGCGACCAGGACCCAGTAGCCCCACAGGAAGCCGGCGTAGGCGACGAGGAGCGTCAGCAGCGCCGGCGACCGCAGCAGGGCGCACCACGGCACCGGCAGTCGCCGCCGAGGAGTCTCGGCCGCAGAGATGGCCTGTGGGAACAGGCACACACACACTGCGGTAGCAGCACATAAGGCAACGTGTGGGGGGAGACCCTGCATTAGGAAATGACTGTCGTTCACACGCACAACACCACACAACAGCTACATCCAGGTGGTTACATTAGTTACAGCGTGGTCTAGAACCAACCGTGCATCATCTAAGACCACCAGCCTCGCATGCGGTGTCCAGCGGCGCACTTTGCAGATTGGCGCGGCGCCACTCTTCCGACAGCCAAAATGCCAAGAACAGAGAGCAGAAAATAAACATCAATAAACTTTGAACAGTCGCCGATAACCCGCCTTCTAGCTCCAATCGGATCGGAAAATGCCGCTCGAACGCGGACACATTCAGATTGACCTAGACCTAACCTGTAGTACAGCGCGTCGTCTGCAGCTGGAGGCCAGCTCAGAGCTTGGAAGAGTGGATACCTCGCGAGAGGCTTGTGTTGCGGGCTTGCCTCCCTTTTCCCTGGCACGGCTGAGCTGGGACACCTGGTACAGACTAAACATTTTACCTTGTTAAGGTAGTTTCGCTCCGCCTGCGAGATGCGGGGGTGCACGGCGGGAGAGTCGGCGGACAGGAGGCAGATGCAGGCGGCACTGACGACGCCGCAGCCACCGAACACGTAGAACACAGACGGCCAGCCCCAGGAACCGGCTAGGACGCCTGACAGCCCCATCGCCAGTACGTTACCGAATGGCTGCGCTGATAAAGACAACATTCGCATACATTTGAAACTCAATTCAAAGAGAGAGCTCACACACTAAATGCAGATGCTCTGTAGATAATCATGTACAGATGAAAACCTTCATAGCTTATGCCTTCTTTGTACATAATAACGTACGAATAGATGCATAGCCATGGATGATTTTGCACATAACTTATGAAGGGTTACATCTATGTACAAAATTGTACATAGGCATGTAGTGTGCACGCTGCAAAATGATCAGCTGCTCAAGCTGTTGTACGCCCGCAGTATATGAACAGCTAGCTGGTTAGCTGTGGTAGTTAACAATTAGCTTAACAGCTCATAAATGGCTATGAACTAGCTATGCAGCTAAGAGTTGCAGCGTCGTCAATTAAGTTCGCCCGAAATCCGTCCACCCTTCCCTATAGCCACGGCCATTCGCGAGCGCCTGCGAATGCCGGGGTAGGCCGGCCCGCAGGACACCCGCGTGCTGCACACGCTTCGATTGCCTACCTACGCCGTTCGGGCCGGAACTGGCCGACCTGCGGACTTGGTTTGGTACTGGAATTTTCGTCTGCAATGTATCATGCGTGCCCACACGGTCGAACGCTTACACGCTTTCTGGAAAGAAAAGCAAATGCGTTGTCCTACCGAGTGGCGTGCAACCGAAGCTAATGCGTTGTTCTCCTACACTGAAGCTTATATGTGGTCGATTAACCGTGCATTTGCTGATGGGTTATGACTGTACCCCACACAAGCCAAAAAGAGTGTGCGTTAGGCAAGGTTGGGTGATAGTGTTACACTTACAAAACTGACAAAAAAACTGACTACCGTTCCTTAAAAAAATATTTGTACGCTATGTAGAGGTAGCTTAGAATTTACTCTACAAGCCTCAGCAAACGTCATTTTGCGTTTCGGTTGGCAGTGTGTGTGTCGTTCTGTACTCTTTGTGTTTAGTTGGAATAAAACACTGTAGTACTTGAGGCACAAGTAAGCGTCTTTAGGGTGTATGAAGAGTGTAAAGGTGACGGTGACGGAGTTCATCAACTGAGTTGGGTGTTCTCCAGCATCTGGCCTTAAGAAGCGACGAAGATCCTTGTGACTTTTTTATTACTAGGGGTACGCTCCGAAATGCTGCGCGTAATGTAGCGAGCGAAGCGTAAAGACATTTCAAACTTAACATGAAATAATGGCTGATCGCGATGGGCAATGCTTGTTTGAGTCGCCTGCCTAGGAGGGGATAGGCCAGCCCGCAATACACCCACGCGTGCACTTGCCTATGCCCCAGGCGCTCGTCAGGGTCATGCAGCGGGGAAAAAAAGTAAGGTGTGTGTGTGGGGGGGGGGGGGGACTGAAGTGGGTACTTCGTGCTAAACTTTTTGTATTACGTACTAGGGTAAAGAACGAGACTATGGCAATTCCACTTATGTGGGTTGATTTTCTTCTTGTTTTACTTGCGCCGGGGATGAAGGGGTCTTTAGGTAAACGAATGATCTACGTGTTACGTAAAATATGAAAATGTGTCAATTGTTGAGGGGGGGGGGGGAGGGAGGGTGAGGTGCAACCCGATGCGTGCGTGTCGGTGTTCTGCCAGTTGCGTGGTATGTGAACGGCGTCGATGGCACGACTGCACCCCTCTCCTCGGCCTAACCTAACCCATAGCGTCCTCTGATCCTCCTTTCAACTACTCAGTGCCTAACCTAGCCTCAGATTATATTCCGATGAGTACCTCACCCTAGGGTGCCCCAAATTTCAACGGAACTCGAAATGTTCGACTCTTACCCTCCGGATAGGTGACATATGATGAGAAACCCCCGTGAATTTTTTTTCGGCAAGATCGGGCAAGGTTTAGGGGTCGCGACGGGGCCTTATAGTTTAACATGGGAACTCCCGTAAGAGGAATTGGGCTTTTCGAAATCCTTCGGCCATTTCTTCAAATTTGGTGGTACAGGGTTTCTGAACAGCTCATTTTAATCGCACTGTGATTCTCTATCCAAAACGCTTTTCAGATTTTGAATATCTTATTTAGTTTAAAAGTTAATTTTCGTAATTTTAAGAAATTACATACTGACCTCACCCACCCGGCGGATTCTAAATTTTAGATCACTTTTGAAAATTATCTATGAAACCGCTTTATCAGCGGTGGAGGTTGACTCTGGTTATGAAGCAAGAAATATGTGGTCCAAATTTGATCTTTCTGCGCCTAACCATTCTCGAGAAATCGCGCGGACAAACAGACCGACACACAAAACGTTTCGATTTAGAACGGACAATTGACGGAGGGACTTTTGGTACCAAACCCAATGAACAGGCCGTATCAAATCAGCAGGAAACGAGCCATACAAGACGGTTATCTCCGGGTTTTCTGACGTGCAAACCATTTTATTCTTAGACACCTTTTGTTTATAAAACATGGTTGACGGATAGACCGTTTTAATAACCCTTCCAGAAAAATGGTTACGAACGGGACCGTACACATCGTGCACGGCAAGCAAAAACGGACGTTCTCTGTGTCAGAACGCCGCTTGGCAAGTGCAGAGTGAGGATATAGAAATCCTGTTGTCAGTACGGCTCTCAACTGGTCTCAGGGTAACAAGTCAGTATTCAGGTCATGTGGACGTAGGTTCGACGCCTGCATGCGCCTCTTCTTTTTAATCTCTATTCAAGTGCTCGGATACCTCCGTACTATGAGGGTACGCGGTAACAATAAAAGAACCTCCGCTAAAAATTTGCCCGGCGGTTTTCTGTGTCCGTTCTAAAAAATTGTCCGTACTAAATTCCGTTTTATTGACGGTCAGGCTTGGAAAAAACATTTATTCATTCACGCCGTTAAAAATCGGTTTTTGTTTTTAACACTCAACAGTATCAAATTACCACAGGTTCCCGCCGAGAACGTTTGGAAGTGTATAGTTTGCAAAATATGCATGGATCTACCCCACACTGTTAAAAAATTAATCGTAATTTTACGACAAATGTTCTGTTAAATTTTGTACACAAACTTCCCGTGAAATTACAAAAAAGGTCGTAAAATTACGAAATGACCGTAAAATTACGATGGTTCGTAAATTTTTCATGCTTAGCTGCGTACGTTCCCATTCTTACTGCTCATTGCTTACTACGTCGAAAAGGGGACATCTATAGTTAAAGATCAGAAAACATCCAGTTTTTTACGAAAACGTACGTAATTTTGACAGCCTAGAAAAAGTCGTAATTTCACGAACACATCGTGTTGAAAAATTAACCCAACTGTTGTCGTACATTAACGAAAACGTTCGTCAAACGGAATATAACCAATTAAATCTTCGCGCTATACTCCGTGATTACGAGAAAAGTTTCGTAATTTTACGACAGATGTCGTAAATATGCAACTGTTTTCGTGTTTATACGTCGAATGTTTGTAAATTTACGACACTTTTCGTGTTTTTACGTCTTACGTTAGTAAACTTACGATACTTATCGTCAGAAGCTTTTTCGTAAAATAACGATTTCTGTTAACAGTACACACTCTAAAGTCCTTACGGAGACTTTACCACTGTATGTTACGGATAGAATTGATTCTCCGTAATTACGGATAACTCAGTCCGTAATACGGACAATCCAGTTTGTAATACGGAGAGATTTGGAGACATTGTACTCATGGGCCTAGCTGTGCCTTGTTACGGATAGATTTATCCGTAAGCTATGGCAAATTGCCTGTCTGTAACTTACGGCTCCCATTGAATGTATGTTACGGATAATTCATAGCTATGTAGGGTGAAATGACCATGTGCTTTAACACGTTCACGACGGGATGACCACCGTGTGGTTCATACGCTACTCTCCCTAAGGGACGGTTGTATAATCGCTTTTGAGGCACCCTGGGGCGGGGGATCGTATAATTGCTAAATTTTATCGCAGGGACAAAGAGATTGCATATTTGCAGTCTACAGACGTTACCTGTTGCCCCAGAAATGCTGCAGAGGCATGACCCACGGTGTGGTCATGCCGTCCGGGGGTACAACAGTTGCTGCTGTGGACGGTCATGACCACCCCGTGGGTCACACACATTTTACTCGTAGTTCGAGCGGTACGAGCTTATAAACACGCAACTTTCAAGTTTTTCTGGTATTTTTTGTATTTTTTTGATGGTGGTCATCTGATGGCTCACAAGTTTTGTATGTGTATACAAATTGTAATGGATCTTAATATTTTCGAATCCTTGGAGCACGTAAAATCACATTATTCTTCAATCGAGGCACTACTATTACTAAAACCTGTAAGAACATAAATACTTAGCGCGTCCATGTGTTCTCCGTCACTTCGCTATGCGACACGTGCATCGTGCACTCCTAAATCTCCTCCCTGCGACGCGCCTAGCTGACGCAGGCTGCTGCGAGCGTTCCCGCTTCTACCCGCCCCTCCCAGCCCAGCAGAGTGCAGGACCTGCCTCTCCTGACAGACTGCGTGTGTCGGGAACGTGGCGACTGACGCCAAAACCCAGCGGCAGGGATTCGAAAGTCACTCGCATCATGACCCACGGGGTGGTCATGCCGTCCCCCATGCATCACAGGGCATGACCCACATGGTGGTCATGCCGTCCATAGTAGCAAGTGTGGCAAATACGCCCCGTTGCGAACGTGTTAAAAACCAAAACTATTTAAAAAAAAGGGGTAAAAATTCTGCAATCAAGTTGGAAAACTGATAAATAATGTGAAGTGTGAGTCAACTCGACTCAAGGGACAAGAATTTTGCAGTAATTTCCCGGAGGTGTGACAGGAATCAATTTTTTAAAAATAATGCATGGCAACATAACCTAGAAAGCTCCTCGTCGTTAAATATTAAACGGGGAACAGAGGTAGACTGCAGTGCGGCGGCTCATCACAACCGGAGGAAAGACAGAAGTGCTAAGGGGTGCACTAACCCTCTCCTTGCAACACAACACGCAGGTAAACATCGCGTCCGGACGCAAATTTTAAGGACTTTGGTTCCGCGGACGAGTTCCAGAGTTAAATCTCTGATCGTATAACCTCGTCCTAAGAAGCCATTGATCCAACATACCGGTTATTAGTAGTTTTCCGAATTAAATAACTCCAGTGAAACATCGTTCTTGCAAACCAAAACAATGCGAGCTCGGACCGTCGTCGTCTGCAACGTGCGTCGTTCTTTTGTTATTGGTAAGTATGAAAAAGTCCGATAGAAGATCGCCTACTGCTGTTGTGCTTTTAATGTGGATTGAAGATTGAAGTTAAAATGTTACCTTATGCCGAGTTCTGATTTAATACAAACATTTTAGTACCAAAAAAGAATTTAAAAAATAACTACTGCAAGTGAGATTAAAAACAACTTGCTGTTCCTTAGTCCCCCGACCTGCCACAGAGGGCGCGCTCAACTGCAGCGCTGCCGGAATCTCTGCCTGGCTGAGACCAAAACATACTGTAAGTTTGAAACTCGAGTAACCACAAAATCGCGTGGACAACACTTTTAGCATGATGTTATATTGATACATTTTTCATATTGCGATCAGTTGTAAACAACATGGCCGCTTCGAGGGCCGTGCAGGATTTCTTGTCAACGGTTTTGTGTGATGTTCTGCTTTCGAATCATGTTCTATTGTCACCACAACATTCCCACAAGATATAAGTATGTCTTGCCACCATATGAAAATGAGTGCGTCGTGTGGAGTATTCTCTCGTGTCGCCTGGAGACAATTTGTTCTCTGCTAACCTTCTGGCTGGAGTCAGGGGCTAAAGCTTTTAAAATTTTATGATGATGAAGCTCCCAGCAATATAGTCAGTTCGTGCTTTCCCTCTCTCACCTTCTCAAGAACATTATGGATTTCAATCAGTGTCTGCCTCAGGTATGCTTCTAATCGCTTAAACCCGAGAGAAATTATGGAACCGAGGAGAATAAGTGCAGGTAATCGCTAACTCTTGCTCCTGGTATCTCCATCTGCTATTTAAACTGAGGTTTGTTGTTCGGTAAAATAAGAAACAATATTTACAATACTTTAATCCTTTAAATGCGATCGCTGTTAACAGTAATCTGGTAATCCATTTTAATTGGCTCCTTTTTTTAATTAGTCGTAGCTTACGGATAATATTTCCCCCTCGGAGTCTCATTTATCCGTAGTATACAATGTGTTTTTGTTACGGATAAAGGTGTCCATAACTTGCAGTCATGGTCATCCGTACTACGGCTGCGCAAAATCCTCTGTATGGTACTGTCCAAATTATCCGTATTACGGATGACATTATCCGTAAGACTTTTAGAGTGCAGGACGCCCAAAATTGACCACGGCGTAAAGACTTTTGCAATATCAGTGCAAACGACCTTAAGATCGTCGAACCGGGCAAGGACAAGCAACTGTTATTTCATTGACTAGAAATGTACATTGGTTAAGACAAAAAAGGAGCGATTGACGCGCCGGAGCTAGGGCGTCGACGTCGCGCGTCGCCTCGGCCCGAGGTGGAGGGGTGGGGGGTCGCGACCCCCCACCCCCCTGGAGCCGCGCCTGCCTGGCGCACGTCTAACTTGGCCTGCCGGCTGTACCTGACGAGCAGGACCCTGCAGCAGGGCCAATCAGTGGGTAAGGTAGGACGCTGATGTTCAATCTTCCGAATGTATCTTTATCCGTTCGTTACCAATGCCGCTCAACCAGTCCTAACCTACCTCAACCTACCTGAGCCTAACCTACCCAAGCCTCAAATAACCTAACCTAACCGAGCGTAACCCACTGAAGTCACTGATCCGCCCCTCCACGACAGGGGCATGGCGCATACTGACCCCGCCCAACCGGCAGATTTTGCATTTTAGACCACTTGTGAAAATTATCTTTAAAAAAAAAACGCTTGAGCTGCGGGACCCCTGAGGAGAGGTTAACTCCGATATGAAGAAGGAAACATGGTCCAAATTTGTGCATTTCACGGCTAACCGTTCTCGGGAAATCGCGCGGACACACGCAGACACACAGACACGACAGACGAAACATTTTTGAGCCAGTCGATCCAGGGCTTCGCTTTCGTTCAGCCAATTACGAGACCAGCTGACGGAGAATAGGTTGCACGTTGTGTCGGGATACATACGTACAAGCAAACACGAGGGCGCCCACGCGCGACCGCTCATCTGGTGGGATCCATCGCCCGATCAGTGCAAGTATCGACGGGAATAAGACGCCCTGAGAGAAAGAGCATGCTGCGGTCATTCATGATGAAAGGAACAGGGTAAAGTGATGGTTAGAGCGCCTTACGGTAAAAAGTACTTGCAGCAGTACTAATGCGTTCTCTTGCTCGTTGGGTCACGCGAAAGTATGTTGCGAAGGTGATTATGGCTCGACTATATTGTGTTGAGTGGTGAAGACTAAGGTTGGGATTGTACGTTACGTTAGGCCGCAGGGGAAGGCATTCTGCACACCCCGGTGTGGACAAGTTGCCTCGTCCTCCGGTCGAGGCGTTCAACCGAGGGGTGATTCACACAATGTCCTGTTTTACTGCGTAATACTCTGCAATATACTCAAGACTGATAGAATTTGCGTCCTTATGGATCCCAAACAATTCAAACTGGACCGATTACACTCAAAATTGACTGTACCCTATACAGAGATTCTCAGACTCAATCGCCCCTTGCGTTCAGCCGTGTTCTCATCTTAGTTCTAGATGCGAAACGTATTCTTTTACACTCGTAATCACATTTTGACAGTAAACCACGGTTTCCTGAGAGTACAGGGTGCTTCCGATACATACACCGCTCTACATTTGGCTGCCAGCCCTCCCAACTGCAGAGGCGCGTCACCAGACCAGCTGCATGGATGTAGTGGTGAGTGGTAAGAGCGGAGCGACTGTCTCGGACAGCAGGTGGCACGCGGAAGGCCGTTTAGGCAGACAACGCGTTCTCGCTCGCACCGGCAAAACGCCCACAGCACTATCTCTTTCTAGACGAGACGGATTTGGCAAGCAGACGACTCGCCCGGTAACACCGCTAAGGACACGCAAGAGCCAACAACATGCCCACTGCACGAAGACGTTATTACCTAAGCAGAAATTTTTATCACATACCAATAATCTTTAAAATTGTAACTGGACATCGTTGGCGGTAACTGTGTGTGCGACTGAGGACCCAGCCAGTAGCTCCCCCGTTGCGAACTGTCCAGACCCCCCCCCCCCCCCCTTTATTGTGAGATTGTGAGCATACAGACCTGAATGAGACCGGTGGCGGCACGTAAAACGGTCACTGCCTGTGCCCCTCCTGCGGCGGCGGCGAATGGCAGTACAGCGGTGAGCACCCCGCTGACACCCAGCCCCAAGACCAACGCCAGGGTCGCTCTACCCCGCGATGCAATTTCTCCACCCACGGCCTGCGCACAAAGAAGACGGTTCAGTTTCTCGGGCCGAAAATTACTCTAGCAACAAAAAGACGTACTGATTGAATCACAGAATTGGGCGCATCGTGCGCATTATGGTTTTTTATAAATGCGTCTTTAACAGTCGGTTGCAGTGATTGGCATGGCTTTAACGCAAAAGCGATGCGCTGCTGAGGGCCGTTCAACATATGTGTCGGGTTTGCGCACCGACAAGAAAATTTAGGTCGTAGATCAGGTAGATTTCATTCTACATTTGACAGGTATTAAGTGATTTGTCTTGAATTGCAAGTTTAATTTTGCCTTGTCTGGCCACTGTTGGTTTAGTTTACCAGCCACAGAGGGCGCTGCCTACGTGTTTCAGCGCTTTGAATGCGTTGTGTGAAGCGTTGTGAGCACTTCGGACGCCGCCAGAACGGGTAGTTGACGTGTTAGAATTCAATCCTGGGTCTTTTTGAGTTCCCCAGGATGAGTTCTATCGAATAGAACCTTCTCCGGAATTTTAACACGCCATTTGGAGGAGCAGCGTCGAAACGGTGGCTCACAACAGACGGTGGCTTACAGCACTGTGAGTACTTCGGATCGGACACCGCCAGAACGGGTAGTTGACATGTTAAAATTGTTTCTGAGTTTTTGTGGACGTGTCGAATAAATATAGAGCGGTTGGCGAAAAAAAATTCTGTTCAGAAAATTTTTCTGGCTAGATTACACCGGTCACATACCGAGTGACTTGAGGTGGGGGCCGGAGGCCCCCGCGACCGCCGCCGGCAGGCCAAGTCCCCCCGTCGAACCGAGGTGCCGTTGGAGCGAAATCGGCACCGAGGTTCGACGGAGGGACGGGCCAGCTTGTTTAAGACAGCAGAGGATCAGTTAAGTGAGTCCACGGGAGGCGAACTGAAAATATGAAAACGCTTAGGCCTAGAATGAAAGAAATGAATACTTTCAGCTACAGGATTACAACACGACACCTTCTACAAGTGATTTTCAGCAGCTTTTGTATTTTTCTCTGTATGAAGCGAACGTTAGACACGCGACCTCACTTTAAAAAAAAACAACTGTTTTAATTCAGCATAATTGAGATTCTTGCCGTTAGTGTCTTGAATCAAGCATGCGCATTTAGAACAATACTTGAATCGAGCATCGAGCTAAATGCTTAGATTTGGTTCAAGAAACTGATGGCAAGAATCACAAATTCAAACAGATTTTTTTAGGGTGCTCTCTAGTGCCGAACTCGGGGTCGCGAGAAATGTTTTCTGCGTTGCATGCAACGGCTGGACACTGTTACAGAATTAGTTTCTGAACATCGTGGATACAAGTTTTTGGTGCTAAAATATCCTTAACATCCACGATCCACAATTTTGAGCACTGTGCAACGCCGAAACTTCGGCTTCGAACGTCAATGGGACGTCGACCTTCATTACCTGCGTGCATATGTAGCCCCATATAAAACTGCCAAGAACAGCTCCTTTCTCGGACTGCGTCCAGGCGAATCGCTGCAGACCAAAACCCTGATGTACACCTCATTTTTACCCTTTGAGTACTAAGGGCTCACAAATCAAGAAATCCCATTTAAAGGGAACACATTCAGGTGTAAACACAGCTGAGACGAAGTGATCAACGAGTTTCGGGAACGGAAGTGGAAGAAGCAGAAAACCTCGAGAACAGAGACGGGCAGTATGAGGGGCCGTTCGGCGACACGTGGCGGAAATAATCTTCGCCACGAGATTTCTCGTACAACCCGTCTCCGTTCCGCAAGTATTCTCGTTCTTCCACTGTCCCAGTCTTAAAAGACAATATGCAAGCGGTGTTTATGGAGGGGCGTGTACTCGCGTCAAATAATGATTCATTGAGTGTAAAGAGTCTCTGCGTCCATTCTCACCAGCTGGCCGTCGCCGTTGTCCACGCCCGTCATGGCCACCACCGCCACCGATAGGCACACCCTCATAGTGATGGCCGAGCAGGCTCCCAGGAACAACACGGCCACCTCGGCGTGACGCCACCCGAGGCCGTGCCCTGGAAGGATCACACGGTACACGAACAATCAGATGCAGCACGATAAAAACAAGGTACGCTCACCGCGAATCACTGTTCCGCCACTCCACCTTGGCCTGCGGGCGGCTGTCGCTTGACGAGTAGGACCCTGCGGGGCCAGACGGTAGGACGCCCTGCGGACGTCACTCCTTCCGCAACCCCACCCTTTCGTTATCGATGCCACTCAACCAGTCCTAACCTAACCCTACCTGCCCGAGCCTAACCCACCCAGGCTCCCAATAACCTAACATAGCGTGACCCACTCGAGTCACTGATCCGCCCCTTCCTGACAGACCCATGACGCATAATGACCACACTCAACCGGCGGATTTTTAATTCTAGACCACTTGTAAAAATTATCTTGAGGTGCGGTGCGGTGCCCGAGGGGAGGTTGACTCTGGTATTATGCAAGAAAGATGTGGTCCAAATTTGAGCTTTCTGCGTCTAACCGTTCTCGATATACCGCGGACTAACAAACAGACAAAACATTTTTGACCCAGTCGGTCCAAGGCTTCGCTATCGCTCAGCCAACAAAGCCAGGAATTTTTCGGGGGGCTGACGAGTTCGAAGGAGACTAGAGTCCGAAGGATGATTCTTGGAATTCCCCGGGTTTGGTTTTGATGTCTAATAGACAACGAGATGATTTCTTTTATTTTCTTTATCCTTGCGACTGACCAGCGAATGATCAAACAGTGGCATTACTCCTCCATGTAGACGAAGGGAATGGCGACGCCCTTGGCCCCTTTCCTTTATATAGGGCGTTAGCCATTACAGATTCAAAAATCTAAAAATATACCTAAAATATATGGCTTACACAACTTAGTATCAAAACACAACGGACGGCGGTATGTATGGATTTCTATCCATACATACCGCCCGGGAAGCTCTACGACTTCCCTTTGGTTCGATGTAAGACGATGAAATTTTCATTGCTGCTATAATATACACCCGGAAACACGGATTCTTGGTCGTAGTCTCAAATTGCGTATACTCAGGCAGTAGAAACGGCAGGGGTGGGGGCGGGCACAGCGCGAGCCCTCCAGCCGGCGGGACGGCGCTAGTCCACTCCGAAACTGGCTGTTTATTGCGAAAATATAGATTAAAACCACCATCAAAACACTCGGGATGGCACCCAAGGGTGATACAACCATGTCCATACCACTGATATGTTACTTTGACCATTTAGCTCGAAGCAAATACGAAAATACAGCCGCCACGGACGGGCTGACCGTGCGCAGACACGGAATCCGTCTTGAAATCGAGTACAACGAGTCACTTTTAGTGCCCATAGTAAGCGGGCCAAAGTTTCATAAGGCTTTAATGGTTTGTTTCCTGCAATCCGTTTGACATTCCGTTCCCTTTCGAGGAAATGGCGATTTTTGAAAGGAGAACGTCGAACCTGGGAGGTTAGGACGGCCGTCCAGTATTATCCGATTTTCACACGTTTGCACTAACAATTGCGGACGAAAAATGTGACGTTGCACATCTTAAAGCTTCGCTGTTTCCTTTTGTACCATCCGTTTCCGATTATCGGAGGCCGATTCGTCAGTCCCGATTTAAAAGCAAAGGGACACTGCGATGCACGTCTAAACACTCGTATTTTAGGGAAAGCAATGTGAACAAACGGCGACACGAACCACAAAACAAAGCCCTGAAAACAAAAGGAAAATCTCTGAAGGATGCATTGATCAACTCACCAAAAATTGGAAACACACAGGGATAAATAGAAAAATAAAAACATTTCTCGGAGTCACGTACTGTATTCGTTTACGAGCGGTTTCGCGCTGCCGGCGGGTCGTCTGCTGCGAAGCCCGTTCTGGCACCGCGATTTTTCATACCATCGTGTGAGCAGCGGTGCTGCGGTGGTTGCTGTGGCCGACGCGTTTCCAATCGAACCTCACTGAACAACCTAATTGGGCTACTGTTTGAATTGATCCTTGATCGAGAATGTGACCGGTGACTAAATTATATTATAATAGGCTGTGTGTGCAGTCATACTAAGGTGAGTTGAAACTCAGTGACGTCCGCCCGCTTTTAAAGCTTTAACCCTTTGCTTTGGCTAGGTGTTCTGTTGTTTTGTAATCATTAATATTTCCTGAAACAAAAGTGAGTGACGAGGAGCTAGTGGAGGATGTAGTTAGCGGCGAGACGGACTTCCAGCTGACTCCTGATATAAATGATGGTGTGTCACCGATCCTATCAAGTGGGGTCAGCAGCACTTGTTCTGATCGTCGGCCTCCTCCATATCAGAGTAGTGTTGCAGCGAAACAAAGAGGTGTTGGAGGTTTTTAACTGTAGCTTTTAGATGTGGAAAGCAGTATAAAAGAGCAAAAGGGCTAGAAAACCATATTTTCATTCTTAAGATTCAAGGTTAGTTCAATTGGTTTAACAATTTTTATTGTGTTTTCTGTTTGCTTGTCATTGCTAATTTTGTTGCTTAATTATTTTACAGATGCTTCCAAATTCAAACCGTTCAAAAAAGACACTGTACCTATCGTTGGTGACTTAGTCAAAAAGATATTGCAGGAAATAAGGCAAGAGCCGAACATTCCCCAAGAAAAACAGAAGCTTGTTCTGGATGCGGTTGCAATGTATAATTCAACATCATGGTCACAGTTTGTCAAACGTTTAGCTGATCTCATTGTTGGTGCTTTAAGTGCAAGAACTAAAGTGATGCCATCCAATCAGTATGAAGAGTTCTTGAGTAAATTAATATTTAAACTTAACAGTGACAAATCAAGAAAGACTTCTGTTCATCGCTAAGTGTAGATGAACTAAAAAAATCTGAATATGTAGAAATGGTAGTTCTTCGAATTACTATTAAGAAGAAGAAAGATCAAAATTAGCTAAGTTTTCACTGCGTGGTAACCTCCAAAGAAATAACTTGTTCCCTGGCAAGAAGAGAAATTACTTTGTACTGAAATCCCGTGAACTAGCATGCCAAACAGTAATATGTAATAAAACAAAATTATTTATACTTGAATAAATTTTTATTATGGAAAACCATTTTTTTATTTTTTTTCATCAAACCAACTGCAAACCATATAATCATACAATTTATTTCTTCCTTTTCTTGAGCAAGGGGGTGTCATCTACTGCAGACATTTCACTGAGAACTTCAGTGTTTCCTCGCCTTGGTGCAGTACCAGCGGAAGCCACAAGCTACCAGGTCATGCTTTTCTGTGCCAATTGGGACACGGTGAGATTTCTCTTGCCTCCTCCAGACATTCGATAGTTGCCAAACTTCTGTTCTAATTTGTCCTGATTCAACTTTCGGCCAACCACCTGTTTTGCATTTTTGCTCAACATAAATTTTACCCTTCCATCAAAGGCATATGTAGTAACTTGCAGAGACTCGTACGACTGATGGCTAATGAACATTCGTTCTCGTGCTTCCTTAGAAAACTTACCCTTCCTATTTTTGATGTCATTTGCCCACTGCTTAAAAAAACCAAGCATGTCTTGAGTCAAGTATTTGAACCGTTCATCATTTCAGTCTGTATAAGGCAGCAGCTTGTTGAGCTTGTTTCTCTTTCCTTGAACATCATTGTAACTATTGAAGCAATCAAATGAATCATTCACATGTTAAATAAATTTACAAAGTTCAACAGTGACACAATTGGTTCATTTTTCATCTTCTATCAAATCAGTTATATCTTCAACTACAGAGTTACTCCTTGCATGTGAAGCCAATTTTACATTCATGCATCTGAAAGCATTGAGGTTGGTGTGCGCCCTTGTTAATTGGTTCCTTCTGTTCTTATCCAATAATGTTAGCTCTCCTAACTTTTCAAGAACAACCCACGAGAGGTCCTCTCCATTTTTCCACATTTTTCTGCACTTTTCGTGTGAAAATGAATTACCCACACAGTTTCTCAATGTTTTCAGTGAGTGTGAAGGGTCCACAATAAAAAATATGGGCCTTTTTCCAGAACTGTTTAAATTCCAACTTCCAAAAGTAACTTTAGTTTTGGAACCTTCAAGACCTGCAATAGTGTCAAGTGAAAAAGGAGGGTGCACACGAAAAAGATTCTTATTTGTAGCTGCGCCATCTACAATAAGTGCCAACACCTTCTATTGTTGACTTTCCACAAAGTAGATAACGTTCCATGAACGGCTAAACAACTGACCTGAAACAAAGTTAAAAATTAAAACATTGTAAAATTTAAGAACAAATAAATAAAATTTTAGACATTAAACTATAAAACTTCTGGATTACTGACCTGATGTCAAAGTCAAAGTAGGGTAAATAGCAATTACACCCTGTAGATCATTTGTGGTACCCTGTGCTAGATACATACGCTGGTTGCTTCACAAACTCATGCCCTGATACATCGGCTTCTAATTTTTTTATTTCCTCTTCTGCCCCTGATAAATGGTCATGGCCAACAGCATCTCCAGTTCTCTTTTTGATAACAATTCCTCCCCTTACATGAACTTCATCAAGAGCAGCAGAAAAATAGTGCCCATCTTCGTTCGGGAGTTTGGCAGCTTTTCCAGCAAGGTTCATTAGAGTTATTTCTTGACTGCCTTCTTTGATATCTACGTAGTGGGTGTAGTCGTGAAGGAGTCTCTCAGATGGTAGTAATATAAAATTTCCAGCAGCCTCATACCCACCTGATCCAGCTATCATTTGCAGTCGCAGAGCCATTTTAATCATAAATGGGTCCACCTCATGGTGCGCATCCCTTTCTCTCTAGCAACAAGAGCCTTCATTTGCTGTGGCCAGAAAAGCTTCTCCACTTCGGTCAAACAAATATGGTGCTTTTCAAAAATTTTGCATAAGTCTTCACTAAGATCATTTGATATGCCAATGGAATTTTTTATGATCTCTTTCTCTAATCTGCTTTCAAGTCTCTTTATCCTCTTATCGGTCAGCCTTAATTCCTTTTGAAATTCTGATGTCTTACTCTCTAAATCCGATCGTTCTAGGTATCTATTATTTGTTGTAGTTTGATCCTTAGCTGCCTTCTTTCTACTTTCCTAGTCTTTCATTGCTTTCTGCTCCCTACTGCATGCATTACACTTTACAGATTTAATTACAATTAAAGAGAGATCTACCGAACGAAAGCAGGGATGAATTTGGTGACCCGGTGTGCAAATTGTTCCTTTTCCCATTTCTTGTGATTTCTTCCAAAAGTTGTCATGCTTAATAACACCAGTACAAACACTGCTGAAGAATACTGCATATATGGTGCAAGTAGTCACAAATTTCATTGGTATTCGCAATATCAATGGGAGCATTGTCACTCAGCAAAAAATTGTTCGTTGGTAATTGTCTATTGTGAACATAAACTGTAGCCTTTCCTTCTGACCACACCACAATTTTTACGACACATACATTTTCTAGTTCATTCACAATGTAGGCTCTTAAAGTCACACGATTAATAATATCAACTGTCCAACAGGATGACAACTGCTCCACAAGATTAGCAGCAATAATTTCAGTATTTGTATGTGTCTAGAACAAAGAAAATTAAGAATTACAAAATGAAAAACTACATAATTTTCTAGAAATTGCTACCTTGTTTATGTAATTCAAGATTACCTTTGTTGAGAAATCCTCATGACTAGTGTTCCAATATGGATCTTCCTATTAAAAGAGGGCAGGAGAAAAGTTACATTACTGAGCTTAAGTTTTGCGTATAAGACAAAGAAAACAAAAAAAAAAGAAACAAATAGGAAACTATTGCCAAACTTTACCTCCTGAATAGTCTCTAACTGATTGGTACTAGCAGATGCATCAATAGGTTTGTCATCATCTTCATCAGCAATATCATATATAATATATCAATATATAACCATTATAATGCTTACTTTTTGTACCGATACATGCTTTTCTTCACCAGTTTCCCCGACCATTTTATCTTTATTTTCATGAGAATTATCTTCAACCTGATTTGATAAAAAACAATTATAAAAAAATAGAGAAGTTACTATGCGCCTATGAAGTTGTTAGCAAAAACAAATGCATATGTACATAGAATATACCAAATAAGCTCACCTCTAGAACCTTTAACATGTGAGCATGTTTCTTTCTGGGCATGGTGAGCTATTTCCTGCGTTTTGGTTTTCTTGTCGACTCATGTGTGTCAGGGATGTGAAGGTTGCCCACCCCTGGTGCACCTGCCTGGGGGTCGCCGCGTAGACCTGGGCGTAGCGGCAACTCGCTGAGTAGTGCAGTTCTGGATCGCCCCGCGTATCTCGGGGAGTAGTGATGAGGGGTGCCTTGGTGACGAGGAAGTGACACACACACACACACACACGTACGAGTACTGGTTACTCTGGACTTGGTCGGGTGAGGGCACACGGGTGGTCACGGAGTGCTCGATGTCAACACACTAGCCCCGCGTCGGCTATCAGTCACTATAGAGTACGCGGCTGCCGGGCAGCGCCTACTGCTGGCCACGACGGTAGTGGGAACACTGGCTGGCCACCGGCCAGTCCCCAATATATACCTAGCTCCACGCCCCATCTCTGGGGCGATGCCTACCTGCCCGCCTGACATGTAAGTGCTCCTCCTCGGTTCCCACTTCAAGGTGCGCATCCACTAATGGGTGCTCACCGAACTACAAAGAAAAATAAGTGTTATACAGTGTTGAATTGCTTCTCATGTGCCACGTCACACTACGGTTTTCAAAAGCAACTTGTCAACAATGGAGAAAGTGAACTTTACCTTTGGCAGGCCATTAATTTTCCCTTTAGCCTTTCTGCCAATCCTGCGTGTCACGCCCTTCCCTCTGGCAACTTGTTTCCTTTGGGAACTTCCTGAGACTCCTGCCTCCGTATCACAAACAGCATCACTCATTTTTGCTACAAGAAAGAGTTAGAAAGTATTAAGAGTACTAACAGTCGCAAAACCAACCGATTGCACAGCAAGACAAAATAAAGGGATGAAGCTTTTAAGCAGGCAAACGTCACAGCGTTTAAAAACTAACCTGAGCGTGGCTGTCACGGTATATTTTCATCTAGCCACCAATAACTTTTCAGAACTCTGTTTAAATCAAACCATTTACCGGGATTTGTTTTGATTGGAAACGCGTCGGCCACAGCAACCACCGCAGCACCGCTGCTCACACGATGGTATGAAAAATCGCGGTGCCAGAACGGGCTTCGCAGCAGACGACCCGCCGGCAGCGCGAAACCGCTCGTAAACGAATACAGTACGTGACTCCGAGAAATGTTTTTATTTTTCTATTTATCCCTGTGTGTTTCCAATTTTTGGTGAGTTGATCAATGCATCCCTCAGAGATTTTCCTTTTGTTTTCAGGGCTTTGTTTTGTGGTTCGTGTCGCCGTTTGTTCACATTGCTTTCCCTAAAATACGAGTGTTTAGACGTGCATCGCAGTGTCCCTTTGCTTTTAAATCGGGACTGACGAATCGGCCTCCGATAATCGGAAACGGATGGTACAAAAGGAAACAGCGAAGCTTTAAGATGTGCAACGTCACATTTTTCGTCCGCAATTGTTAGTGCAAACGTGTGAAAATCGGATAATACTGGACGGCCGTCCTAACCTCCCAGGTTCGACGTTCTCCTTTCAAAAATCGCCATTTCCTCGAAAGGGAACGGAATGTCAAACGGATTGCAGGAAACAAACCATTAAAGCCTTATGAAACTTTGGCCCGCTTACTATGGGCACTAAAAGTGACTCGTTGTACTCGATTTCAAGACGGATTCCGTGTCTGCGCACGGTCAGCCCGTCCGTGGCGGCTGTATTTTCGTATTTGCTTCGAGCTAAATGGTCAAAGTAACATTTCAGTGGTATGGACATGGTTGTATCACCCTTGGGTGCCCGAGTGTTTTGATGGTGGTTTTAATCTATATTTTCGCAATAAACAGCCAGTTTCGGAGTGGACTAGCGCCGCGCCGTCGGTTCAAAATTTGCCGTCCCGCCGGCTGGAGGGCTCGCGCTGTGCCCGCCCCTCACCCCTGCCGTTTCTACTGCCTGAGTATACGCAATTTGAGACTACGACCAAGAATCCGTGTTTCGGGGTGTATATTAAAGCGGCAATGAAAATTTCATCGTCTTACATCGAACCAAAGGGAAGTCGTAGAGCTTCCCGGGCGGTATGTATGGATTTCTTTACGTCCGTTGTGTTTTGATACCATGTTGTGTAGGCCGAATATTTCAGGTATATTTTTAAATTTCCGTTTCCGCAAGTAAATTTTACTTAAGTCAAGTAAATTTTACATCAGTAAATGTAACGTGGGTAAACTAAGTACCAGTCAAATCGAGAATCAATGTTTCTGGGTGCACATATGTGTTATCAGACATACATGTTATCGGAAACCATTACGTCACGCGAAATTCAAGGGCCGCATGAAATCTGCCGTTCTATTTATCCGCTGCATCAAAGGGGCTTGCCTGCGAATTGGCTGGGGTTCTAAGAATGTACTTCGGACTCGAATTGGTTCCCAGGGAGTTCCTCGTCTTCCCTTGGAAATCATTGGCTGAGTGATAGCGATGCCCTGGACCGACTGGGTCAAAAGTGTTTAGTCTGTGTGTCTATCTGTCCGCGCGATTTCTCGAGAACGGTTACTAATATAATTTTCACAAGTGGTCTATAATTTAAAGTCCGCCGGTTGGGTGATGTCTGTAAGCGCCATGCGCCTGTCGTGGAGGGGCGGATCAGTGAGGGTGGGTTACGCTCGGTTAGGTTAGTGGAGGCCTGGGTAGGTTAGGCTCTGGCATGTAAGGTTAAGACTGGATGAGCGGCATTGATAACAAAAGAATGATGCAAGATATCGGAAGCCAGAACTTGAGCGTAACTACGACCGCGCGAAGTGAGTGACGCCCGTAGGGCCTGTTGACAGATTGGCCCCGCAGGGTCCTACTCGTTAGGTGACAGCCGGTAGGCTAAGGTAGTCGTGCGCCAGGCGTGGAGCGGCAGCACTGAGAATGAATTGGTGAGGAACAATGCCCAACTAAGGGCGAGAAGAACCTCTCACTCCAATTTTGGTGGGAATGCTGATCTTGCCCAAATTTGAGTGAGGGACCTCGCCCGATTTCGGGTGAGAGGGGCATCCTCGCCCAAATGCTGGCGAGAAAATGCCATGATCTCGCCCAAATTTGGGCGAGTAAACCATCCTCACTAAAATTTAGGTGAGAAAATTTCCTCGCTAATTCTTTGCCATATTCTTCACCTTTCCATCCTCAGTGAGTGATTTGCCGTGAGCGAAGCCTGTTACGCGGCCCGGCGTACGTCTTCCTTGTGTACAATAATGATGATTTGTTCACAATGCTTACAATATTATACATGACAACGTAGAAATTTGTACGTAAGCTACGTATGCATGAATTCGTTCGCATTTCTGCACGCAATCGCACAGTACCATTTAGCGTGTGGACGCGCCGTAGTGAGGGCCACATGCGTAGCGTGATGGGTGAGGTGGCCAGAGGGTGTACACTAACGTGTAATCTGGGGAATTAACTGTGATCCGGTCCCGGATTATGGATGAGTCGAAAATTACCGTTTCATACCACGTCCGAATGCGGGCACTTTCCCACTGACTGTATCCCATTCAAGGAGGGAAATTAACCATGTTTCGATTAACAGTGTTGGATTTTTTAATGTAAAATTATGCTTGCATCGTTAACCATATTTAGCTATTATATATAGCTATATTTATACTCGATTCAAGCAAACGCAAACAACAATTTTAAAGACAATCTCCTAACTGAGGCACAGTATTTTGTTTGTGAAGGTGCACCGCCTCGATACCCACGTAAAATAGCAAGTACGTACGCCCCCCTCACCTTCTAACTCTGCAAGTCCTAATGCACCACTTAACGCATGAACTGTATGGTCTTACAAAGGTACGGCACCAAGCGTAAATTTTAGATTTTTAGGATATTTTATTTAACCTACTTCTTATAGAATATACGTAAACCATATTTTAGCTGCCCAAGTTGGTTAATCTTTGAGATATTAACTTTTTTGTCTCAAAAACATCAAAAATTTCAATAACACGATCTTTATGATAGTTTTTTTTTTACTCGAATCAATTTACTGAAAGACTTTCTTAAAGACTAAAAAATTAACATCTCAGGAACTTATCAATTTGGCCAGCTGAAATTTTGTTTACGGATGTTCCATGGGAAAAAGGTTGAGCAAAAATAGTTTCACCACTATCCGAGTTTACACTTTGTGCCGTCCCGTTGTCAAACCAGGGCATTCCCACACCACGCTTTAGCTGAAACGTCGTAGCAGAACCATGCATTATGTAGAGAGGGTGAGACCCTGCATTAGGGTGTTCATCGCCACAACACCACACTTCAGCTGCAGCCAGGTGGCGACAACACATTAGTTAAAGCGTGCTTATTAACCGTGCATCAGCCAATGCGTGGTCTTAGACCCCGTTGCAGGTAATGCGCTAAGTCACGCATCTGGATTTGCAGTAGGACTGCAGCTCACCTGTGTGGGTCAGCACCTCTGTTCCTGCAAGGTCCATGGCTCCCAGGTAATGCAGGCCGCGGGCAGGCGCCTCGCAGCCCGCCTGTTTACCACGTCGGTCAACAAGATTATTTTCTCTGCGCCACAATGCGCCGGCTGCGATAAGTGTCGGATATAGTGCCTGAGGTCGGCTGGCCGGGCGCTCCCGTCACGTGCGCCTCTCACTGTACTAGCCCGCCGCTGCTGCTCGCTACGTAACGCCATTTCGCGGCCGTGACGGGTGTCCGAGGTTGTCGCTCAGATATTGATGAAACCTTTTATCTACTCTAACTCACTATGAAACGTCCGCAAACCAAATTTAAGCTCAGACCGCGTCGTGGCGCACTAGGCTGTTCCTCTCACCCCTCTACACCTTGCCGTCGGCTGTCAGGAGGAGACGGTGACGTAGCGTAGCACTTTCTCAATATAATGCAGAAACCATATGTCCAAAATGTTGCAATTTAAGTACCCTTTTTGGTCCCGAGCGAAGCGAGGACCCCTTTGCATCGACTATTCTACTTTTTTTCCTCCCACTAGAGGTGCCATTGTAGCCGCGCTCGCGCGGCCGCATTTCAGCTCCGCGCCGAGAGATGGAGCCAAAGAACTGGGGCAGGAAGAGAAAAGGCGCCACAAAAGTGGGGCAAGAAGGGGAAGACTGGTATTCCAATACAGCCAACTTCAAAATTAAATATTATTTATCGCCTTAGTTAATTTAAAAATACAATATTAGGTATGTTGTTTGCATGCACATTTTGCATAAAATCGAGCTACATTTCACGATCCCAATTAAACTGAATATAAATATTTTTCAAATGGCTGTCTCACCCTTCATTGCCAAGACGTATTCTTGTTAACTTGGGTAGACGTTAGGGTGTTTTAAAAAAAATAAATTTTGACCACGGGTGTTTTATTTTGAAGAATATGATCTAAAACGAGCCTGCACCGATTTTGAGCGAAATCGGACGACGTTTAGTCGAGGCAAAGCGCTAAAACAGATTCCGGTGCTTCGCGGGTTGCCTACCTCCGCCTGGACTGCAAGCGCGCCCCCAGCGGGCACGGTGCACGGCGACTGGCGCTCGACCGTGCCAAACCCTTCGGGTAGGTCCCAACTAGCGCCTCAAATGCCCGAAAGGCCGATCGCAATCACTTCAGACCACACTAAATGTCAGAAACGGCGATTTTCAGTTTTTTTCGGATTTTGGCCGAACTGACGAACTTGGTTCGGTTTCTACGGGTGGGGGAGAGAGGCCTCCCTAGCGTTCGATGTTACAACACCTCGGGGTCACGCTACCCCACCGCGTTCCTAGGGATTTCACGCTGAGAAAGTTCGGAGCAGCCGGCGCTCCGTTTGAATCGCCCGCGCGCCGCCGCCTGGTTGAGTGGTGGGGAGCGTTCGGGTTCGCCTGCCCGGCCCGGCTCGCCAAGCCAGCGAGCGCATCACGAGCCCGAAGAAAAGCGCGCGAACCGAGCGAAGCCGAACGCTCCCCACCACTCAACCAGGCGGCGGCGCGCGGGCGATTCAAACGGAGCGCCGGCTGCGCCGAACTTTCCCAGCGTGAAATCCCTAGGAACGCGGTGGGGTAGCGTGACCCCGAGGTGTTGTAACATCGAACCCTAGGGAGGCCTCTCTGCCCACCTCGTAGAAACCGAACCAAGTTCGCCAGTTTGGCAAAAATCCGAATAAAACTGGAAATCGCCGTTTCTGACATTTTGTGTGGTTTGAAGTGATTGCGATCGGCCTTCCGGGCATTTCAGGCGCTAGTTGGGACCTACCCGAAGGGTTTGGCACGGTCGAGCGCCAGTCGCCGTGCACCGTGCCTGCTGGGGGCGCGCTTGCAGTCCAGACGGAGGTAGGCAACCCGCGAAGCACCGGAATCCGTTTTGGCGCTTTGCCTCGACTAAACGTCGTCCGATTTCGCTCAAAATCGGTACAGGCTCGTTTTAGACCATATTCTTCAAAATAAACCACCCGTGGGTATGAAATTCGATATCGTGAAACACCCTACCCGACCCGCTCGGAGCGGTTCGGGTCGGGTCGGGTCTTGGCCGGCCGAAGCCAATGGGTCTGACGTAGACCCGTTGGCTCGGCCGGTCGGCGTGGACAGAAGCTGCCGGAAGTGTTGTCTACCTAGCCGGCGCTGAGGTCAAAAGTTCACCGCAAAGTACCTTGGGTCTAAAATTGTAAGCAAAAAACCAGACCTAAGTGTTCGCGATGGTCTCCTTACACACCTTTCACTATTATTTGTATACTTTTCCACCGGCAAAGGCTTGAATTCATTATCAATTCTCATGCGTCCGAGATAGGCGGACTGCATCCGAATCCAGCCAGTGTCGCCCGCGCGCGTTCGGCCGGGTCTCGCCTGGACCCGCCGGCCGCTGCTCGACCGCCGCTTGGCTCCGGCGACTGCTAGACCCGTGCGTCGTCCCTCTCTCTCGCACACCGAGCGCCGAGACCCGACAGACCCGCCCGTTGACGCTCTTTGGACGGGACGGGCGGCTGCCGTGACGTCACTAAGCTCCGGTCGGTAGTGCCAACCGCACGCATAAAAATATCCTGGCACTGCTAGTCCAACGAAATATTTCAAACGCAATTAATCGAAAAAATACTGTCCCACTAAGTGGGACACTGGTAGGCCCGAAGTTTTGCACATGATTGGGCATTTTGTAGATTTGTAGATACTGTCTCACTCTGTGAGACACTGGTAGGCCCGGATTTTCGCACGGGTTTGGGCTGGTTACGTTACCGCCTATTTAAGTTTTATGAGTTTATTTAATTTTGCTTTTTAAAAAAGGATATTTGAAGGTTTGTATTAGTTTTGTAATGGAACGGGGCAGTTTTAAAATTATAGTTTTATAGTAAAGGTCAGTGCACCGCATTATTCTCATACGCGGGCCGCCCAGCGCTGGCCTGCAAGGTGTTGTCCCCGCCCGGCTTGGCCCGGCGGCCCGACAATGCACGCCTCGCTCTGAGTCTCGGGTCCCTTGGCTTGTTGTGTGTACTCTAGGGTAGAGGGGAGGGTAGGGTCCCACCGAAACGGTCCGCCTGCCTTGAGTCGCCGCTCTCGTAGCCGTGGCTCGGCCAGGCCCCGGCTCGGCTCGGCACATCGACAATGGGTACTCGGCAAGGGCTGCGCAACAAAAAAGAAGGACGGAAGATTTGGTGGTGGTCTAGAAAAGGATGGAATAGCGGATGCAGCCAGCTGACGAGCCGAGCAGGGGTAGCTCTGTCCCTTTCTTTTGCCATTAGGTGGAGTGAGATAGCTGAATTTCAAATACGTTTTTACGCGAATTGTTACATTCTATAATTTTAAAAGTTGGTTCGCTGTACTTGCCCGGTCACCCTCGATATTTCTGTCAGACAGATTTTTGATTTTTTGCCTCGTTATCGATCTACAGCAATTGGGCCTGTGGACCATAGAGGCGCGTATAGTTGTGTCCCTTTCTTTCGCCATAAGAAGAAGTGAGATAGCTGACTTTTAAATCGATTTTTCGGCCACTTGGAAGCTTTTTCAAAGTGTAAAAACACGTCAGCGTGCCCTGCAAAAGTATCCTGCATCCATGTGCATAGTTTCAGAAAATTCTGTTAGAGGGCCATAAGGGCAATGCTTAAAAGAAAAAAAAGTCCAATCCGGTCAGACGATAAGGCAACTCCGTTTCACTTCGTGCCTAAAAATGGCTCGTTATTTTGTGCGTCGTTTATTATAGAACGAAGTAGTCACGGGGCCCGTTTTGAAAACGCTCGCTCGCTTCGCTCGCTAATAACATGTCAAATTTTAGGCCAATTGTACAAGTTTTCTTCCAAACGACGTAGAGCTGCGACACTACAAAACATTTGACTTCGCTTTCGCACCCTCAAAATCTGATGCTTTGCTGCCGAAATAAATTTTGACCTTTTAAGCTCATTTTCGTCGGCGGTTCCCGAAGCAAAATGGACTGAATGGAATGAATTTTGTCTGAATGTTGGCCCCCATCCACCGAAGTAACTGCCCTTTCTCCTAACTTCCCCGAGACGCTTAAAAAATTTGCACACTAAATGCTTCTGTACATTTTAGTTCAGAAGTGAGTACGAATTCATGCATTCGCAGCTTACGTACAACTTCGAACATAAAATGTGTACAATAACAAGATTTGTACACAATTGCGTACAGTATTGTAGTACATTGTACGTTAGCTGCGTATGCATAAATTCGCACGCACTGCTGCACTTAATTGTACAGAAGCATTTAACGTGTGAAACGCTACCGCTTAGCAGGTCTTCGAGGGGGACGGGAAGGCACTGGGCCTGATGGGTTGCCTATCTTCCGGCGTCAGCCGCTTGGACAGTCATAGACCTGACCTGGCTGAGCCGTGCGTTTCCGCACATATGGATTCCTATCCTCAGTTTCAGGCACGGAGTGAAACGGAGTTGCCTTGTCGTCTGACCGATTAGACTTTTCTTTTCCTTTAAGCATTGCCCTTATGGCCCTCTATAAGAATTTTCTGAAACAATGCACATGGACGCAGGATACTTTTGCAGGGCACGCTGACGTGTTTTTACACTTTGAAAAAGCTTCCAAGTGGCCGAAAAATCGACGTCACCTGTTTAGGGCGATGGACTTTCCATTACTCTACTAGGGAAATAAACCTCGCCCTAAAAGGGAAACGTCCCTCAAACATCGCCCTTCTAGGGCGAAAACTTTAGCAACATTACCCAATTGGGGTGATCATTTTGAACCTCGCTCTTAAAAAGTATAGAAATTTGAGTCAAATTGCTCGCCCCTCTATGGGTGAGGAACCTCACCCTACGATTTACAGTGCCTTCGAGAATAACTGTTCCGCCACCCCACGCCTGGCGCACGCCTACCTTGGCCTGCCAGCGGCTGTCACCTGGCGAGCTGGACCAGCCAGTAGGACGCCCTGCGGGCGTTACTCACCCCGCACGGTCGCAACTAGTGTTCTCATCCGGTAAAAAACACGGTTAAAAACACGTTTTTTACCGTTTTTAAACATTTTTAAAACGGTTTTACCCATGTGAGTTTCATTGTATTGGCGTTTTCTTGCGACGTTCTTACATTATATATAATTGTCACTTTCAGTTTGTTTCTTTTTAAATTTGTCTCTTAAGAGAAGGATGTGCGACAAAAAGATTAAAAAACAATGGTTAGCTATCCAGATTTATTGGATAAAACTCAAATATAAACATAATGTTTACAACGTACGCTACAACGAAACGTGTCCACACAGCATTGCTTCTACATTAAAACAGGAAATTTCAACCTCAATTCTCTTTTTCAAACTTACTTGATGTTATTCCCGAAAAAATTTCCGCCCCGTCAAGTCGCCGTCCGCCCGCTTCCACAACCGCACACACAGACACTCAGAGAACAAAAGAACAGCGTTCAGCTTGCTTGAGGTATGAGAAATGTGGCGCGCGGTGCTAGCGCGCGCACATTTGAACTTGATTCTTGGATTTTATTACACATTGCGTAATTCTGACTTCTGTGTATTCGTGACGGACGTTATAATAATTACGTAACAAGGAGAATGTAAGAACGTCATGCAAGTTTATCGTTTTCGGTCTTTAAAATGAAGTATAGGGGGTTTATAGTAGAAATTTGAAAAAAATAAGCCTTTTTTGTTTTTAACCGTTTTTTACCGTTTTTTTACCGCCGATTTAAAAAAAAAACACGTTTTTAACGAACACTAGTCGCAACCGTGCTCATGTTTTGGCTCCCGAACGTATCTTACATATCATTCTTTCGTTATCAATGTCGCTCAACCAGTCCTAGGGTGCCTGAGCCTAACCTAACCGAGAGTAACCCACTCGAGTAACTGATGCGCCCCTCCCTGACAGGCGCATGGCGCGGGCGCATACTCACCTCACCCAACAGGCGGATTTTAAATTTCGGATCACTTGTGTTCTCCGTTTGAGATCTTGTTTGTGAAAGTTCGAACTGCAAAAAAACTGGCTTGCGCACCACCCTAACTCTACTGAGATCGGCGGTAGAGGGACGCAAAGTGACAGTAATACCAAGACTAATTTTTCAGTTTTCCGAGTTCATTACACTTTTATGATGTCGATTTGAGTCGCTCTGCTACCTTTTGCGATTAATTTCGAAACTCTACGACCCCTAACCGAAAAACTACCCCCGCCCCCTCCAAAATTAGGTCGTAGGGGGTCGAGTTTCAAGATTTAGCAGCTTCAATGGTCCACGAGTTCACGTCGACTGTAAAATTGACAATTTCCGCCCACCGCATAGGTTTTATCGGCGCTCTTCGTTATTCGACATTGTCGCAGTTAAGGGGGTGGTTCCACCCCTTGGAGTAAATCAATGAAATTTCCGTCCAGGGACCTTGAAGATGAACCTTTGGCACATGCTCACACGGAGTTTCAGCTCTCTAGGGCGACTAGCGGCAGCGAAATGGCGGACTCCGGAAAAGTGGACCGCGAATTTTGGTCGCCAGTGTACAAGGAAGATGTGGTCCAAATTTGAGCTTTCTTCGTCTAACCGTTCTCGAGAAATCGCGCGAACAGACAGAGGAAACATTTTTGGCCTAGTCGGGTATGGGCTTTGCTATCGCTCAGCCAATTATTTCCTTGCGGTGATGTCCCGCGTTGCATTTTGGCAAACAGTACTAACGGCGGGAATCGTAGGCACGCACGCCGGGCCGCGGGCGCCGCGAGTTTCAGCGCGCGTCGTCGCGTTGGCAGTGGGCCAAGGTGAGGCGTCCCGGCGGCGGCGGCGCCCGGCCCGCAGGCATACGCAATGCCGATTAGCCGGCCCGCGCGGCCGACGTGCGCGACACCACCACACTTCCGTCCCTACTCCCAATTACTTCCTGGCGGTTCATGCATCTGCCCCCTTTTGGAATTCATATTATGGGAGAATGCTGGAGTTTAGACGATGCAGCGCAGGGTATCTGCCTTCCTCAGAACGCACGTGCTCTTGATCTGGATGCGTTTAGTTGGTTTACTCTCTAGAAACCGGTTTCTTTAGTCTCAGTGGGTGAAAGAACCTGCAGCTGCAAATACATCTTGTGTGCGATCATGAATTACAAACACTGTAGGTAGAAACTGAGAAACGGCTACTCAATGCAAAAAGAATACTATCCCACTTCGTCGCACACGGTAATCTCAGAGTTAATTCACGTATATTTTTTTTTAAATTTATGGATATTTCATTCATGGAAATTTTTATTTAACTAAATTTAAATTTGATTCAAGCTAAATTTAACTTGAATTTAAGTCTAGTATAATTTTAGCATAATTTTTTAGTATAATTCAAGTTTGGTTTCAAATAGATTTAAATTGTATTTGTCCTTTTTCAATGATGATGAGGATTTCGTTCGACCCCGCTCACATTCTGATACGCGGGCCTAGCTCTCTTAGATGTCTGTCGCACTCCCCGGCACCGACCCCTGCATGCAGTTGACAGACCACGGATTTTTTTTGGGAATGTTAATTTTATTCATTTGTATTAATCGATGGAGGGACGGGTCATTTTTTTTTCTTTGCGTAAATGCTGCGCTCACGAAATCGACTAAACGTGTTTTGGGGGACAACTTGATGGTGTTGCAGAAAGTGTGTGTGTGTGTGTGTGTGTGTGTGTGAAAGACAGAGAGGGGGAGGGCCGAGGGTACAGAGCGGAGTGGGAGACGCCGCTGCTGTCCGCTGGCCTGTAGGCACCGCGCCGGCTTTGCATGAGGAAGAGTGTGGCTGGGCCTGCAGCAGGGTACAGGTCGCGCAGACACTGGAGCTGGCCGCGGTGCCCCTTTGTGCCTGCTGAGAACCAAGGTAGGGCCCCGTCTTTCGTAAGGCCCAGCCGTACGAGGCTTGGGTGGCTTTGGTACAAATTTTAAGGGGTGACTGACTTCTATAAGAATCGATTTGAGAAAGTACACCTGGCGTCGGAGACGCCTCCTTTAGGAGTTACAGGACTTTTTAGCCCAGCCAGCACGTTTTCGGTAGAAACGGACAGGAGCCGTACATAGAGTCTGATGCCGACTGTTCGTTCGTGCCGTGCGGACGTAAGTGCGCAGACCTATCTCCGAAGGAGAAAGTTCAAATTCGGATGATATTATATTAGTATGATGTAAACAAACGTACAGTGGCAACAATTTTGAAATTTTATCGTCTCTCATCACTAATTCAACCTCCAACGCTAGTTCAGTAGGCAACCGACGATGCGTTGGTGTATGACGGAGACGTCAATTGCCTACCCTCCAGGCGGAGCATAAATCCTTTAACTCCTGAAGGAGACGTCTCCGACCCCAGGTGTCCTATCTCAAATCGATCCCCACAGTGGCCTCCGTCACCCCTGGAAGTTTGTACACTGTGAATGACAAAGTGTTGATCATTGATCAAACAGCGATGAACCATTTCATCGCTGTGTGACAACCAATGAAAAAGTCATCAATGATATTTGACAATGAAAGTGCTATTACTGAATTTGAGCAATCAAATGAAAGCGTCGATGAGGCCAGGAATAATGAAGTTTTAGGATATGTTACGTCGTAACACATTGACAGCGAGAGCTAAGTCTCGCAAATGTTTCAGTCGCTTGTGGCTGTGGCCCGCGGCAGAGACAATCTCTGCTGCGGTCCCCCTTTAGAATTCCGCGCTCCTTGATCCGGACTGGACTGTTCCAGAATATTACCGAATCTAGTGCTTTAAAACTTCACTCCTTTCTCGGCTAATCGGGCTCGATGCTTGCATTTCGTTATTAAAGTATCTTCGTTAAATTTAAACAGGGACATGATTATTCCGTTGTCTGGCATTTCTTAATTCAACCCAACTAAAATGGTACAGAAGTTTATGACATTCAACAATTAACTGATATGGAATGGACGAATGTACCATGTTCCAGGCCCGGCAACCAGCTGAATTCGCTACGATGAAGCTGCTTGTATACTGGTGCGTAAATCGTAAACTTTCCCTTAATGTCGGCCACTTGTACACAAATTGTCGTATATGGGTGCTCCGTCAATGATCGGGACACGCGTCCGTCGTACGTCCCGCTCTTGGTGAGCAATACAGGGTGGTGTAATGCGGAGACGCCAATTGCCTACCCTCCAGATGGAACACAAAATGTCCTGCAACTCCTTAAGGAGACTTCTCTGACCCCACGCGTCTTATCTCAAATCAGTCCTCGTAGTGGTCTCTGTCACCCCTTAAAGTTTGTACCAAAAGTCCTGGACTACCCTGTAGAAAAAGTTAGAGCAATAGAAAACGATCCTGACAAAAAGCTGCACTCGCTGTACGACGCACAATAATAGTACATTTTTCGTAAAACAATTTTAAAATACATGTGAGTTGACCAACCCTAAAGTATGGTAAACAATCTCTCAGATATCAATCAGAGTATCAATAAAACGTGCTAAATCACACATTGCAACCCCCTCAACAACGAAACATTTTGTAAATTCTCCAATATTCATCAGACAAAATTATGGTTGTCAGTTTTGGGCTCAGAGGGGCCCACTTAGTCTACAGAACATCCAAAAAAAAACTTTTGTTTCTACCTCGGTTCTAGTGCGGCGGTTACGGGGTTAATTCAGACATCTCACTGACGTAATGGCGGCAGCATGTGAAAAGAATGTTACCAAGGCAACGTGTGATGTTGACTAGGACGTGTCTGTCGGTGTGTCCAATGGCCATCGCGGGAAGCCAGTGGACTTGGCTCGGTCAGCAAAGCTTCTCTTCGTTTGTTACGGGCTCTCTCAGCGCCATTAACGCCCAGGTGACCATCGCCAGACGGTTCCTGCGCTCCACACCACCCGTATCAGAGCCACCTCCTGCTTTGGTGAGAAGGCATTACGGCCTGTCATACGATTTGCACGACTTCACACACACAGAAAAATAATTGATGAGTTGTCACAACAAAATCGTTCGTTGATTTTGTACCGACAAGTAAATGTAGATGTGGTAATTAAGATTCTGTGGAGACTTCACACTTTTACATAGTGTGATCAAGGAACCGTTCTAAATATTCCAATTTGTTAGTGCTGCTAACTTATTCTGACGTAAATTACTCACTGGTAGGCCCGAAGTTTTGCACATGATTAGGCATTTTGTAGATTTGTAGATACTGTCTCATGTAATGGAACGGGGCAGTTTTAAAATTACAGACAGTAACGGTCAACCGTTTTATTCTCATACGCGGGCCGCCCAGCCCTGCCCTGCAAGGTGTTGTCCCCGCCCGGCTTGGCCCGGCGGCCCGACAATGCACGTCTCGCTCTGAACTCTAGGGTAGAGGGGAGGGGTAGGGTCCCACCGAAACGGTCCGCCTGCCTTGAGTCGCCACTCTCGTAGCCGTGGCTCGGCCAGGCCCCGGCTCGACTCGGCACATCGAGTTTGGTGGTGGTCTAGAAAAGGATGGAATAGCGGATGCAGCCAGCTGACGAGCCGAGCAGGGGTAGCTCTGTCCCTTTCTTTTGCCATTGGATGGAGTGAGATAGCTGAATTTCAAATGCGTTTTTACGCTTCCTGTTACATTTTATAACTTTAAAAGTAGGTTTGCTGTACTTGCCCAATTAATTCTGCTAGACAATCGATCTAAATTGGCCCTGTGGACCATAGATGCGCGTATAGTTGCGTCCCTTTCTTTCGCCATAAGAAGAAGTGAGATAGCTGACTTTTAAACCAAAACTCAGTTTTTAGTTTAAAATATTAGGTAATGGGTACATAATCAACAAACAAATTCGCTGTCACAACTAAATATGTGAAACAGAGGTCTATATCAAATATGCCTGTTTTCAAAAGCCAGGATATTACATGCTAATTGGAACTGTTGGCTTTTCGTTTTCAGACGGCGCTGTGCCGGCCTCCTGGCCCGACCTCGTGCGAGCTGCATACGGTGCGGACGGACGACGGCTTCCTGCTGACGGCGGTGCGCATCCCCAGCAGCCTCCCGGACGCCGTGCCCGCCCTCGTCCTCCACGGCAACCTGGCCACCTCTGACTCGTGGCTCTTACGCAAGGACGACTCCAACCTGGGTTAGTGCGTTCGAATACTGATCGACGAAAACAGTAGCTCCCTGAGTGCTACAGGATCTAAAGGGGGCAGATGATGCGACCTGACACGATGCGGTAGAAACGGAGAGAAGCCGGGATTATAGTCGACTGCTCGTTTGTTCGTTCGGACATCTGTCCCGGTCTGTTCGCCGACTAATAGTTAACGGGGAAAGTCCAAATTTGGAGGATACACTTCTTTTTTGACGTGGGTGAACGTACGGTGGCAACAATTTTCATATTTTGGCGGTTGATTCATGAGAATTGTCTTCGCGAGTCAGGACGGAATGAGGTTAGCGATTTTAATCGTTACAATAATATGCATCACCGGACATGTCTCGTGACACCGGAGGTCCCCGCATCGCCTAGCACACGCCGCCGGCGGGCCAAGCTGATTAAGACCCCCTGGTGTCCAACCGAGGAGTCGGTGGAGCGGAGCGCTTCTGGCACTGAGGTTCGACGGAGGGCCGGCCATCGTGTTCCCTTCAGAACCGCTGGAGACTGTTTGTTATAACAACCACTAAGTATAACATTTGAATAAACAAGGTGGTCCCGAACCACCGTCGAACCTCGGTGTCAGTTCCGCTCCGCTCCACTGGCAACTCGGTTCGACCTGGGGGACTTGGCCAGCTTGGCCTGCCGGCTGCGTTTGAAGGGGCCTCCGGCCCTCCGGCCCTCGCCTTCAGTCCGTGATGTGTCCGGTGGTACATATTTTTGTAACGATTAAAGTTGCTAACCTCAGCCCGTCCCGGCTCCCGACGGAAATCGCCTTGCAGGCGCACCACGCGCAGCGGCCAGCCCCAACCAAACAATTAGAACAATTCTCGTAAAACAGAAACGCGACAAAATCTGAAAATTGTTTCCACCGTATGTTTATCTTCGTCATAAAAAAAGTCTATCCTCCCAATTTGAACTTTTGAACGATTAGTTAGCGTACGCATGTCCGAACGAACAGTCGGCATTAGACTATAACCCCGGCTTCTGTCCGTTTCTGCGCCGCACGGGAGAGTTCCTGCCCTATGGGGTCCACTATATCTACATGTCCGATTTTTGTTAACGTTCACAGGGGCAGTCCTTAACGAGGCTGGGTACGATGTGTGGCTCGGGAACCTCCGTGGCAATACCCACTCTAAGCAACATGTAATGCTGAATGCGACAGACGAAGCCTTCTGGAACTGGAGGTTAGGAACGCCAATCATTTGGTCCCAACAACCATTTCCTGTAAGTCATTATTTGCTCGGATAACCAACATTTGTCGCTGCCAACGGATGAGTGGCTACAACGCCGGGATTATTTTCTATATTTCTAGCTCTGGGCTGTGTCCCATTTACTCAATCGTACTCGAAATCGCGGCATGTAATATGCGTGTTCTTCAAGAAATAATGTTACAATCCAGACATCAGCATCAAAGGAGCACATCGCAACAATCGAGGTCCTGCAATTCGAACGAGATTTCTTGTAGTAACAAGGCGACCAATTAGCGAAAATTTCAACAATGGCACAAGGTTGAGGGGGTTCTGTAGTTTTCCTCCAGTATCCCGGGAACGGAGTGCGAACTCGAGCATAATTTCCCGTCGGTAATTTTCAGCTGCGATCTCGCAACTGAGAAAACACAGCGTTTCTAAAAACGCATTGTTTCCGAGTAAATTGCTGATCTGCAGCGATTACTTCAATCGTTCGTGCCCGCCCCACATTCCTACGAAGCTGACTGCAATCGACGGCCACGTTTAATCCTGGTGATATGAGTGTGGAATTTCCATTTATCGCGCGCTCAATATATCGACCTCCGAATTAGTTGTAAGGCAGTTGGGCATGGCCAATGGGGGGGGGGGGGGGGGCAATCACTCGAAGAATCTAGTGTGCATGTTTTGTGAGATGTCACAGAAATGTACACTGTTAGAAACTTTATTGGAAACTTCCAAACAACCGGGGATACAAATTTTCCTAATCATTGTTTGAGAATTTCCAAAAAACTGGATTTTTTCAAGAATTGGAAATTGAATATTTATGCATAGAACGGTTAGTTTCGGTACGTTGATCAAAGAAAACGTATTAAAAACCCGTCATGGGTGTTTCCTTACAAAGTTGAAAATTTCCAAGAAATTATGGATACAAAATTTCCTGGCAATTGTTTAGAGTTTTCCAAAAAGGTTTCTTACAATGTACCCAATTCTACGTTCTCACTGGACGCCCGGTCAGATTAAGTATGTACGTGCTGTCCTTCGGCCTAACTTGGACACCAAATAAGGGGCGCCGTCCGAAAAAATTATATTCGAAATCCCGAAATCTGTGTACGATATACGCAGTTAGATCTGCCATTCTTATGAAATAAGTCATTTTCGAAGTTAAAGTTATTTTGAACATAATGTGGGACATTGGACCTAAGTACGAACTTAAATGGCCCTTTACATTTGAAGTCCGGAACACAGCTAGCGGCTTAAGGTGCTCGTTCTTCAAAGGCGATTCTGCAAAATTTATAACGGAGATCTTTCCTACTAGAGCCGGCGGAAGCTCTTTCGTCGCCCTGTTTCCTAATGCGATTCATTGTACACTTTGTGCAGCTTCCATGAAATCGGCCTGTATGATGTGCCAGCGCTTGTGGACTACATCCTGGCGAAAACGAGACAGCAGGATGTTCATGTTCTGGGACACTCCATGTCAACCGCTGCCATTCTCGTCACCTTATCGGAGGTAGTGTGATGCCACATACACTGTGTATGCAAGTGTGATAAACTCAATACGTTTAGCTGTGATGAAGGCCAAGTGTGATTAGTGAAAAATACTACACCTGGAGCTGCAATGACCATTGCAGTTGGACCTTCATAACAGCCAAACGTATTGGCCTCATCAGCTGCAATGAACATCACAGATGGAGCTTCATCGCAGCTAAGTGTGATGAACTCACCACAGTTAACTGTGATAAGTGAAAAATGCTGCAGCTGACACGGGGGTTTATCACAGCTGGAGAGTGATGTACATCGCAGTTGGGATTACAGTCTAGCGAGCCGATACGGACCATACGCATGCAAGAAATGTGTCTCAGCGGTATATCTGACTCCGTGCTCAAGTTAGCCCCCCCCCCCCCCTTCCAATATGCTCACTCCTTCACTAATAGAACCGTTACTCGCGTTGTGCTTTTGAAGTTGTGTTAAGATCGATAGAGCATTTAGGGCTTCCTTGAACAATAGTAGTTATATTCGATGACAGCCTAGTGTTCCTCGTTAGTCGTTCATTCTTAACCGTTTCTTACCCTTTCATGGAATGTTGCAGCGACCTGAATACAACAAAAAAGTCCGATTTGCAGGGCTGATGGGACCGGCAGTTCGACAGCGGGGAGCTCTCGAACTGTTCTACCAACTTCTCTTCTATCGGTTTCGGAGCGTCGCATTGGTCAGTAGCGCATAGTAAAATCCAATGCAAACCGCACTGAGAATGAATTGGTGAGGAACAATGCCCAACTAAGAGCGAGAAGAACCTCTCACTCAAGTTTTGGTGAGAATGCTGATCTTGCCCAAATTTGAGTGAGGGACCTCGGCCAATTTCGGGTGAGAGGGGCATCCTCGCCCAAATGCTGGCGAGAAAATGCCATTATCTCGCCCAAATTTGGGCAAGTAAACCGTTCTCACCAAAATTTAGGCGAGAAAGTTTCCTCGCCAATTTTTTAGCCATATTTCTCACCTTTTAATTCTCAGTGCGGGTATTTGAAGCCGCAAATTCTGCGCCAAACATAAGATGTGGCAATTCGACAAACTGTCGTAACTCAAAATCAATCTTTTCCCAGAAAAGACTGAACTTTTGACCTTAGTGCTTAAGGAACTGCTTGTGACCAACTGGATGGCTTAAAACAAATCTTTTAAACTTTTGACTTAAGTACAAACTACTCGTAAATCAACTTTCGTCGCAAGTCAACTTATGATTGATTACCAGCATGGTGTCGTACACATATTACGTAATCACCTTTTAGCGGTTTTCGACCTCCCCCTCCCCCATGTCAACAGGCGTAATCACCGGCATGCCCCCCCCCCCCCCCCCCATGATTACGTAATCAGCCGAATTTGCAGAAAACGGGAACACTGTTAGAAACTTTATTGGAAATTTCCAAACAATCGGGGATATAAAATTTCCTAATCATTGTTCGGAAATTTCCAAAAAAAGTTTGGTTTCTTCCAAAAATTGAAATTTGAATTTTTATGCGTAGAACAGTTTTTTTTTAGTAAAGTAATCAAATTAAACGCATTAAAAAGCTGTTTTGAATTTTTCGAAAAAAAAGTTGGACATTTTCAAAAAATTAGGGATACAGAATTTCCTAGCAATTGTTTGGAATTTTCCAAAAAAGTTTCTTACTGTGAAGAATCGCGTGAACCCTGCGTTTGTGTAAGTAGAAACGGCGTATGCAATTCGGCCATGTTGTTGAGCCACCACCACGCGTCAACTAAATTGAGCTGATCTCGACCTGTACCGACGGGCATCCCCGCCGCCTCAACACAGCGGTCACCGGCTTGCCATCGCTTCTAGGAAACGGGCCTGGGTGCAGCGCCGACGTCCGCGTAGAGTACTATCTAATGCTCATCGCACGAGCGGGGTAGCTTCGCGTTTAATAGTTCTTGATCCAAGCTTCCTTTGACCGATTCAACTAACCCTAATGATATCATTTTAATGTGTTTTTTTTTTGCAGAGCACCGGGACTAGCTTCTTATAAACAGTCTATTATATTTTCAGGAATACATGAATTTGGCCCAAATGTGGGAAATTGCTCCGCGTTCGCCAATCATCCACTTCATCGCTGACCTGTTCTGTGTTGAAAATTCTCCATTCCTCGGATTGTGCAACTTTGGCCTTGAGCTGGTCTTGGGGGCCAGTCATCCTAAACAACGCATTCCTGTGAGTCCTATAGACAGAACTCTAGGGTTCTTCGTAAAAAATTATCACTCGGAAATCAAAAAGTCTTTATTTTCATGGTGTTCCTGCTTATGTAAGCCTTGATGACGGTTAGCAATAATTAAGATATATTTCACATTCTAGAATTATTTGGCTACTATCGCTGCGTACCACCCAGCCGGAACGAGCTTTAGGCTCATTGATCATTATGGGGCCATCAATTTAAGCGGTATGTAACTTACCACCACGAGACTGCACTACTTGCAGTATGGATCAGGACCATACACTAGTTAATGCATGATTCTATACCACGAGGCCCACACAAAGCCTATGTACAGCATGCGTGAGCTTCTGTGTGGTCAGTCAATAACTAAGACAGTGGCTAAACGCAGTCACATTCCCAAACGCGTGGTCTCCCACAACTCAACTAATGTGTGATGCTCCCAATATACGTTTCCGATGACCACATTAGCTGATGCGTGATGTCAGCCCGCATGAGCACGTATGCAATGCATAAGGATATGCATTTCGTTTAGATGTCGCCGATATTTGCAGACTATGCTCATATGGATAATGTTTTGAACAGGACGGTTTCGGCCACTAGGAAAAGGAATTTACGACCCCAACCCGCCACCCGATTATAACATGTCTGCAATCACTGCCCCAGTGGGTCTGTATCATTCCACGAACGACCTCACCATGGACGCAAAGGTACTTGTTCCACGGCATCACGCGGCCTGTGAAGATTTTAAGAGCAAAGTCGTTTGATCATAAATTAACATTCACGTATCGACACCAAGACGTTTCCATGGGCCTGTCTAAATTCAATGTGTGCTCTTATTTGTTGTAGGATGTGGACCGCCTTGGACGTTCTCTTCCTAACTTAAAAGAAAATTACTTAGTTCCCCTGAAGCAATTTAACCATTTAGACTTCATGTGGGCGAAAGATGTGCGTGGCCTCCTCTACAATCACATCATACAAACTATGAAAGAACTCGATTCCCTATGAGGCTTTGGGAATAAGAGTAAAAGTCGGCCAAATGTGGACCTTCGTGCCGCTGATCCCACATGAGCCCAGACAAGTGCTGCCCTCGCCCCTTTAAAAGAGCGAGTGCTTTTAAGACTGAACGTGTCATGAATCAGCTTTTAAATTTGTGTCCAACAAATGGATGTTGTTCTGTAGCACTGGATTAACCCTTGAAATGCCATGAGCAAGCATAGAGCATAGACACTAAATAGTGCCTTTAAGATAAAAAATTTCGGTTATAGTTTAGGAGGTTCACTGTATAAGCTTACAAAGAAAACAGCGGCTACGTATTATAAACTATTTGGTTGGTATTACGAAAAAAATTGATTGTAACTTACGAAGAAATACTTCGTAAGCTTACGAACCATTTCTTCGTAATACCAACCAAATAGGTCGTAACAACGTTCGTAACACTTAGTCTCTGTTTTCTTTGCAATACGAAGAATTTTCCTTCGTGAGCTTTTGATAGTGTTGGTTACAAAGCTTAGAATGTTTTTGAAGAAATGACGGTTAAAGTCATGGGTCCCTCTCGGGCTGCGGCATTGAAAACACTCTGCATACACATGCAATTTTTTCGTAATCTTGATAACAATATCAAATTATTCTAGTGAGCACAAAATTAACCCTGCGTCTCTTGACATGCTGTAGAAAGTTGAATTCGGATTTTGTAATAGAGAAGCGGGTGTGTCGAACTCTGTAACACGTCCCTGGTCCAACACAAGCACACTGCCAACAAAAACAAAGAAACGTTCTAATAGCCGTTTTAGAAAATGAGAAAAATATACATGAAAAAAGGTAACAAAGTTTGATGAATAATTGATTACCGGTCCGAATCCATAATTGTATTCAGCCTGTGGGCTATGGTTAAAATTGTGCATTCTTTGAACTCCGTCCTGATAGTACGCTGTAATAAGAATCAAGGTAAAAATGGCTTGAAATGGCTAGAAAAGTCTTGTGAGTAGGTAGGTATATACGCGAGGTATAACCCTTGCAAAGAAGTGGACTGGCTTCTATTTTCAAAAATGTGTAAAGAGGCACAACCTTTGCTACGAGTTTTGAGAGGTGGTGGATACTAGGGGTCACAGTTGTACCCGTAAGCTACATCATTTTTTGTTCTGCGCCTGGTGGCTAGGCAATGGACGGTACCGCATTGCACCTACACATTAAGGATAAACTCCAGATTACTAGTGGCACGCTGTGTAAGGAAATGGACGGTCCTACCGTCGATCCTTAACTCCAGTTCTGCTTTGACTAACTTTACTTAATTTCTTGTTGCAATCTTATTGCAAATCCAGAGCGTTACTCGATTTTGCTTTTTGCTCTTGACGTCGGTTTGTGGACGAAACACAAAGTTCTCGCGACGGACTGACCGGGAGTCGAACCCGACCTTCACCGCTCCCCAGCGCTGCACGCTACCCACGAGGCTACAGAGCAGCACTGCGAGATAAGGCGAACGAACCAGAGCCAACCCGCCAGCATGCCGTCTGCCAGATCCGCTCTGCTAGCTAGACGTTTGCACGAGAAGGTTCTTGACCCCTTCAGGGCAACTATCAAGAGCAAACATCAGTGCAAGGGCAGCCCAGCGACATTTAAGTACCATGAGATCAAGAGCAAAATGGTCTTGCAAAAGTAAAGAGCAATTTGCTCTTGAACCAATGCAAATGCTTTTGGGATAAGAACGCACTGTAAATCCTTGACCGACACTGGTCACTCTTGGAGGAGCGACATTCTCTTCCCGATTTCGTCGCTCCCCAGGGAGCGACGCTAAATATCGTCGCTCTGACAGCGTCATTTTTACAAGGACGTTGCTCTTGAAGAGCGACGCTACGAAAACGTGGCTCTATTAGAGCGACGTTTTCAATAGGGCTCAATTAGAGCTTCGCATTTTGGCGTCGCCCTAATTGGGCAATGAATATTTCTCTTCAATTTACAGTAGCGAGCTTTTCAGTGTGCTGGTGAGACATGCCGTTATAGCACTGTGACGATATTTTTGAGAATATAGAGAATTCACAATCGGGTTTGTATCCAATCATTTAGGCACATGCGGATCTTTCCCTGTGCCTCAAGGAGAACGCTGCGTTCGGCGCCAGTTACAACAGAACGCTGACAAAATATGACAGAGTTAAACGCCATAGTACCTGTATAAGGTCATCAGTCTCCAGGTCTACCGAGGCAGTTGCTTCATCTAGGACGAGGATTTTAGTTTTGCGCAACAACGCTCGTGTCAGGCAGATAAGTTGCCGCTGGCCGATGCTGAAATCAGAATTGAGAGAATGTTTTATGCGTAGGTAAAAGTTTCTATCCTTTAAGGAGTATGCTCCACTCTCCGATTCAAACTCGTGGCAGATGGCAACTCCGAGGATATTAAAATAAACTTTATGACTCACCTAAAATTCTCCCCGCCTTCGGTTACATTGTGATGTAAGCCATTCGCCAGTCCTTCTACATGGGTCTTTAAGTATGAATAGTCTAGGGCCCTCCAAACTTCCAGGTCAGTGTGTTGATCAAATGGATCCAAATTAAAGCGCAGGGAGCCAGTGAAGAGGACAGGGTCTTGAGGGATGATGGTCAAGCGTGACCGAAGAGCATGGAGACCTAGTTTTGAAATGTCGATACCGTCGATGGTGATGGAACCGCCAGCCCCTTCGATGATTCTGAACAGCGACAGCGTTAGTGATGATTTTCCTGCGCCTGTTCTACCAACAATACCAACCTAAGGACAATAACGATGTTTCAGTAGTTTAAGCACTGGACGTTGTGCTTTCAAACACGGAACAGAAGAATTTTCACACCGTTGAAGAAGTGCACAGGTATGTGAAGGAATAACATGTATGAATGTTAACATACACATGCTGCTGTTTTGTTAAAAGGTAAAACCGATGAGGAGGACCGAATAAACCACAAGCATACCTTTTCCCCACCCTCAACTGTGAAAGTGGTGTCTTTTAAAACCAAGTCCAACCCTTCACGGTAGCGAAGCTGGTACTCTATGAAGCTTATAGCACCTTTCTGAGGCCACGCAGGGTCAAGAAGATGATCATTTTCCCACGGTGCCTCCTGAAAAATAGCGTTTGTAGTACATATTCTTAAAAGAGCAATTATTTTTGGTCTTGTTGTAAGATTGACTTGAGCCACTTGAAAACTACAAACAATGCTTGAGACATTTCTTACCTTGGGAGTATCACTGTATTCTTTGATTCTTTCGACGGCGACTATATCCGTCTCAACCTCCGCCGCCAGCCGCATTAACCAGTTCAGAAACGGGGTGATCTGAAGAGAACGAGTTCTTATCACTTGCCACACTGACCTGCTTCTGAACCACTGACTACAATTAAGCCGCGTTACCTGAAGCGCATAACTGACGGAGAGACCAACGAGCCCAGGCGCAATATTTGATGCACGGCCAAGAACGGCAAAGAGCGCGGCAAACAGTACGAGTAAATTTCCTAGTAACTCTAGGCGTAGCACGAGCCATCTATTGGAAGGATACGTCCACACGTTGGTAAAATGGTAATTAAAGACACATGCATACTAGCAGGTACTGCCGCTCTACAGACCCAAGAGTTTGCTAACAAGCTTTTCCTAAAGCGTGATGGTCACCACACTGAAGAAAATGCGCGATAGGCCACCACACATTACGAAAAGCGTGGCGAGGCACCACACTCCTCTAAGAGTGTAATAGTGCCTCGCCTCACTCGTCACTACGGTCCCATTCGGTTACGTAGGAATCCTAGCAAGAGCTTGGTACCCGTCACACTCGTACAAGAGTCTCGCCAAGCGTTTCCTAAAGCCTAGTAGCCCGTACAGCAGGTTAGCACATTTAAGAAAATTGAATTATTTTAAAAACAGCACGACAGGATCTGCACGATGAGCGTGTTGCTGCTTGCTAGTAGGACAGTGTACTACGGTGGTGCTCAGAGTGAAGAATAAGAGAAACACTTTAAATGTCTGAGAACAATTCTGCCGTTGATCTGGGGCCAGAATTGAGGGACGAGCGCTGACGATGAATTGGAGCGCGCTTGGTTCCTCGCTCCGTAACTCAGACCATCACCGTAACAGCCTACCCTGGAGCACGTGATCACTTCTCTTCGTTGAATGAAGACAGGTGTACGCTAGCGTACGCAACAGCTGCGTGCAGAACCCTGCCCCTGCCCATGTCGTATTGTACCAGTTACTAACTTACCTGTCGGCAACAAGGCTTGTGTAGTAGCAGGCCTGGTTTAAGTCGAATTTCACTTGTGCCTCATTAATGAATCTATCGGTCACGCCGTAAGCCCGGATTGAAGTTGCACCTGATCACAAAACCGACACAGAATAAAAATGCCCCCTACGGTGGTGTCATAATAGCGCTTTTACCTATTATGCTTTCGCTGAAATGGGAGAAAACTGGGGATCTGGAGACGGATAGCAATCGCTTCACTTGGCGTGCAGTTCTTACATAGAAGCGCTAAAGGAAAAAGCGTTGGCGTTAGTTAACGTAATAAGTAGGTGAATCTAGTGATAGACTATTACATGCGAGGTGGTCCAACGAAGGGTTTAGCCCAGTATCAAGAACAAAACTGATCAAGCACGGACGCGTTAAGTGTCACTCGATGTGCGCATGTGCGACGTCCTCTTGGTTCACCGCACCATCGGCTTTAGATCACGCGCGGCCAGATCTGTAGTTGGAGCACCAAATGAGGTGGGCAAACGTCGGTGTAGCCTGATGAGATTGGGGTACTCTGGAGTGGAGCTTGGCCGGGGAAGCCTGCCAGGCAGCGCAGAGGACTTCGCTGTGTGATTCTACCAAACCTATCATCAGCGCAAGCAAATGCTTTGGTAATTTTGACTCGGCTTCTGGCTGACTTTTGTGACTCTTCCCTTCTCGTTTCCTGTAAGGCCCTACTACGGATACCGCGTTTGATTGAAGAAGGAGAAGGGATGAAGCTGCTCAGCGGTGTACAAATCCTAATGCAGGTTTACATTCCGTTGCCGTGCTTAACATACCTGAAGGAACCCATAGAGTACTGCGATAGGAAAAATGACGGCAACGTACTTCGGAGTGGTGTAGCCGATGATAAACAGCGAAGCTAATACCTGAAAGAAAGCACCACAGGTTGAACTGATTACCCGGTTTTTTAAGTTATTTAGCCGGGCGTGCTCTCGGCTTCTGCTGCCCTAGCGTCAGTCAAGGCGCAGAGAGCACTCCGACATTTTCGTCACTTACGAAACAAACATTACGCCGGGCGCTACACGTTTTTGTGAGTAAACATTCCGTAACTTTGCCTTCTCTCAACGTATATTCAATGCCGAGTAGAATAAATAAACAGCATTTTCGGAACAAAAAAAGGCACATATGTTTTTAACAGAAAGAAAATATAAAAAATTCGAATGTTTCCAAAGCAATTGTTTTTATTTTGAATGAAAATCGCAACGAACGGAATGCATAGCACGGTAAAATCTTTCACACCAAGTTTCAATTTCGTCGTGATTGACGTTAACAGACCCTTACCTCGAACAAAATCACTAATGTTCCCATAATGCAATGCGGTAACTCGTCGTCCAAAACGCTGATATCCTTTCCGAAGCGCGCAAGAAGTCTGCCGACCGGGGTTGTGTCGAAAAATCTAAGAGGGGCGTGCACAACTCCATCCAGGAGTGTTCGGTGCATTATCCTGCCTGCCCGTACACAGCCAATAAGCGGTACTGTGCTACCCAGTACCATACCTACAGCTGAAATTTTAATAAGCAAATAGAACATTAGCTACAGCTAAAACTTGTGCTATATAGCTTTAACGACGTGGCGGCGTCGTACCCGATCTGTTTTCTCGCTTCCGGTTCAATTTGAATTATGTATTATTTGGTCCGTGAATCTGAAGAAGGGGATAACTCAAAAACCTAAAGTTTTCAGGAGAACAAATAAAACTGATTTCAAGTACTTGTATGAAAATTTAACCGAACTTCTTTATGGGACTGGAGTAATAAGAAAGAGAGTTGTCGTAATTGCGTTTTGATGTGTAGCTCGCTTGGTGACGAAGTTGGTGGATTTGTCCCCTTGTTGATTTGCAAGTCGACATATCCCCTTTAACCACTTGATAACAAGCGGTAAAGCAAAGGGTCGGCACAGCAGATTTAAAATTGAAGTTGTTCGTCGTATTTAGAAAGTGTCTACGTTCACTGCACTGACTGCTGTGCTAAAATACGCATTGGCCTCGCAGGCGGAAAAAGCAGTTAACTCGAGATGTCTGCTTTTCCCATCTTTCAGAATTATCATAAAGGAGATAAATGCACTTGTGCCCCTTTTCCATGCGCTGTATCTCCTAGCAGGTACAAGATTTCTGCGAATTTTTTTAGAAAGTAATGAAATTGAACATCAAGAACAGTTTCCGGTGGGAATCACAATTTTGGTATTTGTTGAGCTGTCCCCCTCTTCCGCTTCACGGATCATTTACAACAAAGGGTCAACTGCAATCAATAAGAATGCATACCTTGGCCAAGTCCGAGGGCTCCGTAAACACCAAGATACATGTACAACTTTCCTGGGTATTCAGAGGCCGTCAACAAATATGTAGTTGTGTTATCGCTTGACCAAACTGATAGCCACGTGTTAGAACCAATAGAAAATCCCTTCAAAAATGCGATTCAGAAAACAGATTTAGGTACATTGTTGTTCTCACATGGCAGCCGGTTCACCTGGGATCAAAATTTTCATACCTGATATAAGAGATTTGTAGCGATCGTCGCCACTGTACACACTACACCAATGCTCTGAATGTATGCCGCATACACATGCCATTTAACCTGCAAAATTTTAATTCGTAAGGTTTTCAGCTGTATTATCATAAAGCACGAACGCGAAAACATTTGAAATGGATTGCCGCCGTATATCTTCGCCATTATCATCCAAATGTGGTGTTTCTTAAGACTGTTTCATAATAATCTAATTGCGTTTATCATGCTTTTTCGGTGGTTTTAAATGTTATCATAACATTTGGTCATCTCTAATGGTCTAGCAGGAACAATTTTAAATATTCCAGCGCCTAGTAATGAGTGGCCTTTGCTATCCAAAAAACGAATTTTCATATTTATTCCATAAAAAATAACGATTTTGGTATTAGAACCTGCGTCACGCTGTATGTCGACTCGGCTTTTTCGACCGGGCCACAGCGACGTTGCCGATAGACCTAGCGCGAACGACTATATCGCGGCCGCGGGGAGCCAGCCTGAGCGCACAGCACGGGTACACTGTTAGAAACTTTATTGAAAACTTCCAAACAATCGGAGACACAAATTTTCCTAATCATTGTTCCCCAAAAAAGTTTGGGTTTTTTCAAGAATTGGAAATTGAATATATATGGATAGAGCGATTAGTTTCGGGACGTTAATCAAATAAAACGTAACTAACTGTTATGGATTTTTCCTAATAAAGTTGAAAATTTCTAAAATGTTAGGTATACAAAATTTTCTGGCAATTGTTTGGAATTTTCCTACTAAGTTGACAACAGTACGTCTTGGCAATAAAGGGTAAAACAGCATTATGCCGATCAGGTAAAGTTGCGTGTTCTGTGCAGGTTTTACACGCCCTGACCCTCAACATGCAATACTTACGCTTCCGCTCGCCATTGCTTCATCGTCGATGAGATTTGTTTTGACCGGTTTCACTGCTGGGCTGCTGGGCAGATTCCGCTCATTGCTTGCTTGTCGCCGTAGGATATTGCTCGATCTGGATCCTCTCCTGCGGTGCACCAAGTTCGTCTGTCCCATAAAGTTTTTCCGCGCTTGTTGGGTTGCGTGGCTTTTGATCATGAATTGGATCAAATGCAATGCAATCCAACATACGCCAACAATCTTGTGTTGTTCACAGCCCTTGACAGTAATTAGTTAAAAATAAGACGTTTATATTGTAGGAATGCTTAGCACCTGCTGGACAACCCCGTGGACGTGCGATCGGTCGTGTGTTGTGTGTCACTCAGAGCTTCAGAAAGTCGGACTTCCCCGAACTCATCTAGTGCATCGACTGTGGTGACGTCTGACAACAGGGAGGGCGGAAGCGGATACTCAGTTCGGAGAGCATTAACGTATTAGGGGGAGGGGAGGTTAACGAACGGATTATTGGTTCATACCGTTGTGTGATGATACTCCTTGTAAATTTATGAAGCTAGAGAAGAGGTCATTGCTGATCAAAAGCTCGTCGTACGTGCCAGTTCCGTGGACTTGCCCGTCCTTCATTACAATGATATAATCTACTTCCGGAAGAAGTGCAACGCCGTGGGTAACAAATATCCGAGTCTGCAAATAGTGCCAAAGCTGGAGTTAGAGGTTGTATACAAAAGTCTGTCAATACAAAGGGAAGTGCAGACACGAAGAAAGCGCGATAACACAGCTACATTGTACTTTCATGTGCGATGTACATCACTTTCCACCTATGATAAAGCCCTATGTCAGCTGCAACTCTTTTTTTTACTAATCACAGTTAACTGTGATGAGTCGAGTTTGTTACAGTTTGCTGCAACTTCAATGTTTATAGCAGCTTCAGGTCTAGTATTATTAGACTAATAACACGGTCTTCATCACAGCTAAACGTGTTGAAGTTATGACACTTGCGATGGCAGTGTACAGAATCATATGCATCGCTATATCCCACTGCGCTGCCCTCGTGCCTGGTCGTGCATGTTAACGAATGTGCACGGGAAATGAACTAATATTTCAATTTATTTTGTTGCAAATGTTAAATTTTGTTGCGGGTAAAAATGATATGCAGTTCACGCACCTTGTCTTTCAGCAGTCCTTTGGGTCCTATGACGTTTTCAAAAATGTGCTTTCCGACGTGGCTGTCGACAGCGCTTAGGGGGTCGTCAAGAAGATAAGTGTCAGCATCGCTGTAGACAGCTCTGGCGAGCGAAACTCGCTGCTTCTGGCCACCGCTTAGGTTGATTCCCTAGATAATGAAAGCGAGGGTCCATTAAAACGAGCATAACATTTGACTCTTTTCGAGTTTATTACACTTTGAAGAGATCGATCTGGATCGCGACGTGCATTTTCGGAGCCGTCGAGACCACTGCTGCCTCCGCTGGTCTATTCCAGCACCGCGCCAGCACCAACCATGCTGGCCCGTGCCCGCTCGTTCACAGTCGCATCCCGGTGCCAGTTCACCGACACACACTGTCTGCCAGGGGTACGCGGCAAATAGACAGCTTGGCACAGAGTTCCGAATCAGGCAGTAGACAGGCGAGCGTTGTCCAAACGTAACCGAGCCTACGCGTGACTCCCGTTGGATACGTTTCGGACAAAAGTTTCGAACACAGTCGGGCAACGCGCGCACGCCCTGATCGCCGGAATCGGAACTTTTGCTTCACATGCCGGCGGCGTAAGCGGGAGCCGGTGCCCGTCGCCTTAAGTCAATCAGTGCTTGGAAGGTAGGAGAGAGGTATTTGTGTCATGGTTTGCCCGTCGCGAGTCATTGAAGTGCCCTTTTGTGTTCACTGTTAACAGAAATCGTAATTTTACGAAAAAGTTCATCGCGATAAGTATCGTAAATTTACGAACGTAAGACGTAAAAACACGAAAAGTGTCGTAAAGTTACATACCTGCGACGTATAAACACGAAAAATGTTGAATATTTACGACAGCTATCGTAAAATGTCGAAATTTTCTCGTAATGACAGAGTGTAGCGCGAAGAATTAATTGATTATATTCCGTTTAACGAACTGTTTCGTTAATTTACGACAGAAGTTCGGTTAATTTTTCAACACGAAATGTGCGTAAAATTACGAGTTTTTCTAGGCTGTCAAAATTACGAACGTTTTCGTATAAAAATTGAAGTTTTCTGATCTTACATTTTAGATGTCCCCTTTTCGACTGTCGTGAGCAATAGAGCAGTAAGAATGGAAACGTATACAGAGCTGTGCATGAAAAAATTACGACCCATCTCGTAATTTTACGGCCCAGTTCGTAATTTTTTCGTAAATTCACGGGAAGCTCGTGTTGAAAATTTAACAGAACATTTGTCGCAAAATTGCGATAAATTTTTTAACAGTGTTGTGCTGATTAGGATAGAAACAGCATCGAAGCAGAGCGGAAGCTCTCTGCAGGGCCCCTAGTAGTAGTGACTACGATATGGTGGACTCCCTGAAAAGTGGACGGGTGACAAATCGCGACGACATGAATATGTGGGACATTTCTTACTTTTTCACCAATCTCCGTCTCGTCACCCCCGGGCAATATGGCGAAATCTGATGTTAACGCACAACCTTCTACAACGGCTGCATAACGATCAGCATCCATCGATCGAGCAAAGAGAACGTTGGCCTTCAATGATGCATTTTGAATCCACGCTTGTTCAGGTACGTAGGCTGTGGTCCCCTGCGCAGTGAGAAGAATCTATTGTCGAGCTGTATCAGGACATATTATTGTATTTTAATGAGCTATCATTGTTTACTGCTACGTCACCTTGGAATTCACCTGCCCATTAATTTTGTCCATCTCTCCAAGGATTGCTTTCACTAATGAGCTCTTTCCGGAACCCACGTGCCCGACTACGGCGACAAGTGATCCTCTTTTTATTTCCAAATTAATATCTGTTAGATTTGGGGGCTCATCACGGGACCACGCAAAAGTTCCGTCTTCGATTTTGATAGCAAATTCTAAACATAGAATTTAAAAAAAGAAATATTCACCCTGAGAATAAAATCATTTTCTTTTATAAACGAAGCGACGAATAAATTATGTGCAAGAAATCAGCAAAGAGGGGTCACTTAAATCGAAACTAATATTTTATCCTTCAAGTAAGAGATTTTTGTTGTATTTTAAATTAACTTTTTGCGACCAGGCGCAGTGCCTCCTGCTGCTAACCTAACCTACCAAATCTAACTACGCCAACTTCTATTTCTCTTATTCACCGTTCGTGTTCAAGTCATAAAAGTCTATCCAGCAAATATGTACTTTCTCCGTAAACAATAAGTCAGCGCACATACGTCCGACCGAACGAACGGCCGGCATAAGAGTAAAAGCCCGGCCCCTGTCTTTCTTAAGAACCGTGTCGGGACTGCCGAAGAAGTACCTCCTCCATCGCCTCAAATGATTTTACTCATAAGACAACGAAATGTGCCATTAATGTTGATGACAACCCCAAAAATCGAATGAAGTGTGTTCTCAACAGTAATAAGCCAACATTTCATACGAATGTGTGTTATTCGATTATATAAGGGACACAGAGAGATACTTCACCCAGACAAAAGCAATATTACCTGAAAGCGCAACGACCTTTGCTCAAACTTACCCACGTCGAAGTCATGCAATACATTAGACGGATCTAGATCTTCTAAATTCATGAACTTGTTGATTCGTTTAGTAGACACCGCCGCCTTTAAAAATACAAGTATTAGGAAAATTCAGCTTTGTTAAGGCTACTGAAGATACAGTCCGCAAGGAAATGGCCCTACACTTACCTGTATTATTGATGACACTAACATTGCAATAGTCGATAGTGGCTGACGTAGAATATTAAACAGAGCCAGTGCAACAAAGGCCTTTTCAGTGTCTAAAACATTATTTTTGTCTACCAACACGTATGTAGCGAATGACACGAGAGACACCTAAGTAGATTTTAAAATTACAGCAATAAGAAAAACGGTGAGACCCAACTCTAGGTTTATGAGACCTATCCGACCATTCAGTCTTGAAAACTATGACCCCTAAAACTATGGGACTAAAGTAGGCCACAAAATATCAGTTCGTGCACGCGTTTTCGATAAAACTTATCCATATATTCTACCACGCCTATATAGGACGTCTGGGATTGCATCCGCGTGCCTTCCCACTGAATGTGAGTGTGCCGTGCCGGACATGCAGCGGTCAAACCTAACCTCAGAAATTTATGTTCAGGGTACGAACCCCGTGCCACCTTACGTACTTCTGCGCCTAATAAAACCCCCTAAAATTGAAACTTCTGTGCAAACGATAAGGGCCCGTTCAAAAGAACGGCATCAGCCCAGCCTGGGTCATGGCCGTTATTATAGGAGCGGTCTGTAGCGGGCATAGGAATGGGCTGAAAAGGCAGATGCATTGGCGTTTGCGAAAACCTGCTTAAACTTGTCTTAAGAGACAATGACGGCTTGCGTTGTGGACACCTGCTTACCATGAATGGAGTACATTCCCACAGGAAGGAATCCATTCCACTTAAGTAAGCTCCCTTTAAGAGAACTCCGATTTCTTTATTTCTAATATCAGTTATTTTCTGAACGAACGGTAGCTCCCATGCATATAGTTTTATAGCCTTGATCCCATTGAGCATCTGGTGGAAAACAGTAAAGCGTCGTGACATTCAAATTATAGAAAAATCGGCTGCTTAATTGCCCGTGCAACCCTTACTTCGTTCACCACTTTCGCACGTTCGTCTTTGAGCGTCATCTCTTCTGTCTGGAGATTTTCCATTTTATTCGCAATAACGCTGTTTGCAGGGAGCGAAACAACCATGACCACAAGTCCAGCAAGTGCTGATGGCCCTGGAAAACGTAAGACAATGAAAGTTAAAAAGACAAACGCCAGGAGTCACAATATAATAGCCGTATGGTCGAAACTAAAAATAGCACTCACCCAAAACACCCCAGAGAAAGTACATAGATAATAAAATTTGAAGCGGAGCTGACCATATCAAGTGGAGGTAGCAGGCAACTGCATTCAGTCGCTCAGCGTCAACAGACATTAAATTAGAAATTTCGCCTACAGTTGTATCCTTTCGAGCAGTATTTGACAATCGGAGGGCCTAGTGGGATGTTTAAATATTAGCTCAGCAAGAATATCAAGGAGTAGGGTAAAGTAGATAGTTCTTTCGCCCTCCTTCTGCGGATAGCGGCTGAACTAATGCGCGACTGAAATTTCCTCAGTGCTGTCTGGTAGAGGCACCTGTTGCTGACATCCGACCGGGGTGAGGCTAAAAATTCTGTTTGGATTTAGCATACTTGAGATTCCCGCCGTCAATTTTTGAATCAAGGTTACGCATTTAGCTCGATGCATGATTGAAGCATTGTTCTAGATGCGAAAGCTAGATTCAAGAAACTGACGGCAAGAATCTCAAGTATGCGAAATTCAAACAGATATTTTTGGGAGTGCTCTGCCAGCCTACACTGAGAAAATGTCGGTTGCGCCCATAGTTCCGCCGCTGGCAGGGGTGCCGACAGGTGCCTGGCCAACTTCTGTCGTTTCAGGGGCCTAGAATTGTATGTTTCACATTCAGTTCTCCACTATTTTTGTAGCAAATTGATTTGCACAAAATCCTTTAGATCATGCCCTATTGAAGAGACATCCATTTAGAGCACAATAAGCGTGTCAGACGTGTTACAAGCTGAAAATTGATTCGCAGAGCTTCGTCTTACGGTGATGCCGCGCTTGAGTGAGAGTATTGAAGGTTATGTGCCCTACCTTCTGGTAAATGACGGCAATCAATGCAGTTCGAACGCGGTTTCCCAATAAATACATCTCTTGCTGATAATGGGCAGAAAACAGAGTCTGTAGCATAGCCGTGACGAACATCCCAGTGGCATACAGAAGCCCTCTCCAAAGTGGTTCGGCGTCGGACTTAACGAAGGCGATGAGAAGCCTGAGAACATTCGTGTGCCTTTCACGAACTAGGCCACCCACTCTACAAACCCGAGGAGGTGGTAACAAGCTTTTCCTGAAGCATGATGGTCACCCCACACCCCACTTACGGAAGAGCGTGATGGGCTCTTCACTGCAAACCCATGCGTTTACATAGGGATCATAGCTAAAGCTTGGAACCCATCTCTCTCTCACAAGAGTGTGGTGCCTCGCCACGCTCTACCTACGCCCAGCACACCATTTCTTCGCACTTAATGAAAAGCGTGTTGCCACACCCTTGGGTTTGTAGAGCAAGTAGTGATAAGGCGTGTCCTTTCGTTCAAGGAGCCTGAAACCTTAAAGTGCTCGCACAATTAAATCTTTTCATCAGGACATGGAAGCACCTCAAATTCCAAAGGTTCCCGGACTTTTCTTGCAGTTAGGGGGGTAAAATTTTCTAAGATCATCACGCTTTAAAACTTCGATGTCACCGATTTCGTTTATATTTGGTGGGTCGGTTCTAATAGGTGAACAGGATAGCCATGCCAAACGGTTTTGCTAAAAAAATTTAGCTCGTGAGATATGACAAATTTTTGATTGCGGTTTTTTGCTAAAATGGGGGTTGCATGGTAGGAGAAAAGCCCAAATATCTCGGGAAGTTTTCAAGTTATCGCAAAAAACGAAACAGATTCTGAAAGAACGTGAAAAAGTGCACCGAAAAAGTGTATGACAAGGGGGGGTTCGCTTGGAAAAAAATTCGATCAAATATTAAAATAACCTTTAAAATGTCCTGAAAATAGCTATATTTTTTAAAAAATAGTGTTTGGTGGAGATCATGCCTACACTTGGTACTAACACCCCTGAAAAGCTTGCGAGTAATATTTTACTCGTTGCCGAGAAGGGGGCTGACATATGTTCTCAGGTCCTCGAAAAATTCGGTTTACGCGGCAGAGCACACCCACGCTGACGGTGACGTGCTCCATCTCAGTCTCGCGGGCTCGAAATCGTTCTCCTTTCCTCAGTTTGTCACCTGTTCGCTCCGCTGACTGAAAAGTCATTTTCAAAAACCATGAGCTCCGCTACCTTTTTAAGAAATTGGCGTGGAAAAGCTACTTAGGTATGCCCAGGCGCACACTAAATGTCAATGTACAATTTTGTAGATTGTGATGTACAGATCTGAGCTTGGATTATGATGGACAATATTGTGCATTTAAATGTATTAATTTGTTCATTGTAATTTACAAGATTTTTCGAACTGTACATTGTAATGCACAATAAACGTACGGTGAAGAAAATGCACAAGTATTGTGCATTGTAATTTATCATTTTGTGCATTGAAATGTACAATATTGTACATTTTAATGTATGCTTAGATCAGCACATTACAATGTACAAAAAAAAGTACACTAACATTTAGTGCGCGAATAGAGCGACCCAATATGTGATTTCTCGGCGTTCCATGACATAAGATGTGAAATCGTCAAAAGTGACGCTCATCATGTGAATCGCCCTGCACCGATGTAAATCCAAGAAAGAATTTTCGACTTCGCTCTGACTTTTCCATGCTCAGTTAGTTCACGAGGAAGTGCCCCCTTCAATTTGTGAGTGCTGTTAGTATCTGCTATACAGTATTTCTTCGGTATTTTCAGCGGAATGTACTATTGTGTACACGACAGACTGCACCCAGCAAGCAGCTAAGTGAACTTGATCGCTCAAAATATCCAAAAGTGACATTTTTGGTGAAGCGCGTAAAAAGTGTTTTATGTTCATTCATTTAATTAAGATAAGTGCTCAGTTGGATGCTGGAAATCACGTGATCACATAAAAGCGACGACCTCGGAGTCAATTACACGTGCTTTATATTCACACTAAATGTCAATGTACAATTTTGTACAATGTAATGTACAGATCTGAGCATCCATTATCATGTACAATATTCTACGTGAAAATGTATAAATTTGTACATTTTAATGCACAAGATTTTTTGAACTGTACATTGTAATGCACGATAAACATGCGGTAGAGGAAATGCATACTGTGCAATACTGTGCATTGTAATGTATAAGTTTGTGCATTTTAAGGTACAATGTTGTACATTATAATGTATGCTCATTACAATGATCAAAAAAGTACATTAACATTTAGTGTGTTCGATGGTATTAACGGAGACGTAACATGATGACGTTCATCCTAATCCGGGAACTACCCCACAGTACGAGTTTGTCTTTACGACAGGGGAGTGAACAGCTGACAATCTAATTTCGAGCGATTTCGAGCCCGCGAGACTGAAATGGAGCACGTCACCGTCAGCGTGGGTGTGCTCTGCCGCGTAAACCGAATTTTTCGAGTACCTGAGAACATGTCAGCCCCGTTCCCGGCAACGAGTGAAATATTATTCGCAAGCTTTTCAGGGATATTAGTACCAAGTGTAGGCATGATCTCCACCAAATATGATTTTTTTTTTAATATAGCTATTTTTCAGGACGACATTTTAAAGGTTATTTAAATATTTGATCGAATTTTTTTCCAATCGAACCCCTCTTTGTCATACACTTTTTCGGTGCACGTTTTTACGTTCTTTCAGAATCTGTTTCGTTTTTTGCGATAACTTGAAAACTTCCCGAGATATTTGGGTTTTTCTCCTAGCATGCAACCCCCATTTTAGCAAAAAACCGCAATCAATAATTTCTCATATCTCACGAACTAATATTTTTTTTTTTAGCAAAACCGTTTGGCATGGCTATCCTGTGCACCTATTTGATCCGACCCACTAAATATAAACGAAATTGGTGACATCGAAGTTTTAAAGCGTGATGATCTTAGAAAATTTTACCTAGGGTTCCTATAAATATTTGTTAAGGTTACTAGCCCGTCCCGACACGTTTCGGTAGAAAAGAACAGGAGCCGGGGTTATAGTCTGATGCCGACTGTTCGGCGGACGTATGTGCTCTGACTAATCGTTCACGGAGGAAGTTCAAATTTACAGAATAGACTCCTTTTATGACGTATAGAAATGTACTGTGGCAACAAGTTTCAAATTTTGTCGCGTCTCTGTTTTAAGAGACTTTGTTCGATTTGCTAGGTTAGGGTTGGCCGCTGTGATTGGTGCGCCTGCAAGGCGCACTCCGTCTCGAGTCGGGATGGGCTGAGGCTAGCTATTTTCATCGTTACAAAAGTATGCACCACTGGACACATTTCGAGTGACTTCGGGCGAGGGCCGGAGGCCCCAGTAAATTCCGCCGGCAGGCCAAGTCCCCCCGTCAAACCGAGGTGCCGGTGGGGCGGAGGGAACCAGCACCGAGGTTCGACGGTCGGACGGGCCAGCTTGTTAATAGCCAATTCCTTGGGAAGACTGAGAGTTACAGAATACTTTTCCCGAGAAATGCAAGAAAATGTTGTGGTTCACTTTGAATCAGGGGGTGGCGACGCCCGGGACGGCCGGTGAAGCGATGCTCTCGGCCGTCGGTCCGCCGCGAGCCGCGGTGGCTGCTGTTACCGACCATCACAAAACATGTCATAAAACCACTAAAACTACACCAAAACAGAACCAGAGGGGCATTTTTAAACTCGGAATGAAATTTTCTTTCAGAATATGTAGCTGCCATAGACGTTCCACGTAAATTTGCACGTTTAAAACGCGTCAGAATGCAGAAAAGTGATGCTTCGGTATGTACGTCCACGTAGTAATATCACATTTTCGACCATTTCTGTTCATTTAACATCCAAACATGATGCGAGCCGTTTGTTCCCCATCCTTTAGGCTGTGCATTGAAACTAGTAGCGTCTTTTTAGAATGTCCCTACGCGAAATGGCAGCGAAATATGTGGGACGCAAAACTAACCTCCAAATGCGTACGTGTACTTTTATATTTATTTGTGATTCCCCTGTGAGTTTTCTCGACAAACCAAGTATCCTACTGCACCCTAAAATTCGTGCTCTATCGTCTGGAACCCTCCGTTTTTCAAATAAAGTACTCGTTGCTGAGATTTCGAAAAAGGGCGATGACTCGACAAAGCGACACTAATTCGGACATAAAACTGTGAATCTTAATGTGAGAGAACGACTCACCTTTTCGTAAAATCCTTTCAGTAATCCATAGACCACATCTTTTTGCAGGTCCATTGTAACTTTCATAACATTTCGTACTGTTATACACGTACAATTAATTATTTTCGAAACATCAACACGCCGCAACAACAGTTTCCTGCGCTGTATGAGAAATCGCGGCGACTTCGCGGCCACTTCTGCTACGCAGCGTCAGCGAAAATAATTAATTGTACGTGTATAACAGTACGAAATGTTATGAAAGTTACAATGGACCTGCAAAATGATGTGGTCTATGGATTACTGAAAGGATTTTACGAAAAGGTGAGTCGTTCTCTCACATTAAGATTCACAGTTTTATGTCCGAATTAGTGTCGCTTTGTCGAGTCATCGCCCTTTTTCGAAATCTCAGCAACGAGTACTTTATTTGAAAAACGGAGGGTTCCAGACGATAGAGCACGAATTTTAGGGTGCAGTAGGATACTTGGTTTGTCGAGAAAACTCACAGGGGAATCACAAATAAATATAAAAGTACACGTACGCATTTGGAGGTTAGTTTTGCGTCCCACATATTTCGCTGCCATTTCGCGTAGGGACATTCTAAAAAGACGCTACTAGTTTCAATGCACAGCCTAAAGGATGGGGAACAAACGGCTCGCATCATGTTTGGATGTTAAATGAACAGAAATGGTCGAAAATGTGATATTACTACGTGGACGTACATACCGAAGCATCACTTTTCTGCATTCTGACGCGTTTTAAACGTGCAAATTTACGTGGAACGTCTATGGCAGCTACATATTCTGAAAGAAAATTTCATTCCGAGTTTAAAAATGCCCCTCTGGTTCTGTTTTGGTGTAGTTTTAGTGGTTTTATGACATGTTTTGTGATGGTCGGTAACAGCAGCCACCGCGGCTCGCGGCGGACCGGCGGCCGAGAGCATCGCTTCACCGGCCGTCCCGGGCGTCGCCACCCCCTGCTTTGAATGCTGCGATAACATTGCGTTAAGATAAGAAATCGCTTACCGCAAAGCAATTCGTTTACTGAACGGCCTCACCGGACCTCATTGGGCCTCAACCAGCTGAAGGCAACGTAAAATCTTAAAACAATCATGCTGGAACTTACTTTAACAGTTGAGGGTTGACGAATGTCAAGGCGGAGGCCAGAAGTTTTAATACACCCCCGGTGAAAAACGTCAATCCAAACGCCTTTCCTAAGGCAGGTAGAATAGAAGCTTTTGGATGACCAGACCGGAGGGCCCCATCATTTAGTCCGATGGTATCGGCACGACATTGAGCTCTTGAAGAAAAAGGGAACAAAGTAATTTCAAAATATCGTTAAATTTGCAATATGTTCTGTTTGCAGTTTAGCCAGATACTTTGGGCTCGCGATTTAGATTAGAATTATAAGTACTACTGTGCAAGCTTGTGCAACACTCTGTTTCAGCCAAATGGCTTGGTGGAAATATATGTAGTGTAGTGCGGGTCTCTGAGTACGTTATTGGACAACATTTGATTATAAATTAGGTTTTGCAACTCCGTGACAGGCATATTTCGTACACCCAGAAAAACGTAGTCTTGTTCAGCTTCGATAAAGGTCAAATGAGACTTGATTCAAGACAAAAAACTTTGCTTCGAGTCTACTTTTACTTCGCACGGAGAAAACCGTTCCCTCGATTCAAGTCTAAAATAGACTTGAAGCCAGCTAAGGTCAAATTAGACTTGAGTCAAAGCAAAAATCTTGATTCAAAGTCAAATTTTCTTTGAATCAAGGATTTCGTATCTTCAATCAAGAAGTCATTTTTCTGGGTGTAAGTTTGTCAGTACTCCTACAGAGACACAGGGAAAAATCGACATACATCCCCACTTTTTGAACCGTCTGTGAACTGTCACACTTATTACCTCAGTCGTCTCACGTGCCTGTCCCAATGTTTCAAAAGAGTGCTTCCATTTTCGCGCGCTGTGTCTTCAGATTTCAGTGGCCATATATCTTGAAACTCTAACTCATTTCGATATCCTTTCCACGCAAAAGAGTCATACCAACAGAAGAATATTTTGCTAACATACGAAGCTCCAAGCTCCGGACTTTTTCTCTGAAATGAAATGAAGGGGTATTAACAAAGCTCTACGAAGTAAAGTACTTTGTGATTGATTATCCTCGTGGAATGTCGTGAGGCATCCGTAGGGAATCAGTTTTCGGTAGTGAAGTGCAGGCAACAGTAGGTTGCGAGGTTAGATGCTAAAACACAAATGGTCCGTGGGCACTGGGTTAATGTTGTTCTATTCCATTCATATTTGGTTTGCATTCATTCTGGACCTTGATGCATCAAACCCAGTGTGGGGGTCGTCCGCTGCCAGCGATGCAGCGCCACCCAATTACAGAACACTTATCACCACAGTACCTAGATAGACTGCTGATCAATTATTTCGTATTGGCGTCCCGCCCTACCTACAGGATGCTTCAGATACATACACCGCAGTACGTTGGGCTGCCTACCCTCCCGACTGCAGGCGCTCGTGCCGCTAAGAGCAGTGGAGAGTGGTGGGGGAGACGGCGCAGCGCGCTCCGTGTCGTGTCGTCTGCACGAGTCGTCAGCTCGCCCGATCCGACAGCAGATGGCGCGCGGCTTGCCGTGTGGGCGACGCGTTCTCGGTCGCACCGGTGCCGCGTCCGTAGCACCATCTCTTTCTACCCGGGCCAGATCGGGCGAGCAGACGATTCGTGCAGACGACACGGCGCGCGCTGCGCCGCCACCGCTCTGTCTCCCCCACCACTCTCCACTGCTCTCAGCGGCACGAGCGCCTGCAGTTAGTCGGGAGGGTAGGCAGCCCAACAAACTGCGGTGTATGTATCTGAAGCACCCTGTACATATTATTAATAGAATAAGAATGTTAACCTGTCGAACAAACATAATCACGGTATCTACGTACCCCTGATGGCTGATAATGAATGTGCCTTGGCTCAGGCTCGGAAAAACAGTGTAGAATAAACATAACTGCGACTAACGGTACGTGGATCATGTAGCTGATAAACAGAACTTGCTTATAACGTTCGTATTTCTGAAAAAGGAAACAAAGTACATACAACGTTTATGAAGTACAATAATTTAAAGACTGTGCACAGGGCCTCGAAGGGGGTTGTAAGATTGCACACGCCTCGTCATGTTGATAATCAAGTTCCGTGCGGTACTGCGGAATGGCGCACACCAGAAGCAGAAACCAGAACAAAGTGATAACACCAGAACTGCGTCTGCCATTTTTCCTGCCTAGTAACTGCAACGTAGCTACGCATAACTGAAAGAAAGTTCAAAGAGGATCATTGAAAATGTACCGAAGTGGAGGAAATCTTGAGTTTTTCTTTGAATCTTACAAACACTGCTGCGAGAAAAAGCGGTGTGGAGATGTCCACGCTATCAACGTCCATTCCACTGTATCTGCTGACAGCCGCATATGTCAGTTTTGCTATTGTCAAAGCAAATAAACACATTGTTGTAGCCTGGAGAAAACAAGAAGACAATGTAAAATACTGTGGCTTCACTTCACTAATATGCAATGACTTTGTACAGCAAAAAAGTCTAGATATTCCAGCGGGGACTTTCTGGAGACCTGCAGTTTCCGGAGTCTTCCTGGAGACACTTTATATCCAGCATGGAGTCTTTATGGTCTTTTCTTAATGGAAGAGCAAATTCTCAGTTGGAGTGCAAAGTGGGATTGACGCATTTGAGAGCAAAATGCTCTTGGACGAAGAGAAATGCTCTCGTTCCGAGAATTAATTTTTTTTCTGGGGTGTGTCTCGAAAATGTTTCCTCGTTGACTTGTCAGACATGCAGATTGTCTCCAGGTCAGGCTCTCTCTATGTGTCTCTCAAATGTATCCTCCTTGTCTCCATAATATCTCCGCTAGAGAAATCCTTGTGTTAACGCTTTCAAAAAGAAATTGGGAGCGGTAAGAAGCAAAAAAGTTTCTAATAATAATTTGGAGGCGAGGCTAAAGGTCGTTGATATTAGCGTGCTATCACCCACGATTCAAAAAATTGTCTAAACTTGAAGTACTTACGAGCTTAGAGGTATTTAGCCAGTTCCACGGTATGTCCTTATCTTTGCTCTTGCGTACACAATATGACTCAATTGGTGCCGAGAGGAGCATAAATGTACATGGTATCCACACCAATACCGTCTTTTCAAAACAAATTGTAAAGTCTGGGTTGTCCGTATACCATGTTCTGGTTGAGTTCTGAAATAAAACACCCAACGTCCGCTTAGTGCTGCAGGACTAACGACGGAGCACAACAAATGCTTACGTAGAATTTTGAACAAAACTACGGACACACCTTCACAGGTTGTGCACAAAGTTTTACATAATAATGGAAAGCAACGTACTATAAAGGTGAATGTCTTTCGATAATTATGTACAAAAGTAGTACAAAAGCAATAATTGTGAATTTCAGCCGTGCCCCACACAAAGCACTAACAGGATAAGTGTATAAGCGTATCAACTGCTGTCTCATTAATTTCTAAATTTTGTCAGTTACTCGTTGGATGCACTGTAAAAATATTTCGTCATGTGACAATAAATAATAACGACGAATATCCGTCATCTAAATTTTTCGGCACTATACGATTTTTAGCCCGTCCTGATACGTATCGGTAGAAACGGTCAGGAGCCGTGTTGTAGTGTAATGCCGACTGTGCGTTCGGGCAGACGTGTGTGCGCCGATTTTACGGAGGAAATTCAAATTTGGAGGATAGACTACTTTTGTGACGTAAACAAACTCACTGTGGTCACAAATTTCAAACTTTTCCGTTTTATGACAATTGTTCATTTTGTTAGGTTAGGGTTGGCCGCTGCACGCCGTGCACGGCGCACTCCGTCGTGGGTCGGGACGGGCTGAGGTTAGCGATTTCGATCGTTACAAAAATACTCCCCCCCGGACACCATCTCGAGTGACATGAGGCGGGGGCCGGAGCCCTCGCCGCCGGCAGGCCCCCTGTCAAACCGAGGTGCCAGCGGAGCGGATTTCTGATTTGATCTTATTTCAAAAACCTTTTTCCCCCGCATTCCGTATGACAAATGTGACAGGCTACCGGACGCGTGAGACAGGAGACGGAGCTAGTGCTTTGCGGGTTGCATATCCCAGAAAAAACGAGGCGTTTCTGAATCATATGGTGTATACACATGCATAAATTTATAAACCGCTCAACAATAATTGCCGTCCTTGGAGGCTTAACACATGCGCTGCTCCGCACCATTGTTTCGTCAGTGAGTCAGCAGTTCGGTATTGCCCCCCCCCCCCTCCACATACACACACACACTCACAAACACCTTCGCTTACCCAGAACGGAGAGCCGCAGTAGTCATCCAACGAACCGTTGCCTCCCATGTCGTTGCCCGCTGGAAGCACCTCAAGGACGTCAGCAGTGGCGCCCGCAGGACACCTGATGGCTACAGCGCTGCCTGAGTCATACCTGCAAACGCCTGAATCTGCAGCCTTCTCCACCGCGCGTGACGCAAAGGACGTTGGCCGGCCGGCTAGATATTAGCGCGTGGACGGACGCAGGACTGCGAGTGTGTCTGCGGCGACCTTCACCGGCCGCCCGAGCGGGAGTCGCGCCGGCCGAAGGGGTGGCCTATCCCAGGCCTTGCGGGCGCCCGGCGCTGCCGGTCAGGAGGCCGTCGCCCCGTCCCGCTCCCGCATCCGGCGCATCACACCGGCAGGCGCAGCCGTAGCGGCTCGGCCTCAGATCTAGAGTCCGTCACAACGTCTTTGCGAAAGGTCATAATAGCATAAGCTTCGATTGCGTAGTCTTATCGTAAGAAACCCAGGCACCCAATTGACAGCCTACGCTTGAAAGGCATCGATCTGTTAAGTCCAGCAGCACGGCGCGACAAGTACAAAGGTTTCAGAAGCCGAAGGGAGAGGGCCTGTGCGCTAGGACGGCGCGGGGACTCTAGGATGACTCTGCAACGTGTCATCTGCGAGGCAAATTGGTCTGCTGGAGCTGCGGCGGTCTAATCAAGCCATCCTAACCTGCACATGGCCCAGCGTACAAACCTAACGAGATCAACGCTTCTTGACTCTGACGTAAACTGGTGCAATGCGCGAGGGCTCGCGACCCGCGCTGAAGATCCATTACTCACCCGGGAGCGACGAAGCTCGGCGTGAAAGTGTTGCACCAGAAACATCGGCGGCTGGAGCTCGCCTGGCTTCTATCAGTAGAGTGCGTCTTCCCACTCCTCGGTGCCGTGCCCAGCCCAGACACTGGGTAGAGCCGCGCGCGGAGTAGCGCCGCTGCGGGAGTAGCACCGCGGCGGGCCAGCGGGTACATCCACTCACGGGGTATGCGCGGAGTGCGGCGCCTCTATATATAACTGAAACTGAAAGTGTATTTCAGTGCAATGACGCGTTCATGAACAGACATGGTGGATTGTGCAAGGTCTGGAAGGGAGGGAGGGGGGTGGGGGAGGTTTGCCAGGGTAGAAGGCTGAAAGTTCAAAAAGCTACACTCTAAAACAAGACTTTCCGTGCAACATACTACGAACCATCTTTATTACTTCAATACAACTGGGGTCAGACGCTTACAGGTATCTGTAAGCGTTGGACTCGAAGGAAGGCATCATGTTATTTCGGATACCTGCCACCGCTCCAGAAGTGCGCCCACTAACGTCTCACTCTAGACTCTAAGCTCTAGACACCAGGCTCCGACAAACGTCGAGTCTCCCCCATAGCGTTTGCGCACATAACTCCTGCAGCCCTCCTCCCCCCCTTTCCTCCCCACTCCCTCACCCCTCCCCAATTCCCTCGCGCGCTGCTGACGCAACCATCTTTGTGTCCCGATGGACCCCTCAGTGAGTGTCGCAACACTCTCGGAGTATGTCTACAACTACTTAGAGCGCGAATAAGGGAAACACGATGCTGGAAATGCAAGAACAGCGCGACCAAACTCAGCCGAAAGGTGAGCCGAGCTCGTCCTGAGTACGCCTTGGGGGACGTGTGATTAATGCGAGAGGCGAACCACTGGGAAAATCCTACGTGCAAACGGCGAAGTCGCGCTAAAATCGCATGAGGTTTTCAGAACCTCTTCAAATTAGCTGCAATCCGTCGTTTGAAATAATCGGGAATCACCGCGAGACTTTAAAAATCGCAGTGAAATCAGTCGCAGTTCCACAACACGTAACATTCGTAGAAATCGTGCACATTTGCCAAACCGCGGAAAGCAAGTCCAGTAAAGTCATGTGACGTCATGACGTAATCTGAAACCTTGTTTTCTAAAAGAATGGGAGTAGTTCGGCCTTTAGGCAAGGTGGTTGGCCGTCTCCGGCGCAGAAACGAGGCTGCGTAAAGGAATGACACCTTTGACTTTAAATAGATGCTGTGCCTACATTTCAGTCTTCGCGACAGACCTTTTTGAGGTCCGACTGTACTTTATACTGGAAAACCTTTCTTTTTGCTTGATGCTAAATATGCTCAACTTTAAAAATATTCATCGATTCCTGACGACAGTCCTCTAGCTAAAAAAAGAAAAGGCCGTCACAGACGAAGTGCTGAGTAAGCCGATACGTTACAAGTATAAACAATATAATATTTATAATAAATACAATATTTTTGCCCGAAGAGGAAAAAATGTTTTCTCTGGTGACGGGGATGAACCTCGCAAAGTTCATGACATATATATGCGATTATTAAATAGATTTCCTCGTTAACAAACAAAAATGTTTATACTGAAAATTTTAACGACAAAATTTTGACCTTTCGGCAATAGGAGCGCCGGGAGGCAAGTCACCAGCCGTAGGCCTGGAGGAGGCCCTGGAGCTAACAGGTGAGTCTCTCTTAATGGCTGGCTCTCGCCTGCATGTTTAGTTTTGCGCAAAAACATTGTAAGTAAGGATTTACAGTGGCCTCTGCCCCCTTTAAGTACCATTCTGCATTCAAGGTTGGTTACCGATTTTACTGTCCATAGCTCGTGATCGAAATGTTAGTGTGATGATTACTAAGTTCACAATATGTCAGTAAGAAGTCTTGCTAAATGCTGAGGAACTAGCGCATTTCGATATGCCAAATGTAGCATGTAGCGGTCGGACATGCCCTTTCTAGGATTTCGGGCTAGAACATACCTCACGTAAACGTCGGCTACTAACCTTATAAGTGCCAGCAGTCCATACTCTCGTCAGGCGACCGAGCGGACACACGAAAACTGTAAGATAGGTTCCCGGATTTACTTTACCCACAATGCCTTGAGGCGTCTATGACAATTTCATTGCAAGAACGACTAAGATTTTCACCGTAAAGACATTACGGATAAATTTGTCTGCACCACTGATCATATTCAGAGATTGGTTGTGCTTGCTGTACCACGGTACAAAGAGAGTACCGAGCGCAGAGATGTATAAGTGAGCGTATCGTAAAGGAATAGTAACCGAGGTTTGGCCGAGTGAAGTACGTTTTCTGCCCGGTCCGAGTCGACAAAAACGGAGCGAAGGCGGGTAGTCGTATGGTAGTAAGAACAAGGTCAACGCTTTTCGGCAGACCCCTGCTGCTTTCTGCCGGGCGGCAGCTGCCCCATGTTGTCGTTCATGAAAGTGATCTGCCCTCATTCACTGACACGCACGCACGGCCGTGGCCTCCACAGGGCCTAGAACCCTGAGCCCCCCCCCCCCCCCCTACCCGTCAACACTCAGATACACACAGCAGCATATAGGCCTGGCTCCTTTATTTTGTCTAGACCGATAAGGTTTTATGACCGTTGCATATGCGCGAGTTTGTACAGCCACTATAAGAAAAATCTAAGAGCAAAAGTTGTGAACTAATGAACATAGTTGCTTCACGTAGGTCAGTAACGACAAAACATTTTCTTAAAGCGCTAATTTAAAAAGTAACTAAAAAGTGAATATCAAGAAAGCCTATGGTGGCAATTTGTTGTGAACGGGTATGATGCACTATATCGAACATAATTTCATCCACCCTTTTTAGCCCGTGCTTATGGGTTTCGGCAGAAACGGAAAGAGCCGGACTTGTAGCATTACGCTGACTGGACGTGTGGATGTTTTTTAACGGTAGGACGGGTTAACAAAAAAAATCCTCGCGATTAAGGATTTTCGTTTAATTTAATTTTTTTAATGAAAACAAAGCTCCATACGTCCATCGCGATACTTACATCACGAGAGGTTCGAATAACATCGCGTAGCTTCAGCTGTCGGATAAGGGAAAAAAGGGACGATTTAAAACAAGCCCTGGCAGACCGCGGCCGCGGGGAGCCGGCCAGAGCGCATAGCACGGATACCCTAATTGACAACAATACATCTTAGCAATAAAGGGTAAGACAGCCATTTGAAAAATATTTATATTTGGTTTAATTAGGACCGTGAAATGTGGCTCGATTTTATGCACAATTGTACATACCTTATTTTCTATTTTTTAATTAACTAAGGCGATAAATAACATTTAATTTTGAAGTAGGCTGTATTGGAGTACCGATCTTCCCCTTCTTGCCTCACTTTTGTGGCGCCTTCTCTCTTTTTGTACCAGTTTTGTGGCGCTATCTGTTGGCGGAGAACTGAAACTCGTCCGCGCTCGCGGCTACAATGACACCTCTAGTGGGAGAATAAAAAGTGGAATAGTCGATGAAAAGGAGTCCTCGCTCCGCTCGGGCCCAAAAAGTAAAATAGTCGATGCACAGGGGTCATCGCTCCGCTTGGGCCCAAAAAACTATATGCATCCTTTAGATTGGACTGTAAAAATATTTTTCGTTACACTACAAAATATCTGCTCTTCCATTTTGTTTAAGATATTTTCGTCACACATGCTGTGACGAAAACACGTCACAAGAAAACAATTGTATCTGGGAATGATAGAAAATCATTTTTTAAAACGTTTAGCCCAGAAGTGACGAAAATTCTGTCACCTAAATATTTCGTCACGTGACGAGGAAATCGTGAACTGACGAAATATTTAGGTTACAAATATTCGTCATCATTTTTTTTCGTCACATGACGAAATATTTTTACAGTGTGTGGCACTTTCCTTTTTGTAGGTTATGGAAAATTCAACTACAAGTTGCTGCTTGGCGTGTGGCTCGGCATGGCGACGCAGAACTTCGTGACAACAGACATGGCTTACTCGCTACCGGCAGCCGAATGTGACCTCGAGCTAACGGCAATGCAGAAGGGCTGGATCAACGCTGCACTGTATGTCGGTGCGTGGGGGGAGGAGACTGACGCATTGGGCTAGTTTTGACCACTTCTGAGCACTTCATTGTGTATACCCAGTATTACTACTAGCAGTGTTGAGAAGCGTTCGAGACTTCCACCAGAATATCGGATCTTATTTCCTGCCGCCTTTTGCACATGCAATGTGGACAGTAAGTTGTACGTCGTGAATGATTCACAAGGTCCGTGCCTGCAAATATTGTGGATGTTCTTAACAAGTTATGAACTAGCTCATACTATCCCCAGCCTGCATTGGCTGAGCGACAGCGAAGGCCTTACCCCACTGGCCCCAAAATGTTTTGTCTATGTATGTGTTTTTCTGTGTGTGTGTGTGCGCGATTTCTTGAGAACGGTCGCTAGTAGAAGGCTCGAATTTGGACCACATTTTCCGTGCACCTACCCTGGCCAACGACGGCTGTAAAATTTTAGACCGTTTGTAAAAATTAACTTAAGAAGAAACCGCTTGAGCTGCGGTGCCGGTTCGGGTGGCTTCGCTATCACGTAGCCAAATATATCGAACCGATGCAAAAGGACCCCACTTCGCGCCGGCGTTCTAAAACCGGGGCACCCGCGGCCCTCTGCGATGGCCCGATCTCCCATACAACAGCGCGGCCCGTTGGGCTGCCTACCGCCCGTGCGGCCACACCACCATCGCGACAACGAAGAAAAATTTCCTTGATTTAAGGTGATTTCGCTCTGATCCACAGCTAATTCCACCTTGACAAGTTACTGTAACTTTATTGCGGTCTGAAGTATGTTTTAGCCTCCTTCACTTCCCCGCAGGCATGATGTCCACCGCGTTCGTGTGGGGCGCCCTCTCCGACGTGCTGGGCCGCAAGTGGCTGCTGGCGCTGGCCTACGCTCTGCTCGGGGCGTGCGGCGTGACCGTCTCGCTAGTCACCTCGTCCTGGGTGTTCCTTGTGTGCAGAATGGTGACCGGAATGCTGTGAGCGCACTGCAAGTTTTGTTTGTAGAAAGTAATGTTGTAGGGATTCTATAATAGCCGCCTCGTTGCAGAATGATCGGTCCCGCCTCGCTCTGCCTCACTTACGCCGGGGAGCTCTTCAGCCCGCAGTACCGCTCCAAGATGTTCATGTGGGCCGGCACCATGCAAGGAGTGTCTGCTGCATCGCATGCAGGTTGGTGGCTCTCTTTCACATTTGTACACATTAACTTTTTTTTTGAATCCTCAATTTTTTTTTATTCGCAACATTTCAACAGACAAAATTTTCTAATGAGCATTTAGGGTGTACTACTGGCGGTGAAATAATAATCAACGGAAGCTCCCGCTGAAACTCATTATATCAATTTTTTTTATTAAATAGTTTGGAAATATTTCTAACATTTTATCTCTTCGGGAAAATAGGAAATCTATCCCCCCCCCCCCCCCCTCCCTCTTTTTTCTCTCGTCTCTTTCTATTCCTCTCTGCAGCATGGTCTAGAACTATGCATGAGCTAGGTCGGGGTCTAAACCACATTGTAAGTACTGCGTTAAGTCATACATTTTGTTGGTCAGAGTATCAGTAAACCCAAAACATAGGACTGATTTTAAAAGGATTGCGTGTAGGGCACCCATTAGGGGTTAAAATCGAAGCAAAAGAAAAATCCTGCATTCCCACATTTTTTAAAAATATTTTTCTTCAAACTTCAGCCACATAGAACAATTTAGTTGGTTTCCTTGGAAATTGAAATTTGGTGGAATTTTCATATTGTGAGTAGTATTTTTTCCCATTGGGTTTCACTATTTTCAACATCTTCTAGGGGTGAAAAATGTTAAAACTCAAGCAGGCGATTTATTCGACTTGGACGTCATTATATCAAAACCCCCCTAAGTACGTCAGTTTTAAAAAAAATTGTGACTCAAAGATGTAAAATGGCGCGAATACATGCAAGTTGCGTATTGATTTCAATCCCTTGCGCCCGTTTATTCGCCAGGGAAGCGCCTTGTTAGTTTCGAATATTGTTACAAATGTGGGCTAACAAAGTAGACCGTTCAAACAACAGCTTGTGACTGCTGCTGGCAGCCCTGGCCATGTGGATCATCCCCCAGGAGCTGGCGTGGCTGCGCTCCTGGCGCGTGTTCATGCTGGTGAGCGCCGCGGTGGCGGCGTGCACCGCTGCCTACATGCTGCTGCTGCCGGAGTCTCCCAAGTACCTGGCGGCGCAGGGCCGGCAGCGAGAGTCCATCGGCGTCCTTCAGGCCATTTACGTGGCCAACACCGGCCTACCAGCTAGCACCTACCCGGTCAAGGAGCTGACGCTGTCCAAACACATGCAGCCGGACCACGGCAACCCGTTCGCCATCATGGCTCACCAGTTTGGCAAACTGGTCCGGAAGCCGTACCAGACGCCACTGCTCTTCGCCATCGCCATTCAGCCCCTCGTGCTGTTTTGGTAAGGCTGTCGTTCACTGGTCGGGGGCGATCCATTCCGGTGGTACCATGTGCTAACGGCCTGAGAAAGAATTTTCGCGAGTAGCGCCCCCCACTTCGTCTACCGGATCGCGATTCAACATTTCAGACCGATAGTACAAAAAACAAAAATACTTGCTTTATTAACCTGGTAATACCCGAGGGGTTGACAACTGCAAGTTTGAGTGTACGCTCGATCACACTAACTGCTTAGGGGTCGTACCCATATTACGTGACCTGGTTTTTTTTTTGGGGGGGGGGGTGAAGCTACATACTATGCCCTATCTTTGGCTGAGCGATAGCGAAGGTGACTAGCTCAAAAATGTTTTGTCTGTCTGTCTGTCGGTGTGTCTGTCTGTCCGCGCGATTTCTCGAGAACGGTTAGTCGTAGAAGGCTGAAATTTGGACCATATCTTCCTACCAGCATATCGGAGTCAACCTTACATTTGGGTTACCGTAGCTCTAGTAGTTTCTAAGATAACTTTTACTATTGATATGATATTAACTTTTAAAAAAGATGGACTGCGGAGGCGCGGCCCTCTACTTTCCCCTATCACGGCCAAACGGTGGTCCCTATCAAAATTTGCTGTAGAACCGACCCCCCGTGAAATGGGAAAAGAAATATAGGCACGTGCACAGTAACCCCCTCCGCGCTCCCCCGTGCTCGAGATCCAAGATGGCGTCCATTTGAAGCAAACTTTTGGGAATATCTGGAGAACCGAGCCACCTAGAGAGGTGCGGTTTGCAGCGCTGGCCATTGTAGCGGTTTGGCCATCATTGCGATCGTTTGGCAGTGACACCGGGTTCGTGACCACGCACCCCGTCCTCGAGAGCCACTTTCCATCTTTTAAACGGTACGGTCTAGCGTCGTGCGGTTTTCGACATTGGCCTTTGCAGGCCGCGGCAAAGGAGAAAAAGGGCACCCCACTAGGACTACCTCTCTCCAGACCACACACCCCGTGCTCGAGAGCCAACTTCTATCTTTCGAACGGTAGGAGGTACTGACTTGCGGTTTTCGACGTTGGACTTTGCGGGCCTCGGCAATGGGAAACAAGGGCACCTCACAACGCCTACCGCTCTCGAGACCTTGCACCCCGTCCTCGAGAGCCACATTGCTAAAACCAGCGGGTGGAAACGGCAGTGCACGGCCGGGGGGCAGGGCTCGGCCCCGTGACGTCACCTGCTTACCCCCTCCCCTCGGTCCGACCACCGCAACAACACTCAACTTCGCTTCACTCTAACCTGGCCGTTTAAAGTAACTCATCAGATATGTACTCCATACGCGTGAAAATTAAAAAATACAGGTGCCAACCTATGTTCTAGACACGTTTTTGACCACTTGGGATTCTTTAAAACATTTAAAAGCCGAAAACAAGTGGCCGCTGCGGGCCTCGGATCCCGCGGCCCGTCGCACTCATATTTGGGGGACCGCCAAACGAGACGTACGCAATGTTTTCGCCGCCAACTTACCGACCACATCTCAGCTAAAAGGTCCTTGGGTGCAGTGGCGGACTCAGTTTTCTCAATACCGCCCACAATAACCGTAAAGAAAATATTCCGTTCAGATCTGCATTCGTAGGTGAGATCCCGGCGGACGTCGTCTGCTCCGGCCAGCACTCTATGAGAAATCGCGGCGGCGGCGTCTCTGTTGTCGACAGGGAGACGCGCGCGCTGTTTACAGCGCCGCCGCTCCCGCGATTTCTCATAGAGTGCTGGCCGAAGCAGACGATGCCAGCCGGGATCTCACCTACGAATGCAGATCTGAACGGAATATTTTCTTTACGGTTATTGTGGGCGGTATTGAGAAAACTGAGTCCGCCACTGCACCCAAGGACCTTGTAGCTGAGATGTGGTCGGTAAGTTGGCGGCGAAAACATTGCGTACGTCTCGTTTGGCGGTCCCCCAAATATGAGTGCGACGGGCCGCGGGATCCGAGGCCCGCAGCGGCCACTTGTTTTCGGCTTTTAAATGTTTTAAAGAATCCCAAGTGGTCAAAAACGTGTCTAGAACATAGGTTAGCACCTGTATTTTTTAATTTTCACGCGTATGGAGTACATATCTGATGAGTTACTTTAAACGGCCAGGTTAGAGTGAAGCGAAGTTGAGTGTTGTTGCGGTGGTCGGACCGAGGGGAGGGGGTAAGCAGGTGACGTCACGGGGCCGAGCCCTGCCCCCCGGCCGTGCACTGCCGTTTCCACCCGCTGCTAAAACATTGTAACTCGAGAACTAAGTCGATGCGTTTTAGGGAATGAGCTTTGCGTTTTTGCAGAGGGCATAAAGGAGGGGGGCTGTGAACGAGTACAGCCACTGCTCTCGAGACCAGGGACCCCGTCCTCGAGGGCCACATGTAACGACCGGTGAAACTCGAGAAATAAGTTTCATAGAAATGCGGATTGCGGCACTGCACAAAGGCATCGTATGGGTATGGCGAACGAATACAGCCTCCGGTCTCGATACCAGGGACCCGGTCTTCGAGAGTCGTCGAGCAGCGGATCAGTGACTCGAGACCGTAACGCTCGGTTAGGTTAGGTTAGTGAGGACCTGGGTAGGTTAGGCTCAGTTGGGTAAAGGTAGTTTAGGAAAGGTTAACGGGCGCCGATGACAAGAAGGCAATGTAAGATACGTCCGGCTGCCACAACATGAGCGCAGCTGCGCCTGGGCGGGAACAGCGACGCCCGCAGGGCGTCCAACTGACTGTTGGGCCCCGCAGGGTCTCCTTCGGCAGAAGACAGCAAGGTATGCGTTCGCCAGGCGTGGAGTGGTGGAACAGTGATTCGCGCTGAGCGAAGCCTGTTACGCCACGACGCGGTCTGGCGTACGCCTACCTTGTTTATCAATGGAAAGGTTAGGTTATTTACGTCAGGGGGAGGAGGGGAGGTCTAAGAGGGGCCGAAAATCAGTCACGTAATATGGTTACGACCCCTTATGTACTTTTATTGTACATAATTACGTGCAGATATAAACCTTAACAGATTTAGTATAAAATTGTACACACTTATGTACGATCGTGTTCATAGCTTGTGATAGTTTTTATTTGTTTATAGTTATGTACAAAACAGTACATAAGCATTTAGTGTGATTACCAGGTGGTAGTGATTATTGAAGTTTACTGTGATCATTCTTGATCACGATTACCTGCGAGTGCTTACAGCTGATCACCAATGATTACCAGTTATTAATCGTCCTTACCAAGGCGATGTAGAAGCGATTATACCAGACTTCACGGTAGTACCTAGCTTACTATGCAGATATTCCTAGAGATCACCCTTTAATCAATTAGAGACCGAAACCAAATTATCGTATGGGTTGGCGCTTCTCTAGAATCGTGCCAAAATGTCCTTAATGGCAAATATGAAGAAGACCAATTTGAGCGTATGGCATAGTGTTCATCCAACACAGTAATTACTTATGTACATTTTAGTGTTCATAACGTGTGTAAAACAGCGTCTGTATTTAAGCCTTAGGAAAAAATTCTGTAACTACGGCCATTTATTTACTTAAGTATGCACAAATTTTGCTTATGTAAAATTTTGCACTCAAATAATACAGAATTCGCACGTAAACTACATGCATTTTCGTGCACTTTGTACGAAGTGAACTGTACATATGTTATAGTAGAAATTTAACATATGAGTATTGAAATTCCTATATAATGTGTAAGAAATCGTGCACAAACTATGAATACACAGAATTTTATGTTGTTACGTACAAAATTATGCACAGCAAATCAGTGTGAAAGGGGAGCGCATCAATCATGTCCGAATGCTGATGGACTAGCGCAGCAAGTTCCAATGACATCTGCCTTGCAGCACCAACACGATCCGCATGTGGGTGCCGCAGATCTTCGCGCAGATGGAGCGAGACGGTCTGGCAGGGGACGGGTACCGGGAGGTGTGCAGTATCATGGAAGACAGCAGGCCGCTAGGAAACCAAACGGCTGGAGCTGCCGTCGACTGCGACACTGTGAGAAACGCAATTTTTTTACACAATTCATCAATTGGGTGGGTTGGAATACAAGAACTTGGCCGGAAACGCCAACATTTTAAGACGTTAGCCTCCTAGTTGCCCCTTTCCAATATTTTCGAGTAAAATAGGTCCAGATGTACTCAGCTTCTTTGGAGGTGATTTATTAATGACTAAGAGCAGAATAGGAAAGAAGTCGGCAACCGTCAGTAAACAATTTATTGCAGTTTCGGATTGACCCCAGCGTGTATCTCTACTCCATCATCATCATGTCGGCGCGGGCGTGCATCCAGCTGCTTGCCAGCATCATCATACGGCCGATCGGGCAGAAGCCCATACTCGGTGAGTAAATGGGGCATCACCGGCGATATGCAGAGAATGAAAAGGTGAGGAAATCCACAAAAGTTATGGCTAGGAAATTTTCTCGCCTAAATTTTGATGTGGACTTTCTCGCTCAAATTTAGGAGAGGTATTGGAGTATTATCGCCAGCAGTCGGGTGAGCATACCCCTCACCTGAAATTAGGTGAAGTTCCTCAATCAAGGTCACCATCCTCACCAAAATGTAAGTGAGGTTTTTCCTGCTCTTATTTTTGGTCCTCGTTCCTCGCCAATGCATTCATAGCGTGTGAGTTTCTTGTTGCTATGCATCCTTGTGCCTCTTGGGCCTCCCTGAGGCCTCTCTGATGCCATACTGGCCCACAGAAACCATAGGGGGAGTTTTACAAGTGTTACTCATCAATAAGGAAGACCATGCGAACAAATGCGAACTTTGGTTTAGGAAACGCAAATGTCGAAAAATGCATTTCAGGGTTGTCGACGTCATAAAACGTCGATATCCGCAGCCCCAAATACATTCTGGGTGGTGTTGTAAGTGCTCTAAGAAATTTACAACTGAATGACTTTTAAATAGGCGTTTCCAAAGATGCAATGGATGTAGAAGAAAAAGAACTCTTCCAGAACGGAAATAAAGGATGGTTTCAAAATTGGGGAGTGATCATTCTGACACATCCCTACATGACGTCGGCGGTGTTGTGTTCTCAGTGACGGTCCTGTGCGTGGCCGTCGGCATCCTCATCGCATGGCCGTTCGCTGCTTCCCCGTACGCAGTCCTCGGCCTCGCGTGCGTCTTCGAGGGAATGGCGCACACTGCCTACTCCACCATCCTCAACATTCTTGTTGAGCTGTTCCCCACTGGAGTCAGGTATTAACACCCCTTCAGGATGAAGGGCTTGCCTGCCTCGTAGAGTATCACCAAAGGTTTAGTTAAGTGTCGCCGAAGCACCTTTCTCTTTGTTGCGTTGTCAAAAATGATTTTTTGCTGCGGTTACGGTAATTTAGTTGCTGCAACGAATTCTAAATGTTACGGTTGTCTCAAAATCAACGAACAAATCAGTCATGCTTACCAGCCAATCATTTTTTTGGGCCAGAAGGTATATATGGGTTCTCAAAGCGTCGAGCGTGTATCAACGCGTTATCAAATCGTATAATCCCACGGTTCACTCCACAGGTCCTCCGCGGTGAGCCTGTCTCACTTCTTCGGCCGCGCCGGCTCAATGGCTGGGAACATTGTTTTTCCGCTACTCTTCACAAGGGACTGCGCTTCCGCTTTCTTCATTGCGGCAGCATTTTTACTATGTGAGTTTTTGCCACGTCCCGATTGTCCCGATTTACGAAATAAGCCACACTGTAAAATTTGTTCGGCGACTGAGTTCATGTAGCGATTCAACAATCAGGGGGATATGTCGTGACTTTACGACAGTTATTCGTCACATGACGACATATTCGTGTCTGAGCTACAATATTTTAGTTGACGACGTAATCGTCCTCGTCGATGACGACTTTTTCGTTTACAGATGTTGCCAGAGGATCGTCGTAAAGTAACGATAAATACTTTCCCAATGCATCAAAATTTAGCGAACGTTCATTTGAAATTAAAATTGATCAACTGAAAGAAGTGGCCGCAGGCCCGAAGGAATAGGCAGCACCGGACAGCTCATCCAATGGGTGTCCGCTGATATTTGATAGCCCATCCGTCTTCCGGTTGCACATCTGTGTATCGGCAGTTGCAATCCAGACCAGATGACCACAGTAGTGCTACGAAACCTCTCGTGTCGTGAGAAGAGAGCCTGAACTCTGAAACTGTCGCTCGCTAACGGAACCATGCACTAGGGTTGGACGATTCGGTGACGTTTAAATCGATTAATCGATGAAATGCTTTCGATCAATCGGTTAATCGTCACCAAACAAAAGGGAACGAACAAAACGATTAATCGAACGAGCGAGACGGTTAACCGGCCGAATTATCAAATGCGTTGTGATAACACGAGAGTGGCGAGAGTGGTACGGACCGCCCGCAGCGCGCCTTCTGTGTCTCCCTCTCTGCCTGGCGGTCTGACCGTCCCGGCAACGGCGCGAAACGGCTTGTTCCCTGTTCGGCAGTGGGGGAGAGCAGGCGAGAGGGGAGGGGGAAGGGAGGACGAGCTGGGCTGCCACCGCCTTCGCCGAACTGAGGAAACGACCGGTGTAAGCGTGCAGGATTACCCCCTTACCCCCGGTAGTAAATCCCTAGGGACCCAAGACCCCCCGGTAAACCATCCCTAGGGATCCTTTACCCCCCAGGGTAGGGGGTACAGGATCCCTAGGGTTGGTTTACCGGGGGTAAAGGGTCCCTAGTAATCGATTACCCCCCTATTTTTGAAGCCAAGGGGGTAACGGGTTCCTAGGGATATGTTACCCCCGGTACTTGGTCACTAGGGTATCGTTACCCCCCCCCCCCCTCCCCCCCCGGATCACAGGGGGATGAATGGTCTAGAGAAACCTAGGCCAACCTACACTAACCTAACCTAACCTAGTGACCCAGGGGGGTACTTAATCCCTAGGGACCCTTTACCCCCGGTAAACCAACCCTAGGGATCCTTTACCCCCCCGCGGGGGGTAAAGAATCCCTAGGGTTGGTATACCGGGGGTAAAGGATCCCTAGGGATTTAGTACCGGGGGTAAGGGGGCACTCTTGCACGCTGACACCGGACTGCCGAGCAGCGCCAAGCCAGGGGGTGGCGACGCCCGGGACGGCCGGTGAAGCGATGCTCTCGGCCGCCGGTCCGCCGCGAGCCGCGGTGGCTGCTGTTACCGACCATCACAAAACATGTCATAAAACCACTAAAACTACACCAAAACAGAACCAGAGGGGCATTTTTAAACTCGGAATGAAATTTTCTTTCAGAATATGTAGCTGCCATAGACGTTCCACGTAAATTTGCACGTTTAAAACGCGTCAGAATGCAGAAAAGTGATGCTTCGGTATGTACGTCCACGTAGTAATATCACATTTTCGACCATTTCTGTTCATTTAACATCCAAACATGATGCGAGCCGTTTGTTCCCCATCCTTTAGGCTGTGCATTGAAACTAGTAGCGTCTTTTTAGAATGTCCCTACGCGAAATGGCAGCGAAATATGTGGGACGCAAAACTAACCTCCAAATGCGTACGTGTACTTTTATATTTATTTGTGATTCCCCTGTGAGTTTTCTCGACAAACCAAGTATCCTACTGCACCCTAAAATTCGTGCTCTATCGTCTGGAACCCTCCGTTTTTCAAATAAAGTACTCGTTGCTGAGATTTCGAAAAAGGGCGATGACTCGACAAAGCGACACTAATTCGGACATAAAACTGTGAATCTTAATGTGAGAGAACGACTCACCTTTTCGTAAAATCCTTTAAGTAATCCATAGACCACATCTTTTTGCAGGTCCATTGTAACTTTCATAACATTTCGTACTGTTATACACGTACAATTAATTATTTTCGCTGACGCTGCGTAGCAGAAGTGGCCGCGAAGTCGCCGCGATTTCTCATACAGCGCAGGAAACTGTTTGTTGTTGCGGCGTGTTGATGTTTCGAAAATAATTAATTGTACGTGTATAACAGTACGAAATGTTATGAAAGTTACAATGGACCTGCAAAAAGATGTGGTCTATGGATTACTGAAAGGATTTTACGAAAAGGTGAGTCGTTCTCTCACATTAAGATTCACAGTTTTATGTCCGAATTAGTGTCGCTTTGTCGAGTCATCGCCCTTTTTCGAAATCTCAGCAACGAGTACTTTATTTGAAAAACGGAGGGTTCCAGACGATAGAGCACGAATTTTAGGGTGCAGTAGGATACTTGGTTTGTCGAGAAAACTCACAGGGGAATCACAAATAAATATAAAAGTACACGTACGCATTTGGAGGTTAGTTTTGCGTCCCACATATTTCGCTGCCATTTCGCGTAGGGACATTCTAAAAAGACGCTACTAGTTTCAATGCACAGCCTAAAGGATGGGGAACAAACGGCTCGCATCATGTTTGGATGTTAAATGAACAGAAATGGTCGAAAATGTGATATTACTACGTGGACGTACATACCGAAGCATCACTTTTCTGCATTCTGACGCGTTTTAAACGTGCAAATTTACGTGGAACGTCTATGGCAGCTACATATTCTGAAAGAAAATTTCATTCCGAGTTTAAAAATGCCCCTCTGGTTCTGTTTTGGTGTAGTTTTAGTGGTTTTATGACATGTTTTGTGATGGTCGGTAACAGCAGCCACCGCGGCTCGCGGCGGACCGACGGCCGAGAGCATCGCTTCACCGGCCGTCCCGGGCGTCGCCACCCCCTGGCCAAGCCCGCTAAGCCGCGCGCGTTTGAGGGTTTGTTTACGTGCAAACCCGTGGCAGAGTTTATCATTGTTGGCGCATCACCATTTCATGCACACAATGGCTGCGTCGCCTGGGTGGGGGTTTTCGCGACTTTTCGGAAATTCGATCAATTAATCGATTAATCGATGGAAACTTTCAATTGATCGTTAAAAATCGATGAAATAAGAGTTTCAAATCGATAATCGATTAATCGATGAACAACATTGTTTGTCCAACCCTACATGCACACTGATTAGCTGTGGAGAATTTTGTACATAACTACATGAAATTCTGTGCACTTATGTACGATTTCTTACATATTATGGAAGAATTTTAACACACTTATGTTAAATTTCTGTAATAACATATGTACAATTCACTTTGTACATAGTTATGAGTGCACAAAAATGCATGTAGTTTACGTACGAATTCTTTTGTATTTAAGTACAAAATTTTACATAAGCCAAATTTGTGCATTACTGAGTAAATAAATCGTCGTAGTTACAGACAATTTTCATTCATAAGGCTTAGGTACAGACGCAGTTGTACACACGTTATGAACTTAAAAATGTACATAAGCAATTACTGTGATTGATGTATGTTCCTGTAACAGGTGCCGCCGTGTTAGGGTACTTGAAACCGCGGCCCTCGTTTACGCCGACGCCCTCCACCGGGTTGGGAAAAGGTGTCGCCAACCCAGCCTACGTGACGAGCAGCAAATAGCCGCGCATGCCGGCACTGCGGACCCGTCAAACACCAATTCACAGCGTCGAGTGCGTCGAAAAAAGCAAGGGAATAATATAATCTCTTAGCACTGTTTGTGATACGTCAGTTCAGCTATTGCGGGAAGCCCCGCCCTAGTAGTCCGAAGATGTGCTTTTCTAGGCTATTAGGAGTCGAGCATTGAACTACCCGGCAGTCGCAATGTTTTATTCTGCACATGGGGATGGCTATGTGCACGACGCTAGGCGATGTATAAGACTGTCAATATTCGATCAAATATAATACCTTTCAAAATAAACACTCAATTTTCTGAATCCCCAGGCTACCGAACGGCATATTCTGACACGCTTAAGAGGTTATCGCGACAATTTTCTATATAAAGACTTCGGGCGGGGGCCCGACGCCGGTAAAAAAATATTGGGAATTCATCTGGGAATTTTTTTTTACGACTGGTCCTTCAATTTTCCCAGCGTAGGTTATATTGAGATTCGCTTAACTGAGAGCAAAACTCTAAAGCAGATTCAATAGAGGACACATTGCCTTCCACAACAGCCACATTATCATACACCTCAAAGTAACGCATACTCCCTTTGATGAGTGATTTTATATGGCGAATTCCTGGAGGTTCTCTGGAAATTTACAAAGAACAGTCGGAAGTAAAATTACCAATTGAGCCTTCGTGATTTCCCAGACCTTTCAGCCCGTGTCGGCACGTTTCGATAGAAACTGAGAGGAGCCGAGCTAATAATAGTCTGATGCCGACTGTTTTTTCGTTTCATCGAACGTCTGTTCGCTGACTTATACATCACACAGAAAAATTCAAATTTGGAGGATAGACTCCTTTTATGACGTATATAACGTACGGTGGCAACAATTTTGAAATTTTGGGGCGTTTATGTTTTATGAGAATTGTATAGTTTGTTAGGTTAGGGTTGGACACTGCGTGTGGTGCGACTGCAAGGCGCACTCCGTCGCGAGTCGGGACGGGCTGAGGTTAGCGATTTTAACCGTTACAAAAAATATGTACCACCGGACCGAACACCCCTCGAACGTAGCTGGCAGGCCAAGACCCCCTGCCGAACCGAGGTGTCCGTGGAGCGGAGCGAAACGAGCACCGAGGTTCGACGGAGGTACGGGCACCTTGTTCTAGTATTGTTTTATTTTCTGCTCATCACAGTTCGTACGAAATAACTCCATTGTGTGTTGGGCGCAAGACGGGAACTGCGCGCCGCGCGAATAGACGACGCGGTGCCCTTTGTCGTCCTCGGGTCGTCCCTCGCCCCGGGCCAGACAATTTGGCACACGAGCGGCTCCTGCCAATTGCTGTTTGGGTGGGCAGAGTGGGCGACCTGTTAAAGCCTGTGGCCGGGCCCGGTGTCGCCAGTCCGCGATCGCGCCTCCTCGTGGCAATGCCTGCCCGCGTTCTACTGTTAGCCCTGGTGGTCCAGCTCGGCGCCGGACAAGTGCACTTTGAGCCCACAGCCGCAGGTAAGCGAACACACGCCTATGTGCAACCACACCCGTACGGACTGACGTATTCTTTAGGCCGAACGGAAACCTGGAATTGCCAGTGACACAGTAACTGCTTCAGTTTAAAGTTCATGAGGTGAGGTGTGTAAAACCGCGGCTGTACTTCAGCCTCCTGATTAAAAATTGTCTGTGACTACGACGATTTATTTACTCACTTATGAACAAATTTGGCTAATGTAGAAAAGAATTGGACTCAAATATTAAATAATTCGCGCGTAAACTACATGCATTTTTGTGCATCAATTATATACACTAAGGATTGTACATATTTTATCGTAGGCATTTAACATAAGTGTGTCAAAATTATTACATAACATGTAAGAAATCGTCTATTTTAGCTATAAGTACACATAATTTCATAAAGTTACTTACAAAGTTATCCACAGCCATTCAGTGTGCAGCGTGTGACCTTCGTGTTCGTGTGTTCGTAGGTGTGTTCACTACGACGATTGACACCCGCGAACAGGTCAAAGTAAAGATCCCCGTGGACGCGAGCGTGGCCAACTGGGTGCGCTTCCAGCTGTGCGACAACAGCACGTGCGGCGTCGTCGTGTTCGCCGGCGTCGTCCGCGTCAGCTTCACCACGCTGTACCCTCTGCGCTTCAGCACCTACACGCAATGCGACCCCGCGGGACAGTTCTGCAACGCTACGCTAGTGGTACGCGCACGCAAGGCGTTGGCGGGGAATGCTATACACCCTAAATGTCGATGCGCTAATTTTTCCAAATGAAATTTTACGCTTTTTCGCAATTTTCGTCATATTTTCAAACCCTCACTACTACGAGATAGGAGGAGATTTTAAAACCAATTTCATTTATGACTCCTTGGATGGCACATTAGCCCACAATCGGTTGCTGTTTCTGACACCACTGCCACAAATGATTGACTATGTGTACACGTGTGATCTGCCTTCCGTTGTCTTGTGCTCGGCATTTGTATTATGAGTGACAACCCGTCTCTATCACCCAGCACTAAGAAAAAATATTTCGAGATTTTCTTTCCTAAATTTTGATAAGGACGGCTTTCTTGCCCAGTGTTATTCGCATTTTCTCGCCAGCATTTGGTCGAGGATGCCCCTTGCCACTCACACTCGAAATTGGGCGAGATTCCTCAATCAAATTTAGGCCAGGTCGGCATCCTTACTAAAATTTGAGTAGGAGCGAGCTCCTGGTCGGGCCTTGTTTCTCACCAATGTTCTAGCCGCGCCTGTCGATATGCTAGCTAATGGTACGTGCGCGTTCTGCAACGCAGGAGAATCAGCAGCTCTGTACGACGTACAGTCTGCAGGACGAGGACATGGTGCTGGTTGTGGAGCGCCTGCCCAAGGCCCTGGCCGTGTGGATGCAGTCTTGCCCGCTGCGGATGGCCACTGCTCCGGTCAACGAGGTCAGCAACAAGCTCACCGTAACCACCACGAGGCGAGCGCTTCAAGTGCAGTTTGTTCGTAAGTCCGTAGATCCGTAGACTTTAGACAGGAGCCGACGACGAATCCAAGAGCAGCTGGAGGAGCTCCTAAAGTGAACAGATGTGGACGATCTGTTATCACCATCTTTCTAGGGTCACACGGCAAGAGCAACCATCGCACGGCCCTGTGAAGAGTATCGTAGGCCCGCGCGGGGTAGTTCCGCGGTGCCCTGATCATACTAAATGGTCCTGACACATCGTCAGCGAGAGCTAACCCTGGCAAATTCTTCAGTCGGCCGCCCGCGGCGGATATACTCTCTGCTGCGGTACCCCTCCTACTACGTTCCCGATTCGGTCATTCATACATTGTCCGTTTCCGGTCTGGAAGTACCCTTGTTCTATTACTTCCGGTGCAGAGCATCTTTGGAAGTACCAGTGGAGTGAGCACTATGTCTCAAATAGGGTGGGCGTTTGGAAACATCGCTCAATTCGAGTGAGCGATATTACCACTGGTAACCCAGGGATGTGACATCACACTCCAACGAATGTGTCAAGTAGAATGCTGCTGTGTCATATTCTTTGGTGTGTGATTTCTTTGTATTAATGTGCCTGTTACGAAAATAGGGCCAACCAAGAGCGGGGAAATGTTATTCAAAAAGATCGCTTGCTCAAGAGCGAGTGATCTGACTCTAGGATTCCTAGTGAGCACGCGGCCCAGCACCTTGCTCATAATTACCCTTATCTGAATGAATAGCCACGTCCTGTTTCACACGTATGTTCTTTGTTTGACAGGTTACCGCCCATGATGGACTTGTGGTCACAACACCAACCCGATCGGACACCTTCACCTGGATCAAGAATACTGTCTGGTTTACGATTAAAGGATTATTTATGACTCCCCGGTGTGTTCAGCTTTATATTGTCACATGCCTTAGTGTGGATTTAGAGTGTGAAGGTGACGCTGACGGCGTCGATCAATTGTTTTGGGTGTGTTCTAGCCACCGACGTACAGAAAGCCACGGAGATTGTTGTGATATTTTAAAAGAATGTTCGTGGCTTTGTCAATGTCAGTGTCTAGAACACACCCAAAACAATTAATCGACACCGTCAGCGTCACCTTCACACTCTAAATCCACCCTTACATTCGCTGATATGAAAGAAAATGACATCGTAAACAAACATACAAACGAGCAGTTGTTATGGCAGCAGATACCCATCTTGCTTATGGACTTTTTAGGAAGTAAATAACTAAAAGCGCTTTTAGGCAAGCCTAAAAATCCTTTCATATACTCCAAATTTTGGCTACTGCGGTCTTTTAATGTCTACTTCAAGATTTTGGCCGCAGCTCCTCAACACCCAGAAAAGCCCGTTCTTTGCACAAGAGCATTTGCATTGGTTCGAGAGCAAATTGCTCTTGACTTTTGCAAGAACATTTTGCTCTTGATCTCTTGGTATTTAGATGTAGCTCTGGGCTGCTCTTGCTTTCACATTTGCTCTTGATGGTTGCCCTGAAGGTGTCAAGAACTTGCTACTTACAAAAGTCAAGAGCATTTGTTATTGGAAGTTTTAAAAGATCGCACGCTTCATTTTGAATTTGGCGCGGTTGACCCGGCGGACGGAACGCATCAGCCCACTCGGCCAAGCTGCCGCCGCCGGAGTGGTGCGCCTGCCGGAGCCGCGTACGCCAAGCAGTTCAGGCTGATGTCGTCTCCCTGGTAGGGCCTGACACAGGCCCAGAGCTGTGGGAGAAAACCGGCGTTAAGGGCTGCATACAAATTACCCTGAAAATAATGGAAACGCAGATGGACGGTTGTTACAGGAGTGACACTGCTTCAAACGGTTGCACTGCATTATCTGTGCAATACTTGTAAAATATCAAAAACACTAGCCACTTGGTTACTTTTTCCCTACGACTACATACAAGTAATAGCTCTGGTGCTTTTCTATTATTTGCTTACCCAGTGTTCGGATCTAGATTAAAGCACTATGTGACAGCTTCTTCTCTGACGATGCATTTGCTAATGCAAGTACTCAATGTGAACGTACTTTTTTGTACCTTTTAATGCACTGATCTTAGCATACATTATAATGTACAGTATTGTACTATGCACAAAATTATACATCACAATGCAGAATAATCGTACATCTCCTTTACTGGACGATTATCGTGCATTGCTATGTTCAGTTTTGAAAATCTTGTACATTACAATGTACAAATTTACAATTTTAACGTACAATATTGCACCCAGAAAAATGATATCTTGGATCAAGGTTAGACTGACCTTAAAAACACTAGTCTTGAACTTTCCAAGGTTGTAAACCTTGACTCAAGCTATTCATTAACTTCGTTCAGGAACAGAGTCTTGATTCAAGTGTATAAACCTTGCAAAGTTCAAGGCTAAGGCTAGGTTTTTTTGGGTGTGCACACTTTAATGTATGCTCAGATCTGTACATTGACATGTACAAAATTGTACATTGACATATAGTGTGCATGATTTCACACCACGCGTGAGCTAATGCGTCGTTGCAGAACCATGCATTAGGAAATGTGTTGTAGCAGCACCACACATTAGCTACAGCGTCGCGTGAGACCATTAGAAAACAATGCGACACATCAGCTACAACCAGGTAGGGACCACGCATTAACTAATGCATGGTGTGCGACCACACATTGCTTACAGCGTGGTCTACAACCTCGCATCAGCTAATGCCTGGTTTTATACCACGCTGTAAGTCGTGTACGTCTTGCATTCGGATTGGCTGTGTATTTGCTTAAATAACAGTTCTTTTGAAACTGTATCTGAAATTATATACGCGTGTTACGAAGTGCATTAACGCCAAATGTTTATGTTAGTTTTGCACACACGAATTCGGATATGAAAATTCGGTTATGCAGGGGTATATCTATACAGGACTGGCGAGGGGGAAGATATGTTCTAGACTACGTACACAAGTTAAGTATACACATAAAAATTTAGTTTGCTAGGTTTTGAAAGGTGTTCCAGGTAGTGATGGGTTGAGTATAGACCAGTCATAGTATAGACTAGTCTAGGCCCTGCTACTAATCTGTATATAGCGGAGTGTGGTACTACACTTTCGTTTTACCAGGATAGCGCTGTTTAACCGAGAGTGATACAGAATCGCCCGTCCACCAAGTATTGTGACCTTGTTAGAGTCATAACTACTATGAATAATTCGACGCGTCCTAAGAAAAACGATAAATCTCCCAGCTCCGGTCAAACAGCGACAGATCCAAGGACAGATCGCCCAGCTCCGGTCAAACAAGGACCGAAGTGGTATTTTCTTTGACCTACCGATATTTTTGCATATTTGGAATAAGAAAAGCCTAATTCGTCCAAATCTGCAAAAATATCAGTAGGTAAAAAAAAATGCCACTTCAGTCCTTGTTTGACCGGAGCTGGGCGTTCTGTCGTTGTTTGACTGGATCTAGTAGATCTGTCGTTGTTCTTACGACGCGTCGAACTTTGGTTTCATGGCTTTCTGAGTGTCATAGGTAGGACTCATTTTGGGGCGAGATCAAATAATATGTCTTTTAGAGGGACATCGGCCTGAGAGCTATAACCCCTGAACTCATAGTACAGAGGGTAATGCACTATCTCAGCCTCACCCTGGTCGAAGCCTGATTGAGCAGGATTTCTGCGTCGGCACGCGTGGCCTCCGCCCTGGCGGTTCTTGTGCGGAGCAGGGCGAGGAGCGGAGAATAGCCATCGCACTTCCTGGCGGCGGCTGCGGCCGACTCGGCGGCGGCCGCCTGCTGGGATGCGGCCTGCACCGCGGTCTGGCCCTCGTCAAGGGTGGCGCTGACGGTGTCAATGTGCATCTGGACGGTCTTGTCCCACTGGTCCGGCCAGGCCAAGGCGGTGCCCAGCTGAAAACACACCGTGAAGGGTCAGAAGAAAGTGGAAAAAAGTGAGCCAAGTCCAGAAGTGTTTGCAAGTGGCGTCGGCTAGCGTGCAAAAGTTTCTTCGATTATCCACCCTTTCCGCGTTCCAAATATTTTTTCGCGGCCGAACTGATGAGGGTTTGTTGTGGATCAACGTGCCTTCTTCTCTGTGTTTTCTTACGGTGGAAATACCTCATTGAGCTGAGCGGAGATACTGAATCGACAAAGGTAACTGAAATAACTAGGTAATTTGAGAGTGTTTACCACGAAGGCGAGTAGAAGAATCTTCGCTGCCATTCTAATGAGAACTATTGCACTCGTTGGGCTGGTACTGTCAACTGAGTTGCTTATGGACAAACCGATGTCAGTATATAAAGGAAACTATCTTATCGTGTGAGTGTCGTGAAACAATTGGTGCGAAGACATGCTTTCGAGAGGGCTACTGTCTCCTCTACGGGAAACGTTACAAGCGGATCTCGCCTGCTGCGAAGTGCAAGCACGTCTGGGCCGTTCCACGATTTAATAAACAACGTCACAACGATTTTATTTCAGCTACCAGATGCAGGCTCGGATCCAGGGGCAGGCGATGGTAGGGCCTCGGGAAGGTAGCTTCCCGGACTCCTGTAAGTAGGCCAAAAGAAGTCTCTCCCCCCCCCCCCCCCCGCCTACGAGTCCCTCCTGGATCCGCTACTGATACTTCTTCCAGGTTGTAAGACCACATTTCCGCTTGTTGATACGTTTTTGGAGTCAGATAACAGTGCAGACGTGCTACGGTGTTCACAAGCACTTTGCGCACTCTTCGGCTTTCACCCTCAAATTTTGTTGAGGGACTATATGGTCCATATTCTAAATAATGTTTGCACTGGCAACAGATGGCTCGTGAAAAAAGGCTCAACTCGAATTGCAATAAGGAGCAACAGAGCACTCCGTAGATGAACACAAACATTAGTGATACCAGCTGTGCGCGTGTGCCACACGCCGCGGCATATCCTAGTGGGTGTTCGGGTCTGCCAAAGGGTACCGTACCCACTTGTGCGTCTCAAACGACTCCACACTCGTGGGTTGGTCACCATTAAACCTGCGGAATCGGCGACAACTTCAAGAAAACTTGGAAAATGAGAAAGTTTATTTTCCACCCTTCCATACACTACAAGTAAAATAGGGCTAGCCAGAAAAAATTAAAGTGGCCAGGTAATTGGAGTAGCATCCAACTTACAATTTAGAATTATTTTGGGGACCTAATACGTCTGCGTATGGCGAACTGTGGGCTCGAAAGCGACGCATATTCTGGGAATCACCCAGTTTGTTGTAAAACCGCACCGTGAGTGATTCGATGAAAAGGTAAGTATTTCTAGTTAATTGTGTCGCAACTGTCTTCGAGTACTAATTTTATCTCGTTTGACGCCATTTCTATGCTTTTCCACGTCAAGGGTCTGCGACACACTTGGGGTCAGATGCCGCGGCCTGCACTGAATATAAGAGCACAGCAGCCACGGGCACAGCTCATCCGCTACTCAGTTTTACACCATGGCAAAGATTGTGTGCTTTGCCCTGCTGGCAGTATGCACCCTCCAAGTAAGTCTGGGTTCGAGCCTGAAAATGCTCCTTCATCTTCCTGAATGATAAGGAACATCACATGGTGGGCAGTCTCTGTGCTACGGTGTTCTGCCGTTAGTAGAATACAAAAGGTTACGTTTATTTGCATTCTTAAAGTACCCAAAATTGATGTCATGGCTTAAAATTTTCTCGTGCCCCTAAAACCAAACGTACTTCTTAATGCATTCGTCGAGGGCAAAAAAGATCCTACTTTCACTGAAAACGGTTCATTTCAATAATAATGAGACTGGTACACGAGCGGAAAGCACTCGTGAAATCCTGTGTACAAATTTTGTGAAATCCTTTCACAGAAGTCACACACAGATGCCCCCCCCCCCCCCCCCCATTCTACGTTCCGGCCCGACTGTAAGATCAGATTATTTATGGCCTGTCATTGAACCAAGCGACACAATGAAAGATCAAAATTCAATACAATAAGAATTTACGCCCGCTCAAATCTGTGTAGAAGTGTTGGCCGAGTGATCGCCCCCTCGGTGATAGACTACCTTTCTGTCTAGCGCGACTGTATTTCAATCTTATATATACCTTTGGCCCTGTTGTGGAAAGTTTGTCCAACCAAGACACTAATTTATCACCGGCGTACGTAGTTTGCGCTTTCAGGCTCCACTTCTTGATACACTCAACCCTCATCAGTTCGGCCGCGAAAAAATATTTAGAACGCGGAAAGGGTAGATAATCGAAGAAACTTTTGCACGCTAGCCGACGCCACTTGCAAACACTTCTGGACTTCGCTCACTTTTTTCCACTTTCTTTTGGCCTTCCAACTTTTCTGAATGTCACTCGTCAGGTGACCTGACTTGGGTTTCCTTTAACTTCGCTATATAAACATTGTATTTCTGCAGGCTGCAGCCCTGCCTCGTCTGCAGGCCGACGACGTCAAGCAGCAGGTCGGTGACATCGTGAAGCGGGCCGCCCAGCAGGTGTCTGACCTGGTGGACAAGGCGGTGTACCAAGTAGAAAGAGACCTGCAGGATGCTGGTTACGGCTTTGGCATGCAGATCTTCCAGATCGACGAAGTAGTTGGTCTACAAAACATTTTCCATGACGACATCCCAGCAGAGCTAGCTGGCGCCTTGACAGCAACCGACAACATCGTCACTAAAGCCCAGAAGGTAGCCGCTGCCAGACGATACAGCAGAATCAAGCCTATATAAGGCTGAATAATAAGATTACATTGGAGCTGGCCATTGCAGTTCGAACCTGACCGAGTCTTTTGGTTGACCTCTGATTGGCAGCGATACAGCAATGCGATCGGAAATGCCAATAACTGCACCACTTTCTACCTGAAGGCTGCCAGCGACAGTATCGACGCGTTGAAGGACGACGCTAGCTCGGTGAGTAGTCACTAGCGCCAGTGCAAACCGGGTGAGGCGGCCCCGACGAAGGTTATTCAGATGCGGACGTCGTTCTTAGGACCAATCACAATGGGCGTTCAAAACTAATTTTATTGTACAAGAAAATGCTGGTACATGATTTTAGGTACCTTGAGGTGTAATGCCAGGAGTGAGAAAAATACTTCGCTTGAGTGGGGGACCTATCTTTTTAGTTGTACACCGGATTGCTAACACACGTACATAAGCTGGATATCGCTTGTTCTCTTCAAAACACCGCCAAACAAGAAATCGGATCACATGTTAAAAAAAATAATAATTGAAAACCAAAGCCGCTATTCAACTGGCGCTGAGAACCGAACACAGAGATCCTAGAAGATCTTATAAATGTAATGGGGGGCTTTTCAGCTCTAATGCGGCAAAACCTCAGTTCGGATGTTCCTTTATCGTAACAAGCTGGCCCGTCCCACCGTCGAGCCTCGGTGCCGGTTCCGCTCCGCTTCACCGGCACCTCGGTTCGACAGGGGGACTTGGCCAGCTTGGCCTGCCGGCGGCATTTGCGGGGGCCTCCGGCCCCCGCCTCAAGTCACTCGAAATGTGTCCGGTGGTACATATTTTTGTAACGATTAAAATCGCTAACCTCAGCCCGTTCCGACTCGCGACGGAGTGCGCCTTACAGGCGCACCACACGCAGCTGCCAACCCTAACCTAACAAATCAAACAATTCTCATACAACAGAAACGCGACAAAATTTGAAAATTGTTGCCACCGTACATTTATCTACGTCACCAAAGAAGTCTATCCTCCAAATTTGAACTTTCTCCGTGTACGATAAGTCAGCGCACACACGTCCGCCCGAACGAACAAACAGTCGGCATCAGACTATAAGCCCGGCTCCTGCCCGTTTCTTCCGAAACGTGTCGGGACGGGCTAAAAAGTAGATGGGGTAACGTTGCAGGGAGGAATCGGAAGGGACAGAAGGTAATCAACACAGACAATATTGATTACGACACATTTCTCCAAGGAATCACATCGCGACGCGTCCAAGCATGCAACACACATCGGAGACGGCTAGTTGTCTCGGGACTTGCACGGGAAACACAAGCATTACTGCTCCACAGGCTGCCGCCAAGACCCTGCTGTCCAGTATCGCCAGCGCCGTCTCCTCCGCAGCAGCCCAGATCAAGCCCCTGTACGACGGCGTCCTCGCGGTAAGTAAATGTTTGAAAACGATGATAAATGACAGTCATATATGAGTTTGGGCTATGGCTTCAAATAGCCATGGCGAATGCACATGCCTATCGGTTGTCCATGGTGAATATTAATGGTCAAAGATCTGCGGCAAATTTGCCAACGTAGTTGGTTCAGAATGCATGGTGTGTCTCAGGGGTTGAAATTGGGATAATGTTAGTATTCTGACTGCTTAGTGTGCCAGACCACCCCAACAAACAAAACTGGAACGCACCATGACTCTCCCGGTAGGCGAGATTCGGTTCGTTCTAGGTTGCGTGAAATAAGGGTGGGTCAGGGTTCGGTTGGGGGGAGCGCTGTGGGTTTGGTAGCCTGTGAAGCCTGCCGCTGGCGCACCTCCGTCAGGGACGCGGCTCTCTCGGATTCCGTAAGGCTTTCCGCGAGGGAATGTATTTGCAAAGCCGGAATCTCGCAGCTTGTGAATAATGCCTTTCGCTTAAGTATGACTCGTATGCGATACGGTCATGTAATGCGTACGTGCTGCAAAATTTATGCACTGATGTTGCACTGAAGTTGCACTGAAGTTGCACTGAAGGGACAAAAATTATGTCAGGGTCTTAAGTCAAATGTTTGTGATTTAGAACGGGGCCCCCGCAACCAAGACCGCCGTGAACCAGATCGTCAGCACCAACGGCTCGTACCACGGCGCTGACGTCAAGGCCACCGTCCAGGGTCTGGCTGGCCAGGTCCTCCCTCAGATCGACTCGCTCAGGCAGGCTGCCAAGGACGTCATCAATGACGCCGTCGACGATTTCCTCGGCCTTTAAGTTGCGAAGGGATACGAAGTGGTACCGTGACCAAGAAGTTCTCAACTTCGAGGATGGTGAAGCCCGATTTTATGTATAAGAAACGATAAGGTGCATCATGAAAATAAATTAACGACGTGTCCTTGTTGTGCATCCTGAAATGCGCCGTTTTCATTCTACAACAGTATCCTCAAGCTGCCGAAAGTTGGGGATCGTCAACAGACTACGTAGCCCATTCTGGGCGTATTACCCTCTACCTCCCCCATAAGGACTTACGTAGCTTCCACTGTAACCCCCCCCCCCCCTCCCCCACGTCTACATAGCTTTTTGTAGTTTTGAAAATTATGAAAAAATCGAGGAAGTGTTCATAAGATTTCATTCGCACTTTTGCACAAGAAAACAATGCAAGAACAGAGAGAGAGAGAGAGAGAGAGAGAGGGGGGGGGTAAGTAAAATTAGGCAGGAACGGCATGACACAGTATTAGAGTATCTAAAATAGAATGCAAGCGCTTCGCACTTCCGTGCTACCGCACACCCCTAACTAATATGATTTTCCTTAGCAATTCCTCTTGTTATGAGCCGTCCCAAATACATGCATCCTGGCCAATACTTTGCTCAAATATTGCTTGTATCATCATCGACCTGTTATGCCTAAAACGGTAAAGTCAGTATGGAAGGTGTGGCACGCGCCTTGCCAAGCGCTGTGCCCTCATAAAACGCCTTTCGCCGACGCACCTAAAAGGCTACGCAGTCTCCTGCTGACCTACCCTCTCCCTCCTGAGGATGATCGTAGGCATTTGACAGACCTGCTCACCCCTTTCGAGCAGCTACGCAGTTTATGGGCAGCCCTTATCTTCGTCGCTGGCGTAAGGGTACTTCACGATATCGAATTTCGTAGTAACAGTCTCTTCAGTAGGAAAATAATAGTATGAAACGAAGCTGAGCCGATTTTGAGCGAGATTTAGTCGACGCAATACTCGGACTGATATTTCGGCGGGGGCTATGTCGAATTAAGAAGTAATTAAGTAGTGGTTTTGACTAGTTTCGGGCCTTCTGCAGACCCCAAGACGTTCGTACGTCTCATACGAGATGCGAAAATCAAGCCGTTCACAGGGGCATCTGGGCCCCGCCGTGAGTACCTCCAAATATGTCCGGTAGGGTGTTTCACGATATCGAATTTCATACCCACGGGTGTTTTATTTTGAAGAATATGGTCTAAAACGAGCCTGTACCGATTTTGAGCGAAATCGGACGACGTTTAGTCGAGGCAAAGCGCTAAAACAGATTCCGGTGCTTCGCGGGTTGCCTACCTCCGTCTGGACTGCAAGCGCGCCCCCAGCGGGCACGGTGCACGGCGACTGGCGCTCGACCGTGCCAAACCCTTCGGGTAGGTCCCAACTAGCGCCTCAAATGCCCGGAAGGCCAATCGCAATCACTTCAAACCACACTAAATGTCAGAAACAGCGATTTCCAGTTTAATTCGGATTTTTGCCAAGTTCGCCGTTTGGCAAAAATCCGAATTAAACTGGAAATCGCTGTTTCTGACATTTAGTGTGGTCTGAAGTGATTGCGATCGGCCTTTCGGGCATTTGAGGCGCTAGTTGGGACCTACCCGAAGGGTTTGGCACGGTCCAGCGCCAGTCGCCGTGCACCGTGCCCGCTGCGGGCGCGCTTGCGGTCCAGGCGGAGGTAGACAACCCGCGAAGCACCGGAATCTGTTTTAGCGCTAGTAGTATAGCTCCCCTATTCGGACAGGCCGCCATCTTGCTCCCCTATTCGGACAGGCCGCCATCTTGCTCCCCTATTCGGACAGACTGCTTTCTTGCTCCCCTATTCGGACATCACGTGTCGAAACGTGCTGTAACCTAACCCAACCCAACCTAAACCTAACCCAACCTAACCCAACCCAACCTAACCCAACCCAAACCTAACCCAACCTAACCCAACCCAACCCAAACCCAACCCAACCCAAACCTAACCCAACCTAACCTAACCCAACCTAACCCAACACAACCTAACCCAACCCAACCTAACCCAACACAACCTAACCCAACCCAACCTAAACCTAACCCAACCTAACCCAACCTAACCCAACCCAACCCAACCTAAACCTAACCCAACCTAAACCCAACCTTAACCTAACCCAACCTAACCCAACCCAACCTAACCAGCCATAGGCTGATCCGCCCCTCCTCCTATAGGTATTCGTGAAATTCAGATTACGTGGCAACTCAATCTGGCATTTCGCGAATACCGTTCCTTTTTTTCCCTTAACCCAACCTAAGTTTAGTGAGGACGACATTCACCAAAATATAGGATTATAGCCCAATCCTATATTTCCTGAATGGTCTCTCACGAAAATTTTTACAGTGTTTTCCAACGGACCCAAGAGGTACACCTAACCGTCGTTAGAATTTTTTTGAATGCGGAAAATTCTGTTCCCCAGGAGGCCTATTTTAAAAACCGCTAATTATTTTTTTATCATTCATCTTTTTATATTTTTTTAACCTTTTATAGATTTTTATGTCGAAAAATTGTGTTGCACAAAGTTTCATTTTTTTATTTTTTTTCTTAAAACTATTCGTAATTTAAATTGTTTTTTTCCGTGCACAACACCCTTGAGAATTATTTTTAGGGAGAATACATGGTACCCTATACAAGCACTTGAATATTTTGCGTACCAAGGCATCGTTCTTATCGACATCATGTGTGAAAAGCGTTTTTATAAATTTCTGGAGGGAATAACCGTGTGCACGATATATCAAGTAGAGCACACAATATTCTCCACACACTTTCGAATCAACCGACTGTAAAGTGGTGCGATTGTACGTCCACTTTTTACACACACGATCCAGAAACTTTCGATGCTGTGATACTATCGGAGGCATTCCGTAGGAATCCCAGAACTCGCCAGACCCCTGCTTATCGATGTAGAAAGCCACCCAGTGAGTACCCGGCTTAGCGATAGGATCTGTGTTGCATATGAGGAGGCAGGGCCGTTTCTGTAGTCGACGCGGTAACGTGTCGGCTGCATAAACGCCCTCAAAGAGAGGAGCGACGTGTCGGTCCTTCTTCATGATCGTGTCCAGGCTGTGACCATCCATGCCCTCCATGCTCACACGTTGTAATCAACAATCACGTTTCGGTGCTTGTCAATTTCGATCAAGTTCTGGAACTTTGCGTAAATGACACAGTTGACCGGTACAGCGATGGGAGCCCCGAACTTCACTTCTAGGCGACGTGTCCCCTGTCTCTGGAGATTCCAGTGAGGCTCGTTTGCCGAGAGATCGGGAGAGAGGTCAAAACAGTACAGAGTGCTACCGCCAGTGTAAGCATTAAAGGCGATATTGTTCCCTTCGTCCTTCCAGTGAATACCTGTTCCGGAAAAGAGCGTATTGTACGCTTCCATATACAGACCGTTGGCGAAGTCCGGTGTCAGGGGCTGTGCAGTGACAGGGTGTCCATCTACCATGAGACTGAGGTAATTCACATTCAGGTGCTGGAAGTTAAAAGGATTACGTATGAAGTCCCCGTTAAATGCACGGTTGTCCACAAACCCTATTATCACTCTCTGAGGCATCTGATTCATGAACAGATTGTCGATATTTTTATCTCTCAGCCCTTGAGTGATCGTCACAGTTTTAATGTCTACTCTATTCACAGGGTATTTTGCTGGAGCTTTCTCTAGCGCCTGTGCATGTGCCAGCAGAACAGAAGGAGACACAGTGACTTTCCTGACGTACAGCGTGGCGTCAAGCAGACGTATCTTTTCTGTCCCTGCTGTGGACATGAGTGTGAAAGCATCACGATTTCTAATCAGTTTTATACGTAGTTCTACATTGTTGAGTAGAAAATGGTCCTGGTTAAAGAAATCAATATGCAGCGGACCCATCATCTCAAACGTGCGACTTCTCTCCGTGAGCGAGCGCCTCTCAGCAAGACCTGTGTTTACGACACCGTCCAGAGAATCGAAATGACCAGGCGTGTCATCGTACCACAGTCTCTGTGTCATGTGAGAGTGTTTTGCAGCACTGTCGTAATTTAGAAGTGCTTCGATGTAGGATCGATAAGCATACGTCATGCTGGAGTGGGAGATGACTTTCTGATTCAGACTGATATCGACCTGACTCCAGAGCGCATGCAGAGCGTAATTAACCGGCGCAGCATCGCTGTTGTCAGCAGCAGCGAGATCTGTACCGTCCGCTTTCACGATTTTCGCTTTCACATAGAACATGGTGTGAGCAGGATCGATGTACTCATGACCCACACCAGGTACGGAAAATTCCAGCGTGTTTGCAGCATCAAGGGTAGTCAGGGGCTTGTAAGGCACCCAGTGTGTTCCCTCCAGAACGGTTTGGGTTGGTGGAACCAACCACAAATCCAGTTCCGAACGGAGACACTCGTTAGACTGTGGATGCATGAAAGCCATTACGTGAGAATATCTTGGATACATGACGTCTTCCTCCTACGAGCTCTTGCACTAGAATGAACGCCGCGAGTGACACGGCGCCTTTTTATAACGCCAGACCCCTTCATGCCATCCTCGGCGCGCCGCTTCAGTTGACTGGCAATTTCCTTCATCTGCTTATTCATGCTTTCGTTTAAATTTTGTCCGGCCGCGACGTCAGCTAGGACAGAACTACCGGCGCGAGCAGCCTCTCGACCGACAGCAGCCGCACCGCTTCGCAACAGCGGGAGCACACTTAGTCCAGTAAGTTTAGGTTATGACCGGGAATAAAATACCGTTGAGCTATAAATTTGCACAGAGGGTCTACTAAGTGTACTGAACAACATATCAAAAGTCCCGGACTTTCCCGTGTTCGCGTCATAGTTTTTTTGATCATTTTCTCCTAGAAGCTGCCAGAAGTGCCCGATCGTCTACAAACCACGCCCGTTTCTGTCCCTACGCGGTGGGAGGTGGTGAACAATGGGTTCAAACCGGCCCAAGACCAAGTGCAAGACTTGGGGAGACATTTGCGTCGCGCGGTGGCACGATCCTGGCCGCTTAGAAGCTCAAGAAGTGCCTCATTAAGGATAAAATGCGGCTTTTTTCTGTATTTGGTACCACATCGGGTGCAAAATAGGTGCAAACTGGCGCAAGCTGTAGTGCGCGACGCTGGGAGACATTTTCGTCTCGTGGTGGCACGATCCTGGCCGTCTAGAAGCTCAAGAAGTGCCGTATTATGTTCGAAACGTGGCTTTTTTCGTGTATTTAGTGCCATATCACGTGCAAAGTAGGTGCAACGCGGCACAAAATAGTAATGGTGGGCTCTGCATTCTAAGCGGATCAGGAACGAGTCAATCCTGGTCCTGGACAAGGCCGAGAAGTGCCCAATCATCTACGAAACATGCTTTACCGCGTCCACGGGACGTGCCAAACAGGTGCAAAGTGGCGTTTGATGCCCAATGTGGTGTCCGCGATTTCTGAGGCCGAGGTAGGCTGCAGCTGTGGGCCTGGAGGAGGCCACGAAGTGCCAGATCAAGTACGAGACTTGCCCATTTACGTCTTTTTGATGTGACAAGTGGCGCACCGGCCATGTACCGCTTATTAACGATTTATTCGAAGTTCCCATTTGTTGATGGCTAGGATGAGGTAAAAAAACAAATCGTTCGTCACAATTGCTGTTAAAGATAGCGTCGTGTAATGTAAAACATCGCAATACATTCTGATAAAACACCGAACGGTACAAAGTAAAAATATTGTTGAAATAAATATTTTTTTAAAATGCCTTGGCTTGCGAATATTAAATCCTGCACAATAAAAGTAAGTATTTAATTTTTATATTAATGTTTTGCATACCTCTTCTGAAATAAATGCTTGTTAACCAGAGAGACCTACTTCTTAGAGCACGTCTGGATCATCAGGATCCTCTTCACCCTCGTGGACGGGCTCCCCGTTGACACGCGCCCCTTGCAGTGCTGCCGTCTTCATGGATCCCGCTCCAACCAAGAATGAAATTGTAGACGCAGGCGAGAAGTTTGTTCTAAAGTTGTACGGGGAAAAGGGCTGTAAGAACTTGGACGAGCTAAGCTGCCTGCACTTTGCTCGCGCCCTTACTCGCCGCACTGCGCAGCTGTGTCAACGGGGAGCCCGTCCACGAGGGTGAAGAGGATCCTGATGATCCAGACGTGCTGTAAGAAGTAGGTCTCTCTGGTTAACAAGCTTTTATTTCAGAAGAGGTATGGAAAACATTAATATAAAAATTAAATACTTACTTTTATTTTGCAGGTTTTAATATTCGCAAGCCAAGGCATTTCCAAAAAAAATATTTATTTTAACAATATTTTTACTGTGTACCGTTCGGTGTTTTATCAGAATGTATCGCGATGTTTTACATTACACGACGCTATCTTTAACAGCAATTGTGACGAACGATTTGTTTTTTTACCTCATCCTAGCCATCAACAAATGGGAACTTCGAATAAATCGTTAATAAGCGGTACATGGCCGGTGCGCCACTTGTCACATCAAAAAGACGTAAATGGGCAAGTCTCGTACTTGATCTGGCACTTCGTGGCCTCCTCCAGGCCCACGGCTGCAGCCTACCTCGGCCTCAGACATCGCGGACACCACATTGGGCATCGAACGCCACTTTGCACCTGTTTGGCACGTCCCGTGGACGCGGTAAAGCATGTTTCGTAGATGATTGGGCACTTCTCGGCCTTGTCCAAGACCAGGATTGACTCGTTCCTGTTTCGCTTAGAATGCAGAGCCCACCATTAGTATTTTGCGCCGCGTTGCACCTACTTTGCACGTGATACGGCACCAAATACACGAAAAAAGCCACGTTTCGAACATAATACGGCACTTCTTGAGCTTCTAGACGGCCAGGATCGTGCCACCACGAGACGGAAATGTCTCCCAGCGTCCCGCACTACGGCTTGCGCCAGTTTGCACCTTTTTTGCACCTGATGTGGTACCAAATACAGAAAAAAGCCGCGTTTTGTCCTTAATGAGGCACTTCTTGAGCTTCTAGGCGGCCAGGATCGTGCCACCGCGCGACGCAAATGTCTCCCCAAGTCTTGCACTTGGTCTTGGGCCGGTTTGAACCCATTGTTCACCACCTCCTACCGCGTAGGGACAGAAACGGGCGTGGTTTGTAGACGATCGGGCACTTCTGGCAGCTTCTAGGAGAAAATGATCAAAAAAACCATGACGCGAACACGGGAAAGTCCGGGACTTTTGATATGTTGTTCAGTACACTTAGTAGACCCTCTGTGCAAATTTATAGCTCAACGGTATTTTATTCCCGGTTTTAATGAATTTTTATCTAAACTTACTGGACTAACTGCGAAAGAGACCGCCGAGCCACGAGCCGATCCCGTATCCTTTCTGATAAGGGGAGCCCGCGTAGTAGTGCCCTGAACCGCCACCGCCCGCCTGGTTGACGTAGTACTCATCGTACTCAGTTTGAGGAGCCATCAGAGCTGTTTAAAGTGAACCAGCAATGTTAACGTCCCGTGATCGAATGGCACATAGCGGCCTGCGTGGTCCCTTATATCTATTTCCAGCGTGTCAAACGACTTTGTCTTCAACTCAAAGTAGATGGGATGTTCGCAGTGGAATATCGACATGCTACCGTAAGTTGAAGTGATGCTGAGAGGTATCGTGCGGAGGAGTGGAGCTCGCGTGTGACCCACGATCTGGTCTGCCAGAATGTCCATGTACACGAACATCTGGGAGGGGATTCCCAGAGAGATATTTAGGGGCATCGCAGCATGGAGGCGCTCGCATGCAGGGAAGGGGCCTGCGTGCTCCAGTCCCAGTTGTAGGGCTAGACGTGGCGAAAAAGAGACCTTCGCCTTTTTATCGGGAGTGAAGGCGTCGAACACAAGACGTTTGTCCTTTGTTTCCTCGAAAGGATTTTTTCCGTGGACATCGTTATCGAATGTCCTAATGGCCTGGTGTATAGCAGCAAGGAAGTCGTCCTCGTTAGGATAACTTCCCGGCTGTACATAGACAGTGTCCACTATATGATCAGACTGTATCGTAATCTCATTTTCTCCTTGTGGGACCTGCGCTATCGTGTTAGGATAGTGCAGCTCGATCAAGGCTGCTTGCCACCTACCATGTAGTTCCATACGTTTGGACAACTCGATTTTGAAATGGGATGTTTTATTGTCAGGATAAACATCTGGACTGGCATTGCTCGGAAGATAAGCGTAGAAATCCATCTTAGTTTTTAGTGATGTCACTGTCTAGAATCCAAGACCTGGATTTCTCAGGATATCCTCTCCAGTGGACGAGATGCTTACGAATGCCTTTCTCAGTCTTAGACTGCACTATATATTCTATTTGGAAGGTGTCGGGCTTCGTGACCTTCTGGAGCTCCTGCTCATAAAACGTGCCCTCAATCTTATCCTGATCGAGATCCTCCAACCGGTACACCGGCATGTCATGAGGTATGACCTGAACGATCTTATAAATCTCCTCACTCCAGTACCAGTTGTAGCCTTTTTCGAACCTCTGCTTTTCCCTACTGGTTCTGACGAAGTCCCCGACTCTGAACTTGGGGCTTTTCGATGTTTTTTCCCCTCCATAGAGGTTATTGTATACTTCAAGCACCCTATCCGGAGTCACCTCCACCGGCTTTAGTTTTATAGAACGGTGGTACGTGTTATTGTAGGCCTTCACTGTGTCGTCCAGTAAGCCATCTACATAACAGTAGTTCCCTGTAGCGGTAAAGCGCTTAAATAGTTTAGTCTTCAGCGTTCTCTGCCAACGTTCGACAACAGAGCATTTCGTTTCAGGATCATAAGTGTGGAAATACTTAATGTCCATCCCCTTCAAATAGCTTTGAAATGCTCTATTCCTGTACTCTTTCCCGTTGTCAGAGAAGAGACGCGTCGGACGTCGTGATGTGTCCTTAAATATTTTTTCGAACCCTGCAATAATAGACTTTGCAGATTTGTCTTTCAGGGGCACGGCCAAGAAAATTTCGAAAAAACATCTATAGTACACAAGATATAAGTATAGTTCCGATTGTCCTCACGTAAAGACTGAAAATCAGTCAGATCGGTCTGCCAACAGTCATCGATATTATCAGCATAGGTGACATTTCGAGGGAAACGACGCCTTGCAGGCTTGTGCAGCGTGTAGGCGTCTTCCCCCTGTAAGTAACTACTTACTTTTTCTTTTTTCTCACCTGTGGCACGCCACAGTTTCCACGGTGTGCTGTACGAGGCAGGGTTCGAAGGAGTGTGGAACACTTTACCAAGCTTTCCACCCTCCTTTCGTGATTTTGGCACTCTTGGCACTTGTGGAACTGTTTTTAGAGCGGGGAGCCTGACGCTTTCGCTTTTTGACTGACGCGTCGCCACCATAGCAACCGCCACCAGTCTGTTTTGCCTGGTGAATGGCAACTCTCCTTTTTTCGTTACCTAGGGGGATGTTCATACGAGCCAAAGCTAGTATAAACTTCCCTAAACCAACAGGCTCGATATTTTTACGAAAACGTGTGAGATCACTGATTAAATCGATAATATTAGAATGAGGCTGAAGAGAGCCAAGAATACTCACTACCCCAGCAGGGTCCCACGTGACAGGAGAGCCAGACTGAGACAAATAATCGAAAATCTTGAGTGCCTGCTCCTTATATGTCTTCGGAATCACAGTACTTAGCTGCCCACGCATAGACGCACCACTGTCCTCCTCTTTCCCTTCTACGGACTCTAACTGTATCGATATCGGTTTACGAGATTCCGTGGAAAAGTGGAGAAAGCGCTGCAGTGCCTCGTTGTAGCGCTTCCATTTCTCTGAATCATCTACATATTGTTTGCTGAGAATGTGACTCATCTCAGAGTCAAGAGCACTCATCTGAGTCTGCGGACTACTTGTGGGAGCATCATGCATTCTAGCTACACTGTCGTGTGGAACTAAAATCATTTTCTTCGTGTGATTCATTGCAGGAGCGCAGGTAACACAGCACTGACGATAGATAGCAATAGAGGAAGGAAGGCTCCTCCTCTCTGAAGAACAACTTTCTTCTTCGACTTATAGCTAGTACCGCCACCGCCTCTCTGAGCTATAGCCCGTAACTGACTACGATGTTTCTTTAACTTCCTTTTTTGCTCCTCGCTGATTTTAATGTTACCTATGAGAAGGTTCTCACAGATTTCACAAATCGCGAAGATGAGAGCTCTATCGGCTTTCTCTAGAATGGCTCTCCGTAACGATGGCTTAGCTGTTTGGAGCGCTTGCAAGAGCGCCTTATGCGTCTTCACGCTACGAGACATCCTACAGAAATGACTATTCTAGACCCTGTAACCCTCTTTTATACTTTCCTTTCGGAATGTAGACGACGTCTACTTCGTCGGGAAAGATGTGGCTACGTATGCGCAGGTGATCCTGCTGTTTGGGCTTAAAATCGAACAAGATGTAGGTGTGACCTGCCTGAGTCGCATCCTCATAAGCCTCAAGTAAAGCCCGCCAGTGTTGAGGGTCTACTTGGAGACAAAAGGTACGAATTTGTGCTAAGTCACGCGATGTCTTAAAAAGTACAACATAGTGTGCATTAAGACTGATTTGCCTTAAGCCAGGAGGAAACAGGCACTGACTCAAGAAAAATATAGACAGATTTCTATGATGAGATCCTTTATTAAAAAATTTCAGGAATTCTTTATGCTCTTTCTGTACTTCTTGCATAAAGTCATCGATAATCACCAGCTTAGGACCTAGGCCCTGAGGGTGATCATCTAGTGCAGGCATTTCCTGTCTGAAATTAACCTGATGTTCTGCAGAAAGATCATCGTAGATAGCCTGCCACTCGGTGTAGTAAAATATAATCTCATGAAACGACGTATCGAACAGAGCATGTCTGTTTTCGATCAGCCGCTTGATGAAATACGTTTTTCCAGCACCACTCCCACCTACAACGAGGGTATTACAGGGATGCTGAAATCGTAGATCCATCCTGGAGGAAGATGTTTGAAACACTGTGAAAAGCGTTCAAACACCTTCCTTATATAGGGCCTACATGCTCCTCCCTTGCGCTAGATAATATCCTAAGTTAAGCAACCTAATTAGGGTTGTAACCGTGAGGAACAGTATTACATACATCGATACGGCGTCGCTTAGTGTTCTTAGCACTCCACTTCTTTCTCGTTGCACGTGTCACAATTTTCCAGAGAGGTGTGCGCACAATTTGTCTCGGAATATCGACTGTGATTTTCTCCTTCTCACCCAGTACCATATCCTTGAGGTGGTCATAGGTCACAAGCTGATCACAAGACATATTAATAGATATACCACGTACTTTAATATTCACGCAGATATCGTGAGGATCACCACCACGTGCTACCTTATAACTATAGTTCTTGGGGCCTCCCGCACAGAACTCTGTTATAAACGAACCGGGGCCGTAATCGTCTTCAACCTGATCCGTCAAATCTCCAAGGTGTGTACCTATCGGTAGGTCTGGTTCACCAGGAACGGAGATATAGGCAACCGAGTCCGTATCATGATATAGCGCGCGGTTACCCACAATGTCAAGATACTTATACAGCTGTAACCTTCCGAAACAGGTTGTAAATGCTGCGTGAAGTAGTGACGATGTAGGTAACGACTCATCGCTATCTTCCAAGGGCTTCCAGGTCACCTGTAAGCATTCCTCACTCAAAGGGAGTAAACTACTGATAATTTTTGTAGGATCTCCCACCAGAGTCAAGAGCTCACTATAGTTGTAAACCATATCGGTCTTCGGTCGTAGAGTTTTTTCCCCCATCTTACCCCAAAAATTGTTCAGAATGGACTTCGATAGAGTCCTAAGGGCAGGGTTGTATTCCATTTTATCAGGGTCTATGGATATACCATCAAACTTTTTCACATCGGCTACGAATTGCTCCTTCTGTTCAGCAGTAGTACAATCCGCTGGCCAGCCACTTGCTTGGATTTTTAAAGCCATAAAACATCGCACGTAGGCAGACAAAAGCCCGTCCTCACCGGTCTCGGGATTATACTCCATCGTACCCGGATACTGGTACACCTCGTGCACCTCCGTCATTCTGTACCCACACCCCAGTGCCAGGTGAATTTCTGGCGCGCACCAAGTCCCCTGTAGCATTCTCTCTGAGTCAGAATGCTGACACCATGCACCCTCCACGTCCTCACCGTCGTGTCTTCCCATCCCCCCACTCTCAGTCAGTACACAGGTACGACAGAGTGGGAACATGAGTTTGCCGTTCGCTTTGTACGGCAACACGGGTAGGAACAAATCAGTTGGGGGTATAACGGTACATTTAATTACACCGTTCCAGCTGTCTGCATCAGGCATGGCGGTGTCACCCTGGAGATAGATCTCGGGATGCCCATAAGGATAGCGCCCCCGCAGATTCGCATTTGGATACTCAGAAACTACATCAGCCATCTTAATCTTCTCTCCCTTATCATGATCTGCTTTGTGCGCCCACCGTAGCGCACTAGTACGACCGCCGGCCAGAGCGTCTCTGAGCACGAGAGGAGGTACGCGTGTTGTAGGGTGGTTGCGAAAGAAGGTCATAACATCAGCGTCACTTTCAAGCTCGGTCTTAAACTCACACTCCCATTTCTCGACCACGACGTAGCCAGCATTCCTGAAGAGAGCCGTGAGCCTCTGGGTTTGCTCGTAGCGGTTCTCCCCAGAATCGGGCCTTGTCGGGTAATGCCGGGGACAGTGGTGCCAGTAATCTCCGTGAAATTGATAGATACGGCGCTCAACTGAACCATCCGGACGAGGAAGTTCGACATACCCATCAACGCGGCGGCCTAGGACAGCCACTTCCCGGTCAGTGTATATCGTCTTTATTTTTTTACCGAGTTTGTAGGACTCGAAATCCAACCACTGTAGAGCTATATGGCTCTGCTTACCCCTGCCATGGTAACCACCACTAGGGACAATGCCAATTTTACTCTCAGGAAGGAAATTTCGGCGATATGCAGCCATGCAAGAGGCACTTAAAGTTATGCAGTTGAACATGGGATCAAATCCTGCATATTGCATGAAAAGCTTTCGGAAGGCGTTACATGCCTGCCTCAGTATTGTCACATCAGAAATGCAGTAGTCCACTAACTCTTTTCGAAAATTAAAAACATAGCAATTTGAAATTTTTTCATCATACCATGAGTTGAATTCTCGAGCTGCTTTAGCTTTCATCCCTGAAGCACAATAATACTCACGATCGAGCAATGGACCCTCATACTTGTAAAACTCTGGTTTATTAGCCAAAAATGGCCAATATCCCTTCTTTAACTCACTGAGCCCAAAAGATTTAGGCATTGCACTCAATGGCATGTTCAAGAACATCAACGAGTCAATGAATTTCCATGTACCTACTTTCATACATAGAATTTTGGCTCCTTGAAGTATTAACTCGGGTTTCAGTTTCCGCTTGATTAATTCCTGAAGGACTAACACCCCGTCAAAACCTCTCGCATTATGTGCAATGAGTAAAAGTTCCGTCTTAGCAGGAAACGACTGCAAGTAATTCAGAAACTGGCTCATAACGTTCAAGTTTGAGTCATCCAGATTGTGAAATATTTGCTGCCGTGTCTTACATACCGTACAGAAGTATTCGTTCTGTGAAACATCACAACACTTTTCACACACTGATTGCGAAATCAAGAGATTCGGCTTATGCTCAAAAATCTCGTTATCGTCATCTAGGGGATCGCATTGTGTAGTCTCTATATCGTAATATATAGTACAATAATTCCACTTGGGTTTCTTCTCACGCTCCTCCCAGTTTCTCATGTAGCAGAGATGATTCTCAGGCACGTTTTCACAACAATATTTACAGTATACTGTACCGCACTCATGTTTCCTACCCCGCAACGTAGCATAGCTTTTTTCACAGAATGTGCAGAACTTAAAAGTCTCACATTTCGTGAATTTCGATTGCGGCAATTTTACTACCTTATGCGTCTCGAAACACTCGTGACCTTTAAACTGGTGATTGCAAGCGTCGCATCGAATAGTAGGGAGCTCATCGCCGTGTGGGTGCAGTCCTAGGCAACGCCAGCATGTACCTTCACAGCGGTGTTCGCCCTTATCGTTATAAAACGTAACACAAGTGTCACAAACAAATTTTCTACCAAATGCCTGGCACGGGTATAAAATAGCGTGGAAGTGTTGGTTTTGAAGCAACAAGAAAATGTTTTTCCGGCCTGACACTAAGGGACCTTTAAAAACACATTCTTTTCCTTCCTTGTCTGTGAACACACACAAACGATAGTCAGTCAAGACGTCCTGGAGACGACGGACCTCATCCAGACCACATGCATGGTTAGGATCGATGTTCGCCATCTCGCACATCTTCAGAGCTTCTTTTGTTTGTATGCTTGATCCAGGTACTTTCAGGCGTGAAAAGGCACGGTTCTGCATACCACTCACTTTCGCCGTAGCCACGCTGACACTACGTGCTAAGCACATCGTGTCATGTGTGTTGTCGGGGGAAAATATTGTCTTAGCAGAAATCATGCGTTCCAGCCACTGTTCCGTACTCTCATTCGCCACCCTTCGCAAGTTACGCCCCCCTGCCTCAGGGGTGGGAATGTGTATGTAGGAAATTCTCAGTTTCCCCTCAGTTACGAATGACTGATTCGAGTTAAGTACCCTGGAGAGTTTGTCCATGATCACACGGCCATTCAGTTGGTCTGCGCGTCTCATGCTAAACCAGAGCGGATTATCTGGGTTCTCAGCATTCTGTATCTCAAGAATGACGCGATCGTCATCCTTTGCTTGGACGGCTTCTTGTTGGCGCTGTAGCATGCTGTTGAACATCTCCTCCATAAGACTTACCGTCGGTAGGGTATCCCCTAACCCTCGAATAATTCCAACTTCCTCACGAAACTTCGTTTTGAACCGTTTAAGTTCACGCTCTGTTGACTGTATTATCTCTATTGTCGGCTGAACTACGGACTCATCGGCGACCTCGCGAGCCCGCTTCCCGACACCGGACGGCCCGGGCTGGGGCGCACCACCCGAAGGCGTGCGGGACGGTCCCGGACGAGACGCGACGTCACCTACAGGCTCTACCGGTACGGCCGGAGATGTGTGCGGGGACAGATCGCCCTCGGCCGCATCGCCCCCGCCAACCATACCTAGAGCCATTTTGTAGGTTAAGTCGGCCTGACTGTCGCTACCGCACTGCTCAGAAAGGTACGCAGCGTACCCGGCCTCCAGGAAGGCACGGGCACGCTCCGCGTCAGAGGGGTCCAACGTGGAGGTTAGCAGTACCATGAGGAACTCGGTGTAAGCCTCGGACAAGTACTCGTCGGTGTAAAAACACCCGCCATCCCACTCGTCAAGAATACGCTTCAAAGAAGCCATAATAAAAAGTCTTTAAAAAGACTAAAATAAATACCACGACGCTCAAAGCTTGAGCGCCGAAGCAGAAAGTCTTAAAAAAGACTGTTTAATAACACTGGAGCGAGGTACTATACGTAGATGACTGCTGGAGCACGACACGACAACTGATGCTCCTCCGGAGCGAGCGCCCTGCTTTTATCCGTGAGCCGGTTTTTGGCGCCGGGAGCTTCCCTGCTCTCCCATTGGTCTAAAATCATAATTTAGACCAATCACGTGCGAGCGCAGATGCACCGGTAGGCGCAGCGCCATCTGTCGGCGGCGGCGGCGCGGGGCGCCGTCTGCAGGTGCGCGCTGTTCTCCCATTGGTCTAAAATCGCATTTTAGACCAATCATTTTAGACTGCACAGCATTTTTTTTTGCGTGCAGACGGCGCCTTAATATAAATATCAGTGCCAAATAAATAATCGGTATCAGTTTTGTGTTCTTACTCCAAGTGTGTGCATCGTCTCTACCATGGCTGAGAAACGCAGTGCTTCCGAGATGAACTTCCCTGTGCCCGCTGCTAAGCGGCATGCGGATTACGAGGGTCTTGTCCGACAGTTGGTGGTGGACGAAGTGGATACCCCGGGGACGGACACGGGTGATTACGGCCCTCCGTGGCCCGCTTACCTCCCCGCCCCCGCCTCGTTCAACACTCTGTTCCCGTACGTGCAGTACTATCACGCGGCACCGGCCGCGGTCAGCGCTGCCAGCGCGCCGCCGCCGGACGTTATTCACCCTGTGGAAGTCCCATCAGGGTTGTTCCGTTACCCTAGTACTGTTATGGAAAAGGATTTCCGTCTTACTAAATACGCTGGTAAAGTAATACGGATAGGCCTTGATGTAGTGGATTTTTCACCTTATATTATTTTCATGGCTGAAGCTACGCAGAAAGTCATGAATAAATGGGTGAGAATGACCGTGACTGAATTTGAGAAAATCATTTCATATGAATTTCACAGTCATGTGGTAAATGAGCTTAGAAGTGAAGAAAAAATGGAGCCCCTTGTAGCTGGAGGGCTAGACATTACAGTGATACCTATGAAAAGTTCTAGGAAAAATGCATCTAATAGTGTATGCATTCAACGTAGAAGTTCTACTGTATCCATTACTATGGCAAGCAGTTCATGGAAAAATATTATGCGTTGCAAAAAACTCATGCTTCGCAAACTACATGATATCCAAGCAATGTGTATGGACGCTAATCTTACTTGGACAAGTAGTCTACAAAAATGTAAGGACTATCTTGTACAGAAAGGTTACACTAATAAAAACTCTATGCTGTCACTTGCGACGGATCATGTAGAAAATTTGCTTGCAAATGGGCTCAGTACTTCTGACGATAATTTTCCAGCAGAGTTGAGAGATGAATTATTATGCTATCACTATGACTTTCTTCGCAAGAAAGTGTTTGAACTCATGTGATTTCTTTTTTAAAAAGGAATGCGGTTTTAAAATAGGTCTACCGGAGAAGGATTTCCGCACAAAAAATTCCTAACGTCTGCACTAGTCATGCCTCATGGGCGCAGGTGGAAATGACTTTAAAAAAATGTGGGCTCCGACCGGGATTCGAACCCCCGATCGGCATGGCCCCGCGCACCTCTCCCGGCCGCGGTACTCCTGGACCTACGGAGACATGTCTGATGGTGTAGCGACGGCTGGGGAACACGAGGCGCTCGCGCCGCAGTGCGGCGCAGCGCGCACACACTGTCTCTCCCCTCCCTTCCCCCCGCTCTACTCCTTACACTGCTGTCAATACCCCTACCGGTATGAGACATTTTAATTCTTTTCCACCCTCTCTTCAACTGTGCAGTTGATATATCTGAAGTTTTAAAAAGTCCAAATTTAATACTGAGAGTGCAAGCTATGCTTTGAGGCACTTGGCTTTAAAGTCACAATGCCATCACTTAAATAAAATACTTTGTCTCATGCTGTCAGCCATGCACGGCTTTCTATCTTGATTTAAGGCACATTGCTTTTGGGTGTGAAATGTCACAAAAAAGTTTGACGAGAAACGCCCTGATAAAGAAAATTCTGATGACGAGAAATGTCATCGTAAATAAATCAGCCTTGAACTTCGTGTTAAGGGTAAAAGGAGTTGTACAGTGAAAACACATAGGGTACTTTTAAAACTTTAAAGTTTTATTAATTAAAAAAGACAGAGAGAGACACAGAAGAGAGAGAGACAGACACTAGACAGAGACAGAGAGGGAGTTAAAAAAATAAAAAAAAAAGTTTGATTAAAAAATCCTAAAAACTAAATAACAAAGAAAATTAAAAATCCACGTCCTTCCACCACTCTGGTGAGGTTGATGCAGGGTTCTGAAAATAAAAGAATCGTGTTAGTATCACATCTACACAGCAAAATAAACAGAGGGAAAAATAATTCTACTTACAGGGATGGGGGAAAATTCAGGGGATGAGGTGATGTCGTCGTAGTACGTGCAGGGCACTGTTTCTGCCTGGAACAAAAAAACACGACATGTAATACACGATACTAAAGAAAAAAATTTAAAACAGTAAAAAATGCAACTTACATCATAAATGTCAGGGGGGCTCCCTGGTGGTAGGGGTGGAAGGGCGGGCGGGGGTGCGTCAGGCAGGGGTGGCCAGGTATTACGACCGCTGGCCCAGAATTCCTCAGTTGCATGTGCAAATAGATCCAGCTGTAAAGAGAAAAATAAATGTGAGAGAATGTCATAGAGAAAAAAAGCATGCACTAAAACATGCACATGCGTACTATCTGGTGACGTATGCCCGCGCGCGGTCTGGAATCGTGTGACTACCTATGGCTGTACGGTACACAGCACCCTCCCCCGTTCCGCGGTCGTCGGTCTGCGGGGCGCCCCCGCTGAGGGAGGGTGAGGGGCTGGCTCCTTCTGAGCGGCGCTGTTGCCGCCCTGGAGGACCGCCGCTGTAGGCGTGCGCCACGCGCCCCATGCGCCAGCACACGTTGGGTGCTCTAGATCGCTCTAGGTTGATCGATCAGAAAGATACGTGCCTAGACTTGTACTGCAGCCCGCTTACACCCACCATCTATGAGCCCGTCCACTACCCCACAAAGGGTCGGGCGCACATGAGCTCTACATCGCTCGAACGGTCGTATCGTAATGATATGTGCCCGTCAACGGAAAGCCTAGACTCCGTGCGCGTCGCGCCGCTCGCTTACACTACCCGGCTAACCCCCGACATGCTACCGGCTGGCACGGCCGCCCGTACCCTGCGGGCGGCACAGGCGCGGCTCGCGGCGAGGCACGGCGCGGCGAGGCCGGCGCCGCACGCACATCCCCCGGTAGGGTCAGGCGGCCTATATATATTTAGCTTGGCTCTTGCTGCCGCATGAGAGTAGCCGCTGATACACGATCTTAATATTATTTCCTATTCTGACGTTTGTAGGTGGTGTTATATGTATCACCTGCTAAAAAGCATGCACTAAAACATACACATGCGTACTATCAGGTGACGTATGCCCGCGCGCACTACCTATGGCTGTACGGTACACAGCACCCTCCCCCGTTCCGTCGCACCCACCGACCCCCTCCGCAGCGTCGCGCCGCTCGGGTGCACGGCCCGGCACACCGCCGCCAGCTACCGCCGGCACGGCGCCTACCCTGGACTCCGCCCAGGGCGTCTCGCTGGACGCACAGTGCCGCGCCAGCACCGCGTCAGCCTGGCGCGCGCCACACGAACTGCCTCCGGCACGCCGGTCTCGGACACCGCCCTGGACATGTACATCGCCGTGCCCGTGGGCGCGGCGTCGCACCCCGACCACCGCGCCGCTCCGGCCCTCCCTGCGTCCGCTCTCCCTTCCCCGCCTCACCCCCGCAACGCCCCGCCGATGCGTCCGCGCTCCCTGCCCCGCCTCACCCCTCGTGAGGCCCGTAACGGCGCCCGCTACCTCCCCCGCCTCACCCCCGCAAACGCCCCGCCGATGCGTCCGCGCTCCCTGCCCCGCCTCACCCCTCACCCTGTAACGACCGTCGGTTTCCGCGGTCCCCCGCGCGTCGGATGGGTGCTTTTAGCATAGCGAAATACATGCAGAAAGAACAAGCAGAAAGCCACAGAGTACAGAGAGCAAGGCACACACACACAAGCAGTTACATACTCACGACTGGGATTTTTAAAAAAATCGGCAGTATGAGATGTTTAATACGATACCAAATTTGGAGTTGAAACCATAGGAACGTGATGATGAAACGCTACAAATGAATAAAAATATTTTTAGGCCTTGAACGAGACCCACGCTGGAAAAGAAACGGTTAGGATTTTTTAAATTTCTAACCCCTTGCATACGCCGCCATGTTGGAACACACTAACGCAGAGCCCCCCCAAAGGGGCCCCGCGCGGTCCGGAACATGTACACAAGGGGGTAAAAACTTAGCAATCGCATGTAAAGAAATACCCCGCAGGGTGGGTACTTACGAAAACATCCCCCTCCTTCGCCTCGAAGAGCGGACCAAGAAGGTCACGCTGATCGTCCTCACTGATCTGCAGATCGATTACGTCGTCGGCAACCTTTCCTTTCTTCACTTCCTTTTTTCCCTCTTCTTTCGCCTCTCTTTTCTCTGGGACCTCCTTCAACACATTCTCCGTATCCTCCGGCCACACAACTTCGATCTTACGTAAATCTTTAATGTAGCGCCCACGAGCCATCTTGCCACACGAACTCACTCAACCAACTGACCGATCGTTGCCGCCTCAGCTCGTCCTCCCCCGCCGCCGTCGGCGTTGGGGTAGGTCACGTGATGCTCCCGCCACTAGCGCTGCGTAGGCGCTGATTGGGCTAATTAATCACGTGACGTGATAATCGTCGTTAATTGGTTGAAGGTCACGATAATTATCTCGCGTTTGAGGGTTTTCACACGGGAAATCTGAACGTAGCATGAACTTTTTATTAAAATAACGAATTTTAAAATTATAAGATTTACCAGGCGATCGCCTTTCGCTTCGTTTCGCTCACCCCCCTTCCCCTCCCCTCTCCCGGCGCGGCGGCCGGGAGAGGGGAGGGCAGTGCGGCGGCGGCAGGGCGGGTGCGGCGGCAGAGCAGGGGGGTGGGGCGGCGGCGGTGTTCACGCTGCAGCGTTCGCACCGCTCTCGGCAGATGTCGCTGCATGCGCAGCTCCGGCCCGGCGCGTCACGGCCCGGCTCTCCCTCGCCGCGCGGCGCGGCAGATTCAAACGGCTCTCGTATAACTTGCGCGTCACCGCTCTCGCGCCCGGCTCTGTGCACAGATCCGGAGGAGAGCATATGACTTACGCCGTGTTTTTTTCTCACCGCACGTGTATAAATTCAAGCGCATCTCACACGATGTATCAGAGTTTAAGTTGTCGTGTCCGAGTGCAAACATGGCTAGCGCTACGTGCGATGTTCAGTGTCTCCGCGGCAAGGATGGCGAACTCGTTGTGAAGGAATTCGCGTTGTACGAGGCGGCGGCCTCAAAGAATTACTTGACTATCGTTTTGTTTGCACCACCGTACGACGAAAACCTCATACCCGAAAAGTATCGACGTACAAATGCATACGTGGAGTACAACATGCACAACATGGAGTGGTCTGCGGGCGATGTTCCCTACCACCGCCTCACAGCCACACTGATGGAAAAGTGTCTCACTTATAAGACACTCTTTGTGAAAGGCGAAGAGAAACGGCGTTTAATTCAAGGCCTTGTTCAGCACGCCGTCGTTATTAACGCCGAGGATTTGGGCTGTCCAGCACTAGCACGGCTCCCACAAATTAAAATACCCTGTCATGATAAGCACTGCTATGATAAGGCATGGGTGTGCGCGGCTGCTAATGCGCAAAGAGTGGGCTTGTGGCTCAAACATAGTGTATCTACGTAAACACGTATAAAGCGGTTTTTAAAATAGGCCTCCTGGGGAACAGAATTTTCCGCATTAAAAAAAATTCTAACGACGGTTAGGTGTACCTCTTGGGTCCGTTGGAAAACACTGTAAAAATTTTCGTGAGAGACCATTCAGGAAATATAGGATTGGGCTATAATCCTATATTTTGGTGAATGTCGTCCTCACTAAACTTAGGTTGGGTTAAGGGAAAAAAAGGAACGGTATTCGCGAAATGCCAGATTGAGTTGCCACGTAATCTGAATTTCACGAATACCTATAGGAGGAGGGGCGGATCAGCCTATGGCTGGTTAGGTTGGGTTGGGTTAGGTTGGGTTAGGTTTAGGTTGGGTTTAGGTTGGGTTAGGTTGGTTGGGTTAGGTTTAGGTTGGGTTTAGGTTGGGTTAGGTTTAGGTTGGGTTGGGTTAGGTTGGGTTAGGTTGGGTTAGGTTGGGTTAGGTTTAGGTTGGGTTGGGTTAGGTTGTGTTGGGTTAGGTTTAGGTTGGGTTAGGTTTAGGTTGGGTTGGGTTGGGTTAGGTTGGGTTAGGTTGGGTTAGGTTTAGGTTGGGTTAGGTTGGGTTAGGTTTAGGTTGGGGTGGGTTAGGTTACAGCACGTTTCGACACGTGATGTCCGAATAGGGGAGCAAGAAAGCAGTCTGTCCGAATAGGGGAGCAAGATGGCGGCCTGTCCGAATAGGGGAGCAAGATGGCGGCCTGTCCGAATAGGGGAGCTATACTACTAGCGCTTTGCCTCGACTAAACGTCGTCCGATTTCGCTCAAAATCGGTGCAGGCTCGTTTTAGATCATATTCTTTAAAATAAAACACCCGTGGTCAAAATTTATTTTCTTTTGAAGCACCCTAATGTCCGGTGACGGCAAGACGTTCTTTTCGGACGCTTGAAATCGCTAACCTCAGCCTTTCCCGACTCACGGAACCACAAGCTGCGGGCAACTCTTAAATTCTGAAGTGGAAACGCTACAAAATTTGAAAATTGTGACAGGGGTTGGTGGTGTCCTGCCTCAGAGACCTGGCTCTATACTTGACCCCGGCTAAATCACGCGACATTTCAACCAGTTAATCATCGAAACCTCCAGTTGCCCGGCCGAAAATCCCGGTTACGAAACCGATGAAAATTCCCGGTTCCGATCGTAAATCTCCCGGTTACGGTCGGAGATCGAGCGAAAATTTCCGGTTACGATCGGGATCTACCAATATCTCCCGGTTACGATCTGGCTTTTCCCGATTACGACCGGAACCGTCCCCATTACGGTCGGAACCGACACACTACGGTCGGAACCGTCACACTACGATCGGAATGCTGTAGATTACGATCGGGAGCCTTTCGTCTGCTGTACTAGACGTTTTAGGAGAAACACAACTTAAGGAACATTTAACTAAAGTTCTCAACCATGCATACCCACATATTTATATATGATCACGATAGAGTAGTTTACGAATCTTGGGCCATAAAATAATCCGCGCTTTCGAGCAACTTAATAACCAACGACTTCTTGCACGAGCGCAGCAACGGGCCTGACTGGCCTGACGGGGCTTGGCTAGTAATACGAACACGGCAACAGTTCAATACACAAAAAAAAGGTAAATTACTTTTCCAAAGGTTTCCATTTATATTTAACTGCGCGGCCGCAAATCGACGCTTATTGGAATCAAATCGTAAATCTCGTTTCTACCACCGATTTTCTAGTATTCAAAATCTTTATTAAGACTGCTTCAGTTTGAACAGATCCCTTAAGGTGCTCCTGCAATGACCGGGGAACGCGTCCGTCCTATGTCCCACACGCGTGTCCCGACTGTAGGAGCACCCTCAAAAGGACGTCTTTACGGTTACGTATGTTAAGGGTTCGAAATTTCGAAGTCCCGCTTCCCGGTTACGATTTACGATCGGACATGGCTCCGGTTACGACCGGTTCTGTGTCCGGTTACGGCCTCAGAGTCATTAAGTACCGTTCTGATCTCTCCAATGCTTGTGTGGCGCCATGGTGTAGTGGTCTAAGAAGCAGAGTGGGAAGCTGAAGGTTGGAAGTTCGATACCCGCCCGATCCCGCTATTTTGTCGTAATCGTAACCGGAACCCGTAACCGGAATCGAAACCGGTCCCGGTTCCAATTTACGAACGTAACCGGGAAATGTATCCCGATCGTAAAGCAAAACCGGTGTCGGAACCGTAACTGGGATTTTCGGCCGGGTGTAACTGAAGAAACTTCTCCGCAACGTGAAGTTCAGTATCAGTGTTACGTCCAACGTGAAAATAAACCATCTCGTGCTCGTCCTATAATGGTCTTGACTGGCACCGTAACACCCAATCGCGGCTTCACAAGAACACGGTTTGTTACGTAGACGCCTCAATCTGTGGTGACATGGAATTGACGATTATTTTGAAAATCACCTGTTGCCTTTTAAAGCATAGGTTACATTACTGAGGTACAATTTGCAGCATAGTTACGGGAGAAATTATATCTTACATGTTACAATTTGTCCCATCTACGACACAAATGGTCCCAAACTTGTGTCTTGATTAGAAACATTTCATTGCACAAAATTGTTCTGTCCCAGACTGTCTTTCTTCACAGCGTCTGGAGATCGGCCCGAGGTAACGCATTGGCGCAGCTGAGCGTTGGGTTCTAGGAAGTTCCGCCCGGCGAGGCTGGGAGTTCTCGATCTGTCTCCAGTTTATCTCTGCGGCGTCTCGGTCCTTTTCCCGAAACCGACTAGACGACGGAGATGACGTGGTGCCTCTTCTGTGGCTCTTGGTTGTCTCCTCGCTGCATTGTGTATTGCTCCGCATGTTACCTCGACGTCCGGTCTCGTCTTTTGTCTCCACCTCGTCCACATGTCATCTCAATATATGGCTTTCATCAAATCTCCAATAAACCAGGATCTATATAATTTTGTACGGGTAGCGGTTGCCGTTAACTGGCGCTCATGGCTCGGTGAGGGTGGCAGGTAGTGCCGGTCAGTTTTGTACTACCTCAAAAGCAGTTTGCTGTAGTATGTTAACGTCTCAAACAATTTAGAACATTCTACATTATTGCATTATCATGGAACAACGGAACACATTTAAATATAACACACGTGCAAGACAAAAGTTGTTTCCTTAGTAGTCTACCGGAGGCGATTCTTAAGGTAACACCGTCACACTTAGTGTCATAGGACATTTTTGTTCCACAAAATATTGCGTTTTAAAGCAAACCATAACTTGGATACAATTTGCAGCATACAGGAGAAATTGTATTTTGCATGTTACAATTTGTCACACCGGTTCGTTACAAATTAGTTGTGTTTTTGCACAAAAACGCAACATTTCATTGGACAAAATAGTCCTGTGGCCATTGAGAGCAAGTACATGGGCACCTTAGTTTTCTTTGCACGTCCATGCAGCAAATGCTTCCAATCCGAAAGCAGCAGTGCTCCAAAAGCAGCCGATGGCAATGATCATGAACGCGGGCCGCATCTGATGTAGGCCGAGGGCCTTCCTTGACCGTGGCCGCGCGTCAATGTTACTTGTCATGTCTCCTCCCATAAAATTCCACACGCGCGATGCGATCTCCTGTACACTTTGTTTCGTGACCGCTCCCAGCTTTCGGCGGTCCTTGGACGGACCCGCCGGAGTGGCATTAACGAATCGTATGGCGTATTCCTCGAAACTCCTTCGCAACCACAGAAAGTAGATTCCCGAGGCACGCAGCCGCCCCAGCAGTCTCAGCAGCGCATGCTCCAGCGGGGATCCTGGGGTCGCGGCGAACGACGTCTTCAGTGAGTTCAGTGGCACCTTCAAGACATGCACGCAGAAAAGTGATTTGCTGGCGCAACGAATTTGTTCGTTAATTTCGGGACAAGCATGAAAGTGACAGGGGGCAACGAATTCTCAGTTACCGTAGCAAAAAAAAAAAAAGCTTTCGTCTGATCTTCGTTAATGCGACTGGGAGGAAGTTGTCCTAACAAAATCATAGTTACACAAATTAAATTTTGTGCTTTTTTCAAAATTGAGGAACTAATAAGTTGTGCGACTTACACTCTAAATGTCGATGGGACAATTTTGTCCAATGAAATGTTACGTTTTCAAACAAAACACGACATTGGGACAGTTTGTAACGTAAAGGTGACACAAACTGTAACACGCGAGATGCAATTTGTCCCACAATTATGCTACGATTTGTATCTCAGCTAAGTTTTGTTTAAAAACGAAACATTTTATGGGACAGAATTGTCCCATGACATTTGGTGTTTATTTTTTTTTCCCGTTGGCAGACGTCATACACACTAAACGGCATGAGACTTTTTTGTCCCACAGACTGGTACAAATTTGTCCCATTACATGTTGAGATTCAAAACATCTCATATAACAAATTGTCCCATGAACGTGGTACTAATTGTTAAAACTACTCATGTTACAATTTAGTATCTTTTTTATTGGACAATTTTGTATAACTTTATAGGACAATGTAAATAATGTTCATTGAAACGGTTACCCCTTTACGAAACCCACCTAGCACCGCTGAAATCGAAAAAAGCACGGATGTTTTGAATGGTTATCTTCAATTTAATACTTAGGCAATAAAATAATATCTACATTTAGTCAGACTTCTTCCCTCCTCTCCTAGGCCTGTGCGATTGTTAACATTAATCGTAATCGACCGATGAAGAAAATAATCGACAATCGGTTCGATTCGATTATCGGAAATCGACGCTCGGTCGATTAATCGACACCGGCCGATTAATCGACACCGGCCGATTAATCGACACCGGCCGATTAATCGACACCGGTCGATTAATTGACACCGGTCAATTAATCGAGTCTGTTCATGCGGATTTCCCGTTTTCCAATTAATTTACTTGATTTAAACTAAATTTACTGTTATTTTCAGCCCGGTTGGTCACTTGGTTACGAGTTATTGTGCCCCACAGCACAGCTCAGATAGTTTGCAGTGAAAATCGCGGCCAAAAGCGGGGCGGAGGTAAAGCAGGCAGCAAAAGTCAAAATCCAGGCGCGGAGACAGGCGCAGGGCAGCGGCAGAGTGGGCGGGGCGCGGCGCTGGCCGCTGGCCGCGGCCGGCCTGCCTCCTGCCCAAGGTGGATTGCCTATGCCTGTGCGACCAATGTACGAGTATCGTACGTCGACCAGCAATTTATGATTGTAAAGGTGGTGGGACGTGCAGATGCAGAAGGCATTCGTTCCCATTTAACACCTTACACTTCACTATTCCACGGAGGTACGCCCCCCCCCCCCCCCCGCCCTCGAATGAAATGAATCTATAATCGACAATCGATTTACAATCGACAATCGATCTACAATCGACAATCGATCTACAATCGACAATCGATCTACAATCGACAATCGAGTCGATTACCACAATCGTAATCGACTAATCAACAATCGGTATCGATTGTAAAATTAATCGGCTAATCGACTCGATTAATCGAACAATCGCACAGGCCTATCCTCTCCTGTGCGCGCACCTTCCGTGCTGTTCTGGTCAATCTTGGCGCCTAGCGGGTAGGCAATCTGTACTCCTACATGCACGCGTGCCGTGCGGGCTGGCCTACCCTCGATTTCGCAGGCGTTCTACCCGGTCGTTCGGTCGTTCTTTAGTCGTCCGATGTTCGCTGACAATTCCATGCCTAATAAACATCCACGGTTACCCGGAGTCCCATCAGAAAGTCCCATAATTTGGGACAAGACGAAGATTGTAACCAGTGCCATGTGACAAGATTGTACCATGTAGGTTACAATTGAATTGCCCCATAATAATGGGACAAAAAAAGTCCCATGCCATTTAGTGTGTACAAACTGGCCCGTCGCTTTCTCAAACCTCAGTGCCAGTTCCGATTGCGTTCCACCGGCGCATCGCTTTGACAGGGGGACTTGTCAAGCTTCGCTTACCGGCAGCTTTTGTGGGCGCGAAGAAGCCGGTGTAACGACTAAATTCGTGAACCGGAGACCGTCACATTAGGGTGGTGCTGAAATCCCTTTTTTTTCGAAAAGACAGTGTGCTGAAGGGGTTTTGTGTAGTCTCTGGTACGAAAACGTCCAAAAAAATGGGGTCAGTCATGTAGAAAACAGCTTTAGCGCACTTGCCACCTTGACTTGACGCGGACGTTAGGGTGTTAAGTAGGGGAAATTTTTAAATTTTCGATTTTCTAAGCGCAACTATTTTTTAAAGTTTCGGTTTTGCCCAGAGATTATACCCCGGAAGTTCTGATATATCGGTTAAGTTTTACCCGTGCCACAAATGTCATAACTTAGGAGTGTGACTTAGAAGCATGACATATTTAGTGTGTAGGTGTGTTCCCAGTCGCGTGCGGACCTGGAAAGAGTGAAGCGCTAGCTTGGTGTCCTGCAGCATCTCTACCAGGAGGTGCACGAGACTGAACTGGTCCATTATGTAGGCGCCGTCGCGGTTCTTGGAGATGGAGCGCAACACGGCGCTAGGGTTGACAGACGGCTCCACCAGACGCACTCTGTCGCGAATCTCTTTAGGAGCCTCCAGCGTGTACTCCTCTATAGGCATGTACAGGACGAGGTTGGTCTCGGCGAGATGCTGTATGCTGTCAATGTCACCGTGCGTTGTGGTGACGATACTGATAACACTGAGTAGCTGACCCTATAACAAGTCAAGAAAGACGTTTGTTTGTGTCATACGTCAGCTGAATCATCACATCATCCAGAGAGAAGAAAAAACGAATGAAGACTCCTATTTCTTAATTAACGTAAAATTTCGGTTTGAATTAAGTAAATCGCTTTGAATCAAGTAATACTTTATTTTGGCTGCTTTAAGGCTAGATTAATCTTGATTGAAGGAAAGTAATTACTCGGCTCCATGTAAAAATTTACTTGATCTATGAATTTTGACCTCCATTCAGGGAGTTTATATTAAGTGCACACTAATAATTTAACCGCATTCCAGACTACGTTTTTCGGAACGTGGATTGGCCGGTTGCTGATGCAGCACTTTTAGAAGGCCCCGTCCATGACTTCTTCCGGGATGGCCTTCCACGCGCGGGACACCTATCGCACGACTTCCCCAGATTCTGGGGTAGGTCGCTTGATCTTGCCTGTGAGTGTGAGCTCCCTGGCGGGATCGCTGAGCCACGCAGCGTAGATATTTTGAGGTGGTCTTTGCAGGGTTTGTTTACACGTCAGGTCACGTGGGTTCACTCAATGCTGCCGACGGGGGCTTCCTCGACTCACAGGTAAAATATAGCAACTCCGTTTGTACTACTAAAATCGTGAATCCTCCGCCATTTCTTTATTTTTGGTCGTATCTCGTTTCCGAATGGCTTGTTTTCATCGCAACATAAACCTGTACAACTGGCGCTCTTCAGATTTCGTATATCACTTTAAGTGTAAATTTTTATTTTTTACAGTTTTTGACATTTTGCCAAAACAGCAGAAAATAAACAGTCGAAGAGTCGAGGAAGCCCCCGTCGGCAGCATTGAGTGAACCCACGTGACCTGACGGCCTCAGTCACTCCCCAGACACCTCTCCAACAAGGCCTTACCATAACTAAGCCGAAAAAGTACCGTCTTGCCGCACTTTATCGACAGGACAGGTGAAAAAGTGGTGCTTTGCGGGTTGCCTAAGCTCACTACAAATGGCTCTTGCGGAACCCCTAGAAGTGGTCCGAAAATTCAGAAAAAAATGTTTTTGGTCGTTTGGTTGGGCGGGCCAACATTTATGATATGTCGAAATTGAAATTTCAACATCGACCTTCCTATGACCGCCCCTAAACATCCATTGGCTGAAGCACGGTCATGCCGGCCAGGTGGGGATAGGGAGGGGTCAAGCCTGCCGCCCGAGCCTGCTCGCGGTGTCGGGGCGGAGGGTCGAACCTATTGCCCCTGAGCGGACGGACACGGCGGCAGAACAACGAAACGCGACCGACGACGGGCGCGAATGGGTTTAATTTACAGGTGTGAGCTTTCCTTTGGAGGGTGCGTCTTACATTCGGGCAAAACCTTTGTTTTTCCACTTTGAGACCTCTGTAATCGGGGTGCGCCTCACCCTCAGATTCGACAGCGCCCTAAAATCGAATAAATACGGTGTCTATCGAGGTATATATGAACGGTCTTACAAACGTAACAGTTTCTCCTGCGGCCGCACCTCAAATTGGTACGTCCGTTTCTGCGTGACGTCATGGTTTGACGCTAACTCCTTCGTCTTGCCCTTGCATCGCAAGGCGCTATAAGAATGTCTTACATCTCAGTTCCTACAGTCCATCTCTTAATGGGCAGCTGAGTTTTTCCCAGTGGGTTCTCAGTGACGGGCTGAAAACCAGTTTTCGTGGTTTCCAGACCTCTGCCAAACCAGGACCCAGAAACCACTTGACCTTGGTTGAACCATGGTAACCCAAACATGCACTTCAAACCTTTTCTTGGCGTCCCTGTTTGAATGGACGACCTTCAAACGCGCTTCTTGTTTGAACCAATCATATGGCTCTATTTGGTTCTGCTACAATGGAAGCCTTCCATTGGTGCGCACGTGGAACACCAGTCTTCTCCTATAAGTATGGGCCTTCCGTCGGTCGGTGCCAGTTAGGCTGCGACCGTCGTGCTGCGCGCACTGGCGTAGTTCGACCCGAGCACGCCGGCAGCGTCTGCTCGTGCGTGGCTCATAAGAAGCCCAAGCAGACCAAGCGAGCTGCTTCGACTTCTATGCCCAGAACTGATTACCGATGATGATAATTGGTCCGCACGCGTTAACCGTTGGAGTTCAGTCTTCCAGACGAGGGACAATTTTTTTCAGCATCTCATCCTGTAAATTTCGGTGTCGGCTAAATTGGTGCGGCACCAAATTTTTCTGCTAAAACCACGTTTAACTCGTGAACGGCTCAAGTTACGTGAACTAGACTCACAACACTGCTTGCCAGAAATTTGATTTTGTACAAAAAAGGTCTTAGGTTGAACCCTCCCAGCTTAAGGCGTTGCGTTGATATGGGCGGAACAAGGAGCGCCGTTGGCTGGTTTGCCCATATCCGTGACTGCCGGAGCAAAAGTATGCAGTTTGCTGGACGTCGGGAAACCGGGTTTCAGGGTTTCCGCGTCTCCTAGCCAGATGGTTCATTAAACGACTCTAAACGTATAAGAAATTTATAAGGAAACATGGGAAACCTCTATCTCTTCACCCCGTGCTCTAGAAATCCGCTATCTAGTTTACACAGATCATGGTTTTGAAGTTTGCACACATGATTTAGGATTTTTTTTCTAAAAATTGGAAACAGGATTTTTGTGGATAGAATTCTAACAGTTTTTAATTGTACGGTAATCAAATAAAACGTTTTCAAACCGTTTTGGATTTTCCGAAAAAATGTAAGAAATTTTTAAAATATTTGGGATACAAACTTTCCTTATGATTGTTTGGAATTTTCCAAAAAAGTGTCTTGCAGTGTACCTGATATGCGGCCGCTACCACGACGATGGTCAGCAGCCACGCAGCGTGGAGCGGCCGATGGGGCCAGCGGTGGAGGTTTGGGACGGCCTGGCCCAGCAGCATGCCCGCGCACGACAAGGCGCACGTCACGAAACTGCGCAGCCCCTCTCTACCGTTCGTTGTCCGTTCGGATAAACACAGCAGGTTATATACGAAGTGAACATAATGCTGTTCACTAGTACGGGAGATTTACAAGACTTCACGATTTTCCACTAAATGCTTGTGTACAAGTTAGTGCAGTGGTAGGTACGAATTTATGCATACCTTGCTTACGTACGAATTCCTACGTAAATTGTGTTCAATAAGGGAGATTTGTACACAATTGCGTACAATATACTGTACAGAACAGCGTACGAATTTGTACTCGACCGACGTGTCCACTAAATTGCGCAGAAGCATTAAGCGTGTTGGCGTGACTTGCACACATCATTTTTCCAGTGGTTTGCTCCTCAAATATTACCCGTGCGTAAGCCTGGGGTCCGGCAGCCAAAAGGTGGCTAGGGTGACGCCCACCACGGCGGCCCCCGTGGCCACCCACATACCGGGCGAGAACTCGTCCGTGACGCCGTGCATCAAGTGCTGCCGGCGCCCCATCCCGGACGGCACGACCGCCGTCAGGCGGGTCATCCGCCACGGGAAGACGGCGTAGCCCGCGTGCAGCCGCCACAGCATCTCGGAGGTAAAGGTCAGCAGGTCCAGGCGGCACGAGGAGTGGTCCTCCATCGTCTTCGCGAACTGCTCAAACTGCACGCGTTTCGTCTCAAACGGGACGCTGAGGGGCGCAAGGAACACACCGCAATGTTAGGCCTGTTAGGCGCTGTTAGACGCGATTCCGCTGCGCCGAAAAGGCGTCACAGGAGGCCATGGCCAGTAGTGACATGCGCTAAAATTTACAGCGCTTGCGAATGCACTTCCTTAAATAGTGCCAAGTTCGGCCCCAAGAATGTTGTATTGTGCAAAGATCAAGCACATGTGCATTTAACATTATGCTAGCATCACGAAACCGTATTTAGCGGTATACTTGATCCAAGCATATGCGATATGCGACACTCTTCGGACCAAATCCATGTTTCAAGCAATTCTTTCTCAGAGTGCGCAGTAAGGCAAAAATTTCTGAAATGGAAACCGCCTTACAGAGCGGTTTCCGACATATCGGCGTATTTTATGCAGTAATCAAACCGGAGACATTGCTGTGTGGTCTTGTTAAATTCCAGCACAGAGTACGGTCAAACTAATTTTACGAAGGTATTGTGAGTTTTTTTTTTTGAAAATGAAGAGACCGTTTTTCTTTTAAATTTTGCCTGATTTAAAGACTAAAAAATGTATATCTCAGGAACTTATCAATTCGGGCAGCTATAATTTGGTTTACGGGTATTTCATAGGTAGCAGGTTCAGCAAAAAACGTTTAATCACAGTCTTAGATATACACTCGGTGCCGTCCCCTTGTAAGTGGGGAGGGCGGTGCAGATAAAGGAGAGAGCTAGGCACAATCAAGCACTTCCGAATATTGCCCGCCTCAATCCTGCGGCCGTGGGCGAGCGCCTGGGAATGTCGGGGTAGGCCAGCCCGCAGGACACGTATGCGCTGCACATGTCTGCGATTGCCTACCCACAAGGCGCTACCTGCACCGGGACGGCCACTGGCATGACGCTCGACGGGTGGAAACCCTACGCGGCACTACTGCAGCGCCGGAAATGATTGAGAGTGTCAGCTTCTTCAAAGGGAGATGAAAGAGCCATTAAGTATAATGTGTACTAACGCAAGTGGGAGGTGATTGTGGGCGATGACCTACGCAAATATGAGAGTGTGTGAGTATATGAGGTAATGGTGTCAAAGGGAAATGATTGTGAATGTCACCTTGGTGAAAGGGACATCACAGCCCAAAGAGCAGGTCGGCGCACCCGAAGAAAAACGGTGTCAGTGTCCTTGACCGCGCCGCGCAGTCTCCTGCACGACTCGCCCGACAGAGCTGCCGACGCCGGTGCCGACGGGGTTCGTTGTTCGTCCCCCAGTCCGGCGCTGCAGTAGTGCCGCGTAGGGTTTCCACTCGTCGAGCCTCGCTGTGTGCGGAACCGGTGCAGCAGACAGATTTATGGTGTTTTGTTTCTCCAAGTTGGACGCGAAAGAGTGCACCAGGAGTCTTTCAGTAGAAGAAGCATACTTAACAGCGGCGTTTGTCATCGTTTAACGAACAATCGTGCACAAATCTGTCTGAAATAGGCGTGTTTGTGAGCCCTGTGACAGGTAAGGTCGCCCCATTTTTTATTTTTTTACAATCAAGGCGTATTAGAGCGCCGCATATGATTGTCATATTACAATTCTATGCGTTCAGCCGGTTTCAACGGTACCTGCCACGTCTTTCTAGGTGGTGGAGCCGCTAAAGTCCACAATTACCGCGCTCGCTGCCCACAGATTTAAACACCATTATCCATAGTCATGATGGATTACTTTCCACAGTTTCATGCACCCGTTGTCTGCAGTCACGGACTCACTTGCTCCATAGCTAAATCTCAACTATAGTCATGCTCCGCTCCAGTCTATACTTACGATGTAAATATGCGCAAACCACACCGTAAAGGGTTGTCGTTTTAGACGACTTTCACGCAAAGCTGAATTAATCAAGAAAACTGAAATGACTATATTTTCCAAAGTATGATATCAAGTTGTCAGTCGCATATGTGTGGCTATTACACCTTCGTCATATTTTGAATGAGATTAAGAAACCACATTGCTAGGTTTTCCAATGCAGTTGAGTCCACTTGGCACGCATTACTGTGAAAGTGACCCACAGATTCCTCATATTTGTCGTTTAAAAAGAAAGAAATCTCCGTAAAAATATTTGGTAAAAACCAAGGCCTTTAGTTCACATTTACTCAAACACACTCTTTTTTTTTAAACAACTGAATTTTTTCACAGTGGATGCATTGGCGATTGTGACTAGCTACACTGACGTGCTCATGGATAGTGCCATAGATTTCTACAAATGCGGTACACATCACTCACTGTGAAAAAGTTCCACGCCCCTTCCGGACACACAATGCGGAACTGGCACTTTATAAAGTTCCTATAGGTGAGTGAGGCGCGAAAGAGGACGATTTTATTACGAACTGTGTTTTGCGTGGCGAGATTTCGTTCAAATCGACCGTACGGTAGAGACCTTTTTTTTTTGCGTTTCAAGTCCACTTCAGACAACATCACGAATGTAATGTCCTCATCAAATTGACAAGATTTCAAGATTTTTGACCCTTATCGAGAAAGGTGTAGTTATGGGCTGGTTACCTACTTGGACCTCGATGCAAGCTCCGCCAGAATCAAATCCCTCAAAGCGTCTTCAGCACCTTCGCCAACTGCCATGACTTGCGCTACGAGGGGTGCACCTTTTGGAGGAGGCCGCCACTTGTGGCAGGGCGCGGGGAACAGGTCGACTCCCTGCCGCCATCCTTGCCTCGACGACCAGCAGTCTAGCTCCGAAATACTGACACGGAACACTTATGTTAGGGCGATGAGAGGAAGTGATGAACAGCATCTTTTCTTATGAGGATGGTGCAAGTATAGGACCTGTATATGGAACGTTCCAAACAAGATCTTTTTTTAGCAGTGCTCGACGTATTCATCACGCGCTACAAAAACAAGAAGACAATCCGGCATCAATGATGCTAAAAAGAAGCTCGTTCTTTACCCAAGTTGTGCTCAAAAATGTAGTTTTAACGGCGTGAAATTTATATGAAAGTCAAAATTAATTAAAGATAAACCCGCACGTAGACTCAAAAAGAACGAATATTGCGCTGGCCCGGGCTGTTGAGACGCACATTATCCAAAAAATCACCACATAACCATGGGACGTTCACTGATACAACTAATTTACAGCAGTGTCATAGACGATATCAGGCACTTACATTACTTTTAAATAAAGCATCTTTCACTGTCATAGTACATCTTAAACACTCAGAATAATAGGATACACACGAAAAAAATGTTATTTGTGCATATTAATTTCTTGGATTTGAACTTTCGATCTTTAGTTTGTATTGCTTGTATCTTTTGTATTTTGGCATTTCTTTGTCTGCCGATTGAACACGTCGAGAGCCTCTCAAGACTCTCGAAGCCCTCCTGTAGCGCCCTCTGCCTGCCACTTTTGAAACACCGCGGACGTAGTTCCACAATCACCCGCTTCACACGCTTGAAAGCGATTGGTTGTTCATGACCCACTGACGTCTTCTTGCATCATAACGGGCGGAGTCACCGCCTTGCAACAATGCACAGGAGCTAGGTCCCCAACAGCAGGGCATGCCTGCCAGCGCTCGCCAGCGCATACGAGAACTGACCCGCGTCTACCATTGTCATGGTGCTCTTCCCAGCCTTCCTAAACGTCAGAATCAGCAGTGTCACGTTACTCGCGCTATTTTCGAAATTTACGCCAAGGACGTAGTGGCAACAGAATCGCTGCTGTAGATAATTTGAGCTCACAACAGTTGGTGATTTTAGTTCTGATAGTGTGACGCCTGGTGGCGCCTGCTCGCACTATCTCCACGCCCACACATGGCCTTCCCCGTCATAGTTCAAACATCACCCGCTCGACGGCAGCGCCACGCCGGGACGCAGTTCCGATGCCATCCGTTTGGCGCTAGCCCTAAAATAGGTTTCTCGTTTTTTCACAAATAACTTACATTACACAAAACATTTCGTGATTCACATACACCCAAAAAATTAGAAAAAAAAATCTTCTTTTAAATGAATTGTTTGATACAATACTTGAGGTACATTAATACTAAAACGAGCCTCATCAATTTACACCCAAATAGCCCTTTACTCGGCTCTGGACTTAGAATAAAAATTTAGTTTCAAAATTAAAGTTTACAGTTTTACGCCTTTCGTGATATTTTTGGATACATATTTAACCCTAATTCCCGTTGCAACATGCGATCCGCTGATTTTAAGTTTTCGTCGTGTACCATAACCTTTCAAAATTTTCAAATGCAGATTTCTGCATAAAATGCATACATAACCGAAAAAAACCTATATCATTTTTTTGTGACGTATCTAAGACCTTTAAAATGATACCCCACACTCCACTGTAGCTGTCGTACTTTTGGAGATGAAAGTGAGGATCTAAATAACACATCTACCCGGTACAATACTCGTTCTTCTTCCCCACATATGTATATATGTATGTGGTTGTGGGTAAAGAACGAGTAAAAAGTATGTCCAACATTCACAAACTCCTTTACAAACTTCACAAACTTTACAGTACGAATCACATGAGACTAGGGGTAACTAGGGAGCCATGAATGTAGCAAATATAAGCCAAACACAACCTCAGGGCAATTAGCAACGAAAATATAGTACAAATTGTTGCATGCAAGGTACAATTCGTTCCTTAAATATGCTGCTAGTTGTACCACAGTCGTTTCGCTTCAAAACGTGACATTTTATGGGATAAAATAATTGTTCTATGGTATGTAGCACGTAGTGCGAGTGTATAAATTGTAACATTTCGTGGAACAAATCGATTGTTCTAAGTATGTGGCACGTAGTGCAAGGGAATAATTTCGAACAGGCATGTTTGCCCTAGCACCTTACGCCTTACCGGTTGAGTTTCATGTGCTGTGTATTTTAGACCGTATGTCGCTGATAGGCCACCCATCGGACTGCGCCCCATTAGCCCGGCGGACACCCGGTACGTACTAATGATCTGATCTGAACGTACACTCTAATTGTATACGTATGCGGTACGTTGAAAATGTATTTATAGGAATGGCTAATTTTGTACGTTGTGATACACTAACTGTTTGAATTATACTTCATACTGCACAATTATCATACGATGGGTGTGAGAATACGTACGATTATTGTGCATGGCAAAGGATAATTGTGTGTATTGCAATATACAAATTTGTACACTCTATGACACAATTTTGTCCAATGAAATGTTACGCTTTTAAGCAAAACGCGACATTGGGACAACGTAGAGGTGGCACAAATTGTAACATGTGAGATAAAATTTGTCCCATAATTTTGCTACAAACTGTACCTCAGTTATGTTTTGTTAGCGAGCGTAGCGAGCTCACATTTTCAATACGGGCCCCGCGACAACTTTGGTCGTGACTCCGTCTGTCTGTCTGTGTCTCACGAACTTTCCAGAAACACCACGTAACAGTTCGTGACAGTAACAACTCGGCTTTTAGATTTTGTCTCTATGATAATCGACACACAAAATAACGAGCCACTTTTTTCGATTAATTGCGTTTGAAATATTTCAAAGTATTAGGAGTGGTAGGATATTTTATTGCGCGCGGTTGGCATTGCTGGGGCTCAGTGACGTCCCGGCCATGTAACGTAAACCAACCGCGGTTTGGTACGATGCCAGGTAAGTGGCAAGTAGTACGTCGGCTGCAAGTCAGGTCGTGTTTGGGCTTGATCTCATTATCAGGTTAAAAATTAAAACAAATTTCTTATGCTAAGATAATACTGAAACGTCTCCGATAGTACGTGCAGTACCACGCAGGCATTGGGACCTACCCCACGCCCTTCCTACACGTTCAGATTTTACGTAACACGCCGACCTAATCTTTTCTCTGAAGGGAGCTTCATCCCCCGCGCACGAAACAAAAGTGTGCTAAGTCTTCGTCTAATCCTTCGTATTACGAAGGATTTCTTCGTAGGCTACGAAGGAATGGTTTGTAGGCTACGAAGGCGAATACGTCGTAATACGAAAAATCCTACGAAGACCTCGTTTTCTTAGTAGCCTACGACGAATGTCTTTGTAATACGAAGCCAGATCTTCGCAGGATTTTTACTGTGCCTAATTTCAAAACAGAACATTTTAGGGGACAAAATTGTCTTATGGTATTTAGTGTGTACTTTGCAATGATTTGTATCCGAGAGACAAGTAAAGACAGAGTCGCGACCTATGTTGTCGTGCGGCCCGTGCGGAAAACTTGAACTCGTTTTGCATTCTAATAATGCCCAATGGTCATTTCTAGAGTTACTTGACGCGACGCGGTCGTTAGGATGTCTCTTATATTGGAAAAACTATAAAACTTTCGATTTTTGAGCGCAAAGTTTCTGTTTCGCAAGCAGATCATACCCCAAAAGTTTTGTTAAGACCCGTCCTAAAAAGTTCATGACTATATTTAGTAGAAGCGTTAGGCAATGTGCAGTTTTTCGACTATTGCGTTGCAAAAATAACATTTATTTTATATTTTGACCGTCTTGGCACAATAGGAACACTCCCAAAACATAGGGTGTTTTATTTCGCAGCGGCAAGTAGTATGAACGTGTCGCTGACAGTCTGTGGCTAGCGCGCGCCTCCGCTCCGCCGCTCCCACTACCCGAACGGTGGTTTCCCGGCACGGGTGGGTGTCTCGGAGTGTGTTCCCCGGCCTGACTTGACTCACAAGGGAGTGCCCCGATTTTGTCCGAACTTAGGTGGTCGAAGGACCTTTGGAAGGCATGAGGATCCCTCATCAAAATTTTGGCGGAATTTATATTCTTCAACCCTTTAGGGCCTATTTATGAATATTTAGGCCGTTGTGGTATAAGACGAAAGTCGTCAAAAAAATTCGGCAAAAACCTCTTTTACTCAATTTCTTTAAAGTGGCACCGGAGATGAAAATTTCATCCGTTTTCTCGTATCTCTTACTGTTTTAGAAATAAGAGATCCGAAGATGCATAATTGTATGCTGTACAAAGGTCCAAATAGACCCAAATTATAAATGCACATCAGCAGAGTCAGATGTCGTCCGATTGAGGTAAAATTTTAGGGGGTGTTTATTAATGTATTGGCACCTAATATCGTCACGACCCACCCAACTTTCACACGCTTCGTTCTGAACGGGCCACCCTGATGACGGCCAGGCCTATTTTTGTCACCTTGAACCTCCAACAAAGGCTAAAGAATATTAATTCCGCCAAAAATTTTGAGGGACCTTGTTACCTTATAAAGGTCCTTCGACCACCAAAGTTCGAACAAAATCAGAGATTTACACCTCGCGTCACCCCCTTGTCAGCTCGGTGTGCATTTCTTGGTCATCTGAACTCAGAAGTCGCATGACAGCATTTTTAAATCGCATCGACTTATCAAACAATCGAATGCGCTTGTGCCACGGGTAAATACTTACCGTTCGCAACCAAAATTTTAATTGAAGGTCCCAACAACATAAGAAAACTTGCGTCTTCGCAAATTTGAGAGCTGATTTTGAGGGGATATTCTAGCGGACGTCGTTGTGTAATGAAATTGTTTCAGGCGACTGTTGCTACGTTTTTGTGCCATGGACGTAGTCCAATTGAATCCGGTCGGGTGGCATCAGCTATATTCACGGCACGCCGTTGCAGTCAGAGCCTTACGCTTTGCCCCATTTCCCGCCGAGGCAGTGGCTGGGCGCCAGGTGCACGCACGTTCTGTTCGGCGCCGTGAGGGCCACGCGCGCGTGCAGCATGCACAGCCCTCCCATGACCTTGTCGAGGCTCTCCAGCTGGTCTTCTTCCAGCCACAGCAGCAGGCGGACCCGCGAGTGGAGGTTCTTGAGGACGGTCGGATCGTATTCCGCCATGAGCACGAAGCTCGAGAACGGCGACATGCCGCGGAGCAGCAATGGCCGCAGTCGGTTCACAAAGTCAGCGTCGAAAAGGAGGACCTGCAGCGACCGGACATTAGACTTCTGGACGTAACGTTGGCCATTTGGCGCGGTTTTATTTTTAGATGGAAGCTCAATTATCATTTTTTAGCCCGTCCTGGCACGTTTTGGTAAACACCAATTGTCATGGGACAATTCTGTCCCAAGGTATGTTCCTTGTTTAAGCAAAACATAACTGAGATACAATTTTGCATGTATATGGGACATATTGTATCTTGCACTTTGTCCCAATGTTGTGTTTTGCTGAAAACCGAAACATTTTATTGGAAAATGTCCTATGGACAACAAGAGTGTAGAGACGTAGAGAAGCCGGGCTTAGTCTGATGCGGGCTGTCCATTCGTTCGGACGTCTGTTCGGAGACAGACTGTTTGGGAGATAGAGGGGGATTTAGGGGATTTTCGAATTTGGGGGATAGACTTCTTTCAGGACTTAGATGAACGTCCGATTCAACTTTCGAATTTTGTCGCGTTTCTGTTTCATCGGAATTGTTCGATTTCTTAGGTTTCGGTTGCCGCTGCTCCTGCAAAGCGCACTCCGTCGTGAGTCGGGAAGGGGTGAGGTTAGTGATTTATTCAATAGGAAAGCCAAGCTGGCCAAGTACGACACCCGTCGAACGGAGGTGCTCGTGGAGCGGAACCGGCACCGAGGTTATACGGAGGAACGGGCCACCTTGTTTTATTCGCAAACCACATGAAGTTTGTCCCTCTATCACTTGCTTGTCATTAAAAGACACAAACGAATCTGGCATATCGGAAAGGTGGCGCGCGTAGGGTGTAAGAACAGTCGTTTTGCCCCTTGTGAAAAACTCAATTCACATGTTAGGCCCGCCCCGAGGGGATAGCTCGATTGGTCTAATGATAGTTCACCTAAAACATTTTTAAATTAATTCTGTACATTTTAAAATGTTTTGGAAATAATTTTCCCGAGTTGGCCGAAATTTTCAGAATTATTTGAAACCACTAGGTTAGGTTAGTTGGGGTGGGATGGCTCCGTTTCGTCCACAATACCTTTGGTCCACAATAAAAAAAATTTTAATATTAAATAAAAGTGTTATGAACAGGCTTATTTCCCGCGGAACAACATGGAAAAATGTGTGCGCAATAAAAAAAATATTTAATATTTTTTTATGTTGTTAAATTAGCTTTACTGTTTGTTCCACAACATTCTGGAACTTTTTCCAGTGACTTATAATAAATTATTTATGGCATAATTATTGTTGTGTAAATTATAATATTTTAGGAGAGAACTGTACAAGTGGCTGCGGTAAAATCACACGGTAACCCAAAAAAATTGACACAAAAATAATCAACAATTTATTCAATAAGAAAATCAAGGTAAAGTAATTCGAGGTGAGGTGGTATGGCTTGTCTGTAAGACTGCCAAGCGTGGTGCGTGCGTGCGTCATCCCCCCCCCCCTTTTCCCCTGTGTCGTATGGTGGTTCGCGAGCAGGCGTTTAGGAGGCTAAATCGACGTATGAGAAATGGCGCGGTCCGGTGGTGGTGGATTTGAATTTGAAAGCAGGCGAAAATCGTTTTGCATTCCTTCCTACTTTGTTTTCCTCATATCCCATAAATCGTAGGCATACAGTGCCGTAGAAGTTCTGCTCGAGGACAGCGAAGCGGACAACGGACATGAAGACGTAACTTGGTGACCGAAGAGGCCGCCATGTTCGCGTCGGCGCGATCAGATGGAGGCTTGTAGTTGGCAGTCCGAGGGGCATCTGGGTTGCCTACTCGCAAGGCGCTAACGTCCGCTTGGATCCTGTGTGGGTGGTATTTGTATTTATCATGGAGCATTATTTTGAGTGAAACGCGTTTCTAGGCCAATGTTGCGGTGCCAATTAACTGGGCATGTTTCAAGGAGGTTGATCAAATCTGCGTCCGGACGGATAGCAAGTCGGAAATGATCAGAAGAATAGTAGCTGTCATGGATTTCTGCTTCTTGAAAAGAGAAGAAGGTGTTAATTTGTAGACTGATGTTGTGATTTCTGATTAGTGTGAAACACAACTCTGATTATGAGCGCCGGAGAGGTTAGTTTCACGTTATCTTCTAAATGTTTTCTACTTCCGAAATATCTCTGCACTACCGCGATATAACGGCAGAACAAAACTGTCACAGCTTTTATTGGTTTTACAGGCTCATACTGTTCATAGCATGGTAACTGACTCGTTAATGCCCGATCCATTGAGCCCACTGGGATACCGTCTGCTGTTTCCGCATACTGCAGGGCGGGGATGCTGGGCCTGTCGGGCCCGTAGGGTTGTTCGGTGAGAGATATTAAAAACCGGTATCCGGTGACACTGAGTACCGGTTTTTCGCCTGTTAACCGGTTTTCGGTATTGAACCGGTACTTTTTAAATTACCCGTTTTTTTAAAAAATACCGGATCATAAAAAATTCCGGTATCTTAAAAAAATACCGTTTTTAAGCGGTTTTTGTTTAAAACTTAATAAAAAATGACACCTGAAAAGATATTTAGTTGGGTAGAGTGTAACAAAGCAATTGGGGTTAACAGAAAATGTATTTTATATCAACTCAGGGCTTGGGAATAGGAATAGGCGTCGTCTCGTCTCGGATGGCGCTGGGCGGGCGAGGCCGAGGGAGGTATGCTCTCGCGTGCGGGTCACTGTCCGTAATCGGACGCGTAATAGAATGCGTATCAGTGGCGTAATGGCTTAATTTTAGGGTTGTTTTCGGCTGTTTTGGGGCTAAATCCCGACAATTTTGAGGCGTTATAAAGCGTTATAGATGTCATGGTCTGGTCGCTACTTTCATGGTGCATACCCCCTCAGGCCAGCCTCGCCTGGCGCTGACATGGAATCGACATGTCTACGGCGCGACGCTTACCGAATTATCGGTAAATACCTGATTTGCGTTGAATACCGGATTTTCGGTTGACCGGTATTTTATTTCTCATAACCGGTTTTTCGGTGAATGCAGAAAAACCGGTTTTATACCGAATAACCGGTTAACCGGAACAACCCTAGGGCCCGGGTCGCCCTATTCCGCTGAGGAGCCGAGTGGGCCCGACCGCCCGGCCGCGAGTGGACTGCGAATAAAGACAGATTTACAAATGTTTCTGAATGGCTGTAGGACTTCCTGCTGGGCGTCTCAGGTATAAATCGTTTTAATGTTGCTCCGTGGTAGGGTTATTCTGCAGTGCTAATATTCTTCTTCATTCGTGCCATGATTCGAACGAGCCCTTGCTTGAAAGGGAAGCCTTCAGGCAGTAATTTGGTCTTCAGGATGCTCATTGTCTGCTGCATAAAACTTTGCTGACTCAAATGTATGATTCAGAGCTAACCGTGAGAAATAATAGACTTCAGGATTCAGCTACAACCGGCTACAGGATTCAGCTACAATCAGAGTTGTGTTTCACACTAATCAGAAATCACAACATCAGTCTACAAATTAACACCTTCTTCTCTTTTCAAGAAGCAGAAATCCATGACAGCTACTATTGTTCTGATCATTTCCGACTTGCTATCCGTCCGGACGCAGTTTTGATCCACCTCCTTGAAACATGCCCAGTTAATTGGCACCGCAACATTGGCCTAGAAACGCGTTTCACCCAAAATAATGCGCCATGATAAATACAAATACCACCCACACAGGATCCAAGCGGACGTTAGCGCCTTGCGAGTAGGCAACCCAGATGCCCCTCGGACTGCCAACTACAAGCCTCCATCTGATCGCGCCGACGCGAAGATGGCGGCCTCTTCGGTCACCAAGTTACGTCGTCATGTCCGTTGTCCGCTTCGCTGTCCTCGAGCAGAACTTCTATGGTATTGTATGCCTACGATTTATGGGATATGAGGAAAACAAAGTAGGAAGGAATGCACCACGATTTCGCCTGCTTTTAAATTCAAATCCACCACTACCGGACCGCGACATTTCTTATACGTCGATTTAGCCTCCTAAACGCCTGCTCGCGAACCACCATACGACACAGGGGAAAAGGGGGGGGGGGGGGGGGGGGTGACGCACGCACGCACCACACTTGGCGGTCTTACAGACAAGCCACACCACCATACGTCAAATTACTTTACTTTGATTTTCTTATTGAATTAATTGTTGATTATTTTTGTGTCAATTTTTTGGGTTACCGTGTGATTTTACCGCAGCCACTTGTACAGTTCTCTCCTAAAATATTATAATTTACACAACAATAATTATGCCATAAATAATTTATTATAAGTCACTGGAAAAAGTTCCAGAATGTTGTGGAACAAACAGTAAAGCTAATTTAACAACATAAAAAAATATTAAATATTTTTTTTTATTGCGCACACTTTTTTCCATGTTGTTCCGCAGGAAATAAGCCTTTTCATAACACTTTTATTTAATATTAATATTTTTTTTATTGTGGACCAAAAGTATTATGGACCAAACAGAGCGAACCCGTTGGGTTAGGTTAGGTAACATCATCGTTACCTAACCTAACCGAGCGAAAATATTCGAGAAATAATATTTCAAGTTAAATGGGGTCTATCCCAGAACGCCCTCCTCCTGGAACGCCCTGCTCAAATTTACTTAATTTTCTGTTTATATAATGAAAGAGAGTAGATAACTGAACTGAACTGCTGTAATTCATTATTTAAAATAAATTTAATAAAAGACAATAAAATGATTTTTTTTATTTAAATACACTTAAGAGAATATCATATTTTAATTGGTTAGGTCGTAAGCTAACCTAACCTTAAATAATCTAACCTAACCCTTTGATAAAGTATGTTATTTTTATTGTATTTATACCAAAAATGTACATTTTCATTTTCTTTTATATAATTTATTTTATATAATTAATTGGAACAGTGTTTTACGGGGGTATAGCGGTAGACCGACCCTTTTTTTTGAACGACCCAATATATTATATTAATATATTTAATGCAGGTCGTTCTTATTACGGGTCGCCCTTTTGCTCCGACGCGATTTCCGTCCGACACGATATATAAAATAAATCTGACATATTCGAATAATAATAGTGGAAAAGCAGATATTACCTTTTACAAATAAAATATTTTCTTTTCTCCTACGTGAATTATCCGTATTTTGGGGATTGCAAGAAAATATTCCTGAGCTGTTCTGCATATTTTTTGTTTACCAAGAAATTATTCCTTGCCTAATGTAAAAATAAATGTCGTGCCAGTAATTATGATCTAAATAATATTATTTTTTATTACATAAATCAGCAATTATGGACAAAAATAATTCCGGTGTCACGAATGTTTTCGCCCCTGAAAATAATAATTTTCTGTAGTAAAAACATAAATCATTAAAAACAAAGAAAATTAATCAGAAAATTACCGCCAAATTGTTAGTAAAATCTGTAAAATATTTCAATATTTTTCATAAATCCAAAATATAAGAAAGAATTCTCCGGATATTTTAAGAATATTTTCCTGGGGCCGCATCATTTATATTATTATTTGAAAAGAATAATGTCCTGGCTTCGTCACGGCTTGCGGCATGCGGAGTTTCTCATAGCGGTCCAGCGCAGCGATGCAGCCTCGCTACGGGTGCACATTCGGGCCCAGGGACGGTTCCCGCTCTCAAGGAAGACGTCGTTGCTGTTGCCGTTTAAGTTAAGGACGCGCGTTTGAGCGCACGCGCGTCCGGCTAGCCCTATTGTGGTGAGGCAGTGGGTATTTCGTCCCGCGAGCGGTTTTATTGCATCAATGTAGTTACCAAGAAAGCACCAAGCACCAAGCAAGAGGCAAAAAGGCGGGACCGGCTAAATTTGCTTTGACAGGCGACCGTTATTTGCAGGTTCCAAACGCAGGAAGGAGAGGGGAGGGGATCGCGGTTTCAACCTCTAGCATGCCGAACTACGCAAAAAATGATATAAACAGATATGAACCAGTCGTTTCCGAAGAGGTGACTACATTGATGCAATAAAACCGCTCGCGGGACGAAATACCCACTGCCTCACCACAACAGGGCTAGCCGGACGCGCGTACGCTCAAACGCGCGTCCTTAACTTGACAGACCAGTTGTTGAAACCGGCGAACGCCGGGGAAGCCGGCTCGAGTGGCGACTTCGTACCGTCCGATTGCCTTAGCAAGTGTGGTGTTCAAGCTTACGGACAGGCTCGTCAAGTTAAGACTGGAGTGGTGGATGGAAGAGAGGGGGCTGCTGCTGCTGCACGCCTAGCAGTGCGGATTCAGCGCCCTGGGTATTTGGGTTCTTTCCTGGGCCTGGGATGAGAGCCACCTCGGCGGCAGCCCTACCCCTGCAGCAGGGTACTGGCTGAGGGTAAAGTTGTGGGTTGTGGGTAGCTTTCGACGAAAACGCAAGGTTTTGGCCCAACCCTACTATTATGAAATAATAGGATGGGTGGGCTTATGTTCTGGTACCGGCGTCTGTCTGTACGTATGTACGTGTGTGCGCTCACTTCCCATGCTCCAATTTTGACCAAATTTTGTATGCAGCCTCATTTAGTGACCCCTAGCTACGACCGCCTGGTGGTAGCAAATCCGATCCCGGGTCCTAGAGGGCGACGGCGGGCACCTCCAGGATCTCGACGAGGCAGGGGGGCGGAGGGCCTCGGCCTTGCCTTTAACTTCCGATCTAGTAACCCGATCGGGACAAGACTCACTTAACCGGATCGGAAATTTCCCACTGAACTCAATGGTAAACATGCCGACAACACCCGGGTGCTGCTGCAGGTGCTTCTGGGCCCTACAAGGCCTCCATCGCCTTGGAGAGGCACATATCAAAAACATCCGAACCACTGGGAACATAGGGCCGAGTTTTAGAAACCCAGATCGGAAACACTTTATTTCAACTGAACAGAGATCATGCTGACACCATCCGGGTGCTGCTACAGGTGCTCGGGGGCACTGCAGGGCCTCCTTTGGCTCCAAGTGGAACATGTCTACAACATCCGAACCATAGTGCCAATCGGGTCGACACTTGATCAGGAATATTCAATGCGAGGTGCTACTGTAGGAGCCTGTCCGCACTACAGGTTCCGCTTGGCTACCAAATGGTACACGTAACGTACAACCGAGGGGTCTATTTGTTGGAGTTTTTCAAGTTTTGGGGTGGGCCTAAGTTGTCGATGTTAAATCGTCACTTTTCAGGCGCGTAGACAGACTTGGGCTTCGGGGAGGGTTTTCGGGTATTTAGGCGCTTCGCGGGTTGCCTACATGTCAGGGGATTCACTATTTCGCCTGGTTTTCGAGATGAAGAGAAGAGCGCCTCCCCCTTTTTCCCTTTTCTCCCCTTTTCCTCTTCTCTCTCCCCTTCTCTTTTTTCTTGCCGCTCGGGAGTTTCGGGGGGGGGGGGGGGGGGGGGGGTTAACCCCGTAATAACCCCTCCCCCTGGCTACGCGTCCAACCGCGCGTATGTAAAACTCAGCGAATGTGAAACTGAGCGTATGCTGAACTGAGCGTATGTCAAACCAAGCTTACACACAACTGCGCGTTTTTGTAACTCGTTAGGTGAGGTTAGTTTTGGTTTACTTCACGCTCAGTTTGAGTTACACACAGTTTGACATACGCTCAGTTCAGCATACGCTGAGTTTCACATACGCTCAGTTTGACATACGCGCGGTTGGCCCTACGCTCAGTTGTACACACGCGGTGTCACCTACGCGCAGTTTCACATACGCCGAGTTTTGCCTACGCGCAGGCTGCGTTACGTTCAGTTTTTAGTACGCGCAAGTGGTAATCGCCCAACGGCTGTTGCACACCCACTGGTCACTAGTGTTCCACCCCCTCAAGGGCGTTTAGGGAATTGATTGGGGGTAACTACCCCCAAAACAAGGGTTGCATGCAGTTGTCCGGCGTCGGCACCCTTGACTTGCCAGGTTTGAGGGGACAGATGGCGCCTGATCAAGAAAACTTTCCAGTTTCCGTAGAAACTGGCACTTGAATAGGTCTGTGAGTGAGCTGCACGAGAAATCCTTCCTTGAGGTCCAAAGGCACGCAATACCTATGCATGTATCAAAAGTTTCACAAGATGTTGAAAAAAAAACAAAAAAAAACACTTAAGCAGATGATACAAAACGAATCGTTGCGTTCACCCAGTCCCAAATGATGCATACCCATGAGTCATGGTACTGCATGGGATACCATGCCACATCATTATCCATGGCATTTATTTCCCCTGAGATTTTTTCGAGTACTTTTTCATGGTTTTCACTTCACCATGGGAAATGTATACCATGGTGACCCATGTACATTAGGGGATGAATGACACCATGGGATAGTCCCCATGGGAAGCAGTCTTGACCTTGTGGTAAGAGCCACAGGGTAGTATTTGAAAATATATTCATTTAACGGGAAACAACTAGAACGCCCCCCTCCTGGAACGGCCTTCTCCACTTTATTTAATTTTAAGTAAAACACGGTGCACCCCGGTAGACCGACCCTTATTTTCGCCGACCTATTATTCTTGCCGACCCCTCGCCGACTCATATATATTTATTATTTTATTATTTATTATATTATTTTTAAGGCAATATTTATTGAAGAATTGTATGTGCCTAAAGGCGATCCCACCTTGATTAGGTTAGGTTAGCCTAGGTGAACTTGAATTAGGTTAGATGTACTGAACGTGCTTATTGCAATATAATATAATATAATAAGAACGACCTGCATTAAATATATTAATATAATATATTGGGTCGTTCAAAAAAAGGGTCGGTCTAGCGCTATACCCCCCTATCATTAGACCAATCGAGCCCACCCCCGTTGGGAAACAACTAGAACGCCCCCCTTCTGGAACGCCCTCCTCCACTTTATTTAATTTTAAGGAGCTGCTCCAAGAAAAAACTGCTCCAATTAATTATACTAAATATATTATATAAAAGAAAATGAAAATGTATATTTTTGTTGTAAATACAATGAAAATAATATACTTTATCAAAGGGTTAGGTTAGTTGAGGTTAGGTTAGCTTAGGACCTAACCTAACCAATTAAAATATGATATTTTCTCAAGTGTATTTAAATAAAAAAATCATTTTATTGTCTTTAATTAAATTTATTTTAAATAATTTATTACAGCAGTTCAGTTCAGTTATCTACTCTCTTTCACTATTTAAACAGAAAATTAAGTAAAATTGAGGAGGGCGTTCCAGGAGGAGGGCGTTCTAGGATAGACCCCCCCCCCCCCCCGTTTAGCCTAGCAGAGACGAAAATGTTGTCACCAAAATATTTCGTCACACTGTAAAAATATTTTCGTTACTTTACAAAGAATCTGCTTTTAAATTTTGTTTAAGATATTTTCGTTACATGCTGTGACAAAAAATCGTCACAAAAACAATTGTATCTGGGAATGATAGAAAATAATTTTTTTTGAAACGTTCAGCCTAGAAAAGACGAAAATTCTGTCTCCTAAATATTTCGTCACGTGACGAGAAAATCGTATTGTGACGAAATATTTAGGTGACATATGTTCGTCATCATTATTTATCGTCACATGACGCAATATTTTAACAGTGCACGTGACGAGAAAATCGTAAAACACTGGAAATCGTAGTCAGATTACTCGCTCTTGGGGAACCGATCTTCAACGATGTTTCGGGACGTCACTCAACTAGCGAGACGCATCCGATACAAGACTCAGTTGCAGTGATCTTGCTTCCTCTAATTGGACGACGTTCTAAAATGCTCATTCTCTTTGAGACATGCTCATATAATGTGATTTAAATATGCGCGCTTGATTAAAGCGATGCAAATTTTTGTTGCTTGTATTGAGTGAGGAATATCGCTGTACGTTTCGCAGTGACTATTTCGGTGACGAGTATTTGTCATCTATTGGCACATGGCGAAATATTTGTCAGTGAATATGTACACGCGCGATTTTTGGCTGATTCTTTCGTTGACTTTTTAACTCCACGTTTCTCATATTAGACAATTCAGGTGGGCGTCCTGATTTCGTCCTAATATACAGGTGTTCTGGGCGCACGCAGTGTGGTAAATCGTACTGGCGCGATGGGCGGCATCCCACGCAGAAAGTCGCCCATCCACTTAGTCCGGCCCAGCACGTAAAGCCGAGCACCGTTCTCGGTGCGTCCATCGACAGGCTGTCGTAGGTACGGGGGGATCGCAGCCAGTGCAGAGCGCGCCTCCATGGACACGTCGCTGTCTGGGAGGGGAAACCCGCCTTGGCTCTCATGGAGGAGGAGCACTAGCAACAGCCGCCTGCAAGGCACACCCAAAAAAGTTGGTTCTTAGTTTAAGTGCGGAACAGTTCTCAATTTTCATGTTCTCGGCCTCTGCTGTTGACTGACTCATGTGCCGCGCACAAGGGCCACCGTCGCCAGACCCGACCTCGTAGCGTAGTGGTTAAAGTGCTGGGATTCGAACTCGTAGTTCCGGGGTTCGGATCTTATAAAGTGATATTTGGGGCTTGTATACCTTAAGTACAGCGGCTAACTCGGGGCCACGTGAACACTACAACTCTGAATAATGAGATCTAATTATCACTGAAATCTTTCTTTGGATTGCGTATGTGCGGCAGGGTAGGATACGGGCTCAGTCCGAAATGAAACAATGGATTTCACTCAGAATATTTACTTACATAGAAAGCGTACACGAGGCGCGTGGCAGAGCGTCCCCGAAAACAGTGTCCTACTTTGGTGGTGCATCTTGAGCGAAGTGAGACCCAGGCGAGGGCTAAAGTACGCATCTTCCCTGCCCGCTCCGGCGGGAGTCGGTTCGGTTTAGCTCGGCTCGCTTGCCTCGGCTAGATAGTGGCGCCCCGAGCGCACAGGCTCGGCCACCGCCTCACAGGCGGCGTATCAATACCGTTGCCCTTCTGAGGTTGGCACTACTGGCCCTGCGCTTCGCGCGCGCGAAAATATGGATTTAAATAGTTACTTTATTGCGGGTCGTTGAACAGGCGTGGTATGCGTGGTATGCACCGATATTTTAAGTGAATTACACATTTAAAAAAATTAAGAGCATGTTATCGGTTTTCAGCTCGTGCCTCAGGTCGAGGTAATTGTATTAGGGACAAGAACAATTCTCTTACCCAAACAAAAATGTTCTCGAATCATTTAAGAGCAAGATGTTCTCATATCGAGAGCAATGTTCTTGTTCCGAGAATGGATTTTTCTGAGTGCAAGTGTTTTGTGCTCGGCTGACGCAATATTTCAGGGGGTCAAAACGGCCTTGGCAAGGCATAAAATTGGGGTTTCATATGCAGAACGTTTTTTTCGATGAAGTAAAAACAATGCGTGCTGCAAATTTTCCAGTCAATTTGTTGGATTTTCCCAAAGAATTTGTGACAGCGATATTTACCAAATCAGGAGTTACGACCCCAATCTGTAAACTGTGTTTTTCAGGGTGACAATAAACTAAACTTTTACCTTGATAAGAAAGGCTCGCAGATATCGTAAGCTGGCACAACGAATTTATTGGTTGATATTGAAATAAGCGCGATACATAAAACAAAGTTAGTTGGGCACACACTTTATGTCATGAAACAATTTTGTCCCATAAAGTGTTTCGTTTTTAAAGAAAACGTAACTGATATTTGTGGCATAATTATGGGACAAATATTATCTCACATGTTACAATTTGTCCCACCTTTACGTTACAAATTGTCACAATGTCGTGCTTTGTTTAAAAACGTAACATTTCGTTGGACAAAATTGTCTCATGAACATTAAGAGTGCAACGAGCTTTAGATACCGCAACTCAAAGTCTATAATTTAAATTTTTGTTGATGCATCGAGGAATTCTGCCTGAAACAGAAAGGAATGAACCTCCAAGATGTCCGTCGCGGAACATAAGAATCTAAAAAAATTCCAGCGCCAGCAGCACTGAGTGGACCCCCTAACCGAAAAACCAAATACCATATTTAATTTGTAAAAAAATAAAATAATGAAATGGAACCTGCGAACCGCCTTACGCCTACAAGGCCTCACGGACCGCGTAGTTGCAGCGAAATTGCTAAGCCTCGCGCGAGAGACTATGACACGTTCCGGCGGATCGCGGCCACGGGGAGGTAACCTTGCGTTACGTTAACCTAAGCTAACCTAAACCAAGCTATCCTAACCTAACACAGTGAAAAGAATTCGAGAAAACTCGGTTTACGTAATGCAAATTTTAATTAAAAAAACAACATGTTTTAAAATTCAATTGAGTGAAAAGGATTGAAAATTGAATAAAATAATTTAATGTTTCCTGAAGGGATTTATTAGGTAGTAGAGACGTTGGTTGGAGAGAAGTGAGGACCCGCCATTATGCACAAATTAGTGCATAATTACGTACAATTTTGTACATAATTATGTACAAATTCGGCTTGTGTACAATTTTGTACATAATTACGCATAAATTCGTCTTCGACTGAGGCGTCTTCGAATGAGGGTCTACTGTATGTCGTCACTTTACGACGTTTATTCGCCACGTGACGACAGGGGCGTAATAGGGGGGGGGGGGCGATCCCCCCCCCCCCCTTTGGTCCCCAAAGCGTGGACTTTTGGCGGCGAGCGAAGCGAGCCGCCCCGCTTGTGTTACGGTGGCTGTCTGTCTTCGCCTGGCGTCTGGCCTGGGCTAGCGGCCGGGATGGGAGGAGGAAGGGAGAGAGGAGAGGGAGGGAGGTCTGAGGCGCGCGGCGGCGGGCGGCAGTGACGAGTCGAGCACCTTAATTTGTACTCACCTGCTTGTACACAGTTGTAAAATTTTAATAAATCGACGAAAAGTATATTTTTTGTAACTAAAATAGCGTTTTTGCTCCTGAAAGTAGGCAATATGCCACACAATCGCCCCCCCCCCCTCTCTGCCCGACTAATTACGCCCCTGCGTGACGACACATTCGTCGGAGAAATAAGTCGTCACATGATGTAAAAATGAAACGTAAACGGTTTTAGATCTGTCTGAGCAGAAGTATTTTAAGTGCCGGCTTAGTTGTAACGACTTTTTCGTTTTTCAGATTCAGCCAGAGGATTGTCGTAGAGTGACGATAAATACTTATACAGTGGCGTACCGGTCTTTCCCGTCCTACCTTACTTTTGTGGCGCCTTCTCTCTTCGCTCTGAATGTCTATGGGACAATTCTGTCCGATGAAATACGACAAAATAAAACACGACATTGGGACAGGCGTATAGGTGGGACAAATTTTACCATCCGAGATACAATTTGTCCCATAATTATGGTACAATTTGTTGTAATGTTTGAAAACGAAACATTTTATGGGACAAAATTGTCCCATGACATTTAGTGTGTTCCGTCGCGAGTTCTGTGGCGCCATTTCTCGGCGGGGAACTGAAATTCGGCCGCGATAGCGGGTACAATGACACCCCTAGTGGGGGGGAAATAAACAAGCCAATAGCTGATGCAAGGCGGTCCTTGCATCTCCCGGTTCCAAAAACAGCGCAAAGGCCGAGGGACCGTCCGCCCGGCCGGTGCCATCTCAAAGTCATTCTTTTCTCACTTTAATGGTGCCATCTTGTAGATTCCTTCCTTTTCAGTCCGTCCCGACACGTTTCGGTAGCCGTGCTTAAGGTCTGATGCCTACTGTTCGTTCGGGCGGACGTGTGTGCGCAGACTGATCACTGACGGAGGCAGTTCAAATGTGGAGGGTAGACCTCTCTTGTAAAGTAAACAAACGTATGGTGGTCGCAATTTTTGGCTAAGCGATAGCGAAGCCTTGGACCGACTGGGTCAAAAATGTTTTGTCTGTCTGTTTGTCTGTCCGCGCGATTTCTCGAGAACGGTTAGACGTAGAAAGCTCAAATTTGGACCATATCTTTCTTGCATCATACCAGAGTCAACCTCCCCTCAGGGGCACCGCAGCTCAAGCGGTTTCTTAGATAATTTTCAAAAGTGGTCTAAAATTAAATATCCGCCAGTTAGGTGAGGTCAATACGCGCCATGCTCCTGTCGTGGAGGGGCGGATCAGTGACTCGAGTGGATCACCCTCGGTTAGGTTAGGTTAGTGGGGGCCTGGGTAGGTAAGGTTCAGGCAGGTAAGGGTAGGTTAGGGCTGGTTGAGCGGCATTGATAACGAAAGGATGATGTAAGATACATTTGGAAGCCAGAAAATGAGCGTGGTTCCGACCGTGCGGAGAGAGTGACGCCCGCAGGGCGTCCTACTAAATGATTGGCCCCGCAGGGTTGTAGTGGTCAGGTGACAGCCGCCGGCAGGCCAAGGTAGGCGTGCGCCAGGCGTGGAGTGGCGGAACAGTGATTCGCGATGAGCGAAGCCTGTTACGCCACGACGCGGTCTCGCGTCCGCCTGCCTTGTTTTATAGGAATTGTTAGATTTGTTAGGTAAGGTTGGTCGATGCGTGTGGTGCGCCTGCAAGACGCACTCCGTCGCGAGTCGGGACGGGCTGAGGTTCGCGATTTTAATCGTTACAAAAATATGTACCACTCGACACATCTCGAGTGACTTTCAGGCGGGCGCCGGAGGCCCCCGCTAACGCCGCCGGCAGGCCAAGCTGGCCAGTTTCCCCTGTCGAACCGAGGGGTCGGTGGAGCGGAGCGGAACCGGCTTCGAGGTTCGACAGAGGCACGGTCCAGCTTGTTTCTTTCAGGGAGGATTGCTAATTGAGGATATGTTGCCCCTGACAAAATTTGACGATACCAATTCAATTTTATTTGCTGGTCCTACAGCAAACGCAAAACAATTCGTTGCGCCAACTCTTCTTCTTCTTTGCCTACACCCTTCGAACCTACTTGAGCAAAAAATGCGGACAGATCCCCAACCGGTGCGCTCCCATGGCGTCTGACTGGGCTACCGCTAGAAAGCTGACCCCGCAGTCGATACTCTGCCGGTGCTGGATGGGTCAACAAACAACCTTCACGGTGGGGGAGTAATGAGGTTGTGAATGGCGGAGGAAAACGCCATTAACTATAGTAAAGCACTACTTACTGCCAAAAAAATGGCTTTTATTTTGAGTAGTAGGGCGGACACAATGGAACTGTAGGAGAACTACAGTTTTTAGACAGTGAAGTGTAGTTCAAATGTAAGTTAAGTAGTAGTGTTTTGCGGACGCAGGATTATTTTTTGTGCTAAGTGCACCGTAACTGCCTTTAAAGTGTCGTAAGGCTGCAGTTTTGGAAACTGCAGTTTGGACAAAGCACATAAAAATGCAGTTTTAACACAGATTCTTCCACGCGGCTGGGCCTCTTTGTTCTCCACTTAACAAGAAAAAGTCGTCAAATAACACTTGTGAGATGTCTTAAATTATCCTCCTTTTTCTTTGGGAACAACACAATTACAGTCTGTTTCAACATGGTCAGGTAACAAAATCTAATTGTGCTCTCTAACGTCTGCATTTTGCCTGCCACGTACAAGATATGTTCGCCGAACAAATACTTCAGGTAGAAGAAAAACCACGCAACCGAGCACACTAGAACGAAACGTAAAATATGAACTTTGAACATATCGGGTCACATCGAAGCGGTTGCATCGTATACTGTAAAAAATTGAGGTAGAAATTTCGCCCTTTTTTCGTAGTCATAGAAATAACACCTTTGCGGGAGAAACGATTGAAAGTATTGAAAAGGTTCGTCGACAAGGGTTAAGGCATGTCATACTTCAGCTATTTATGGCTCTAAAAATTCAGAAATGCCGCACATTTCTTAGGGTAGGCAGTCCCGCAAAACACTAGATGCGTTTTCAACCCTAGGAGGTTGTATTCCAACTTATAGCAGAAGCGGGTGTGAAAATCACCCTTCCGTATTGTATTTCCACTAGACAGGTGTATCAAAATCCAGTACGCATTATGGGCTGAAATGTCTCCCTTAACTGTTACCAGTGTACGGAACCAGCTGGCCGCCATCCCTCCGTCAAACCCCGGTGCTTGCCGAGGTGCCAGTTCCGCTCCGCTAGAACATCGGTCGGTAGAAGTAGGCCAGTAGGCCTTCGGACGGTTATGCTTGCATTGCCCCCCCCCCCCCCCCCCCCCTGTGCAGAGTTACCCAGAAAAGGGTACACGCTGTCGATAGTTGTACCCCAAGATTTCTTTTTTTTTCTTTTTGTTTCCGATTAAATATCAAACATTGGCCCCCCAAAATCGGTAAGATCCGGGCGGGCCGGGTAGAATGGACCCTAGTGAAGCCCTGAAAAACAATAGTTTGTTTTGTACACGCGTGGGGACCGCGCGGGGGCGCTCACTAAGTCAAGTGGGCCTGGGTGGGGTACACCTCCACGGAAAAAAATAGATTTGTTGAGACAGCTAACATATCAGCTCGTAGCAGTTCGGCTAACAATCTTAGAGGTGGGTGCTGAAATTTTCTCGGCACGGCGAGCAATTTTTAGCCAGGAAGTTGCCTGTTGCATTCTTTAGGATTCGGAATTTTTTTTTTGACATGGCCCCATATTAGGGTGTTTCAAAAAAAATAAATTTTGACCACGGGTGTTTTATTTTGAAGAATATGATCTAAAGCCTGCACCGATTTTGAGCGAAATCGGACGACGTTTAGTCGAGGCAATGCGCTAAAACAGATTCCGGTGCTTCGCGGGTTGCCTACCTCCGCCTGGACTGCAAGCGCGCCCCCAGCGGGCACGGTGCACGGCGACTGGCGCTCGACCGTGCCAAACCCTTCGGGTAGGTCCCAACTAGCGCCTCAAATGCCCGTAAGGCCGATCGCAATCACTTCAGACCACACTAAATGTCAAAAACGGCGATTTTCAGTTTTTTTCGGATTTTGGCCAAACTGGCGAACTTGGTTCGGTTTCTACGGGTGGGGGAGAGAGGCCTCCCTAGCGTTCGATGTTACAACACCTCGGGGTCACGCCACCCCACCGCGTTCCTAGGGATTTCACGCTGGGAAAGTTCGGCGCAGCCGGCGCTCCGTTTGAATCGCCCGCGCGCCGCCGCCTGGTTGAGTGGTGGGGAGCGTTCGGGTTCGCCTGCCCGGCCCGGCTCGCCAAGCCAGCGAGCGCATCACGAGCCCGAAGAAAAGCGCGCGAACCGAGCGAAGCACTATTTCATTCCTCTCCCTCTTGTTGTAGGATGGCCTAAAGGAAACAAACCTGCCCCGCTAAATGCCGCCAGATCTGCCTTGGAACAAGAAAATGCTCGCTCAAGACACTGCTCAGCTTTACCTCACATAAGCAAAAGGAACTGTTTCCAATTTTGGCTCGTACCATTAAATATATGCTTAGCACCAAATCTTTGCTCTGACCTCACTCCTCCCCTTTCCAGCTGACTGTCATATTTGTGAATCATTCACTTTCCAAATTAAATTTTCACCCACCACTGTTTATCTAAAATATGATGCACCAACCTTAATGTAATAAGAAAATGGTAGTTCAGGGGAAAACAAAGCAAAAACAAAAACAAATTAAAGGACAGCAAATTAATTTTCTGCACAGTACTAAATAAAATATCATTTTTTCTTTGAAAACCAAAACATAAGAGTTATAAGAATAAAAATTTAGTTTTCCTGAGCCACTTCCTATTTGAACTCGGCAAACTTATTATGTAGTTTAACCACACGTTGGTTCGATGATTTTTCTAGGGCAGCAGTTGCACATTTACTTCCTTTCTGTGCTGGGATCTGGGCAATTACTCTAAAGGTTGGAAAATCATACACAATTTTTACAAACTACGTAAAGAACAAGAAAGCATTCAGTTAGCACTATTTGTGGAATACCTTTGGGTAAAGTTGAGCAATCCACACAGATCGGGTGGATATTCAATATTGAATACAAAATATGAACTAAACAGCATTGAAAAAGCATCAGCAAATTTTGACACGGTTGTCAATGGTGTGTTGTCAATGCAAAAAAAGAATTTCCTTGTGTCATAAACTGTTGTTCCTGAAAGAAATGCAGCAATGTTTTTGAAATAAAACAATAGTGCTTCAATGCAAAACTAATGTGTGTGGCAAGCAAGTAATCAGCAAGTACCTGCAGCAACAAGTACTGGAGTCCCTCCAGCTGGAAATTCAGCAAATACTGATACCTCTTCAAATGGTGTTGTGGGCTGGAACAATGGACATACATGTAGAAGTCAATACTGAAATTAACACATGACTGCACTAAGAAGCTGAATCCTCTCATGAGTTCTTACCTCCACAAACCTGATGAGAAGGGATGGATCATCCTTGAGAACACTAGAGAGCAGCAGAAGCAAAGTTGGCAGTTTGGTATTGGTGTAACCGTTTCGTTCTGCTTTAACCATATTCAATTTGAGTTTTGCTTGCTCTTTACCCTTTCCTGTCAAAAATTCTATCAAGAGAGCACCGTCATCTACAAGGAATTGGCTCAATCGGTCACTGAAATCAATTTCAGTCAGCATCTTGAAGTGGTAGTTGAGGCCCTTGCTTGTGAGCAAGAATGGCCATCTCTGCATAATTTTAAGGGTGGTAAACCTTTCCTGTCCTGGATCATCGGGATCTGGCTCACCACCTGACCTCTTCCTTTTTTTTCCTTTACGGCTTCTGGCTGCAGCATCAGCATCAGCTTGAGGCCCATTGATATCTTTCCTTTGAAGGAAGAAAGACTCCTCAGAGTGCTTTTTAATTATTTTCCAGTCCCACTCTTTCTTGGATAACATGTGCATGTCCACTAAAGACTGTCTATTCTCTTCTTGAGAATCTTCCGTCTCACTGTCAGGAAGAGTGGGATTCCACCTGATGCATCCATAAGCTTCCTTGTTAGAAGGTGCCTCTTTTTCCATCTGAGTAGCATTCTTTGGTCTTTTGTCATTGTCAAATTTGTCTCTCAGCTGCTTTGCTAGGCTGTCGCTGCCGTGTTTACTTACCAGAATAGTATCTTTGAATGTATCGGGATATGCAAGCACAAGACTCAATGCTACATCATTGAACAAGCTACGCTGCAAACCTGGCACTACCTCCCTGCAACGATCTACAATTCTCTCCACCATTTGGTTTCTTCCTGAAGATGATGCTCTTTTTCTCTGTATGCAAGCTTCTTTTACAGAGGCTGGCATGTAGGGGCTATCTTTGTCGAATGTCGGCATGTTTGGTGTAGGAACTGGCTGCTGTTGAAAATTATTTGCTAAGCGGGACTGGAGACCTGAACCCCTCGATGTTGATGGACCACCTTCACCTACGGAGAATTATAAAATGTAAGTGCACTTGTTATTAGCATTTGCAACCTGAAACAAATGGTGACGATTGGCTTACCAGCAGCTGAATCATGGCCTGCGCGTGATGTTCTGGAGGTTGACGCCTGCAATTGCGTTGCGGCAGCTGGAGTCTCAGAGGAGCCTGTGTCCAAATTCACTTTGGTTTTAGAGCCAGTTTTAACCTACATGATAATAAGGGAGGAGCACACGAACATTAACCAAACCAACTTACCATAGACTTTTTGTCATTCATCAAAAAGATCACAGGCATCCACCATGTCATTAAGGTGGCCTTCCAAAACATCACACGTTAGTCGTCGCAGGTCTCTTTGCCTCTTCACGCCTTTACTTTTGAGAAAATCTATCAGGTCTTCTGTTCTTTCCTCTGATAGATGCGGCAAAATGCCCTGGATGTTTCCTTTCAGAAAATCTCTGAGCTGCGAGTCCATTTCTGAAAGCAAGGTATTATGGGAACACTTTTATCTTCAGAACGCCATACGCGTGTTTTACCTTCTTGCTCACCTTGAACTTTTGAGTTTTAAAGCACCTTTCAACTAATTCTGAAAAATAAGTCAAGTGCTAACGGTCACCTAGTCCGCTCACTTCTTTGAATGGATTGCCATGTGGTGGCAAAGACTGTCGTTGCTCATTTGTTTGCTTGCTTCCTTTCCTTCTTTTTGCTTTGATGTTCAGCGTTGGATACCTTTGCTCTTTGCTTATTCTTATTTTTGTATACTGGGATGATTCCATTCAAAATAAAAACACAACTCGGTTAGGTCCAAAGAATATTCTGTATGCGTGTAAAGAAGAAACACGGCGATTAAAATAAAATTTCAGAGAGGTTGGGGGTCGGGGGCAGTTGGGGGGTGGAATGACCGAAGTTTTTAGATTGTGTTACCACCACGTGAACAATAAAATTCAATTTTGATATTTACCAACTAAGCTAAAACATGCCTTAAACCTGCCTTGTATATTAAAGATTATTTACTTCCTTTTTCCAGTTTTTGAATGTAGGCTTTGGCGTGTGTGATTTTTCGCTGCTCTCAATTTGGCGAGTGAAAGTTGGTCACCCGCGTGCATCAGTGGCAGAGCAGGATTCGTCTGCTGCGGTCTGCGCATCCGTAGTATGCATGAAACCAAGCGGTTTGGTTTCATGGTCTATACGTCCTACGTCCAAAACTATTTTATAGCAGGTTATTTCTGCGTTCTGCGAAAACCCCTTTTGCTATCGTTTAATGCTGCGCGCCTTTCTGAAACATTTGATTGTTGTTTTTTTTTTTAGTTACAGAGCGAAGAGGATGGGCCTGTCTCTCAGTATAAGAAGGAGAAGGATGTGGCAGTCATGCAAAGCATCAAATGCGAAGGACAATCTTTCTTATTTGCTCATGCTATTAAGATCGTTTGTGGTCATTAGCATGTTGCTTATTATAGGAGGGGTTGAATTGAACCCGGGCCCTTTCCCGTGTAAAGTATGTCCAGTTGTTCCTCAGACAATTGCAAGTAGCATTAGGCATCAATTATTGCATTCCAATAGCAGATATTTTGAATACTTCTGTCCAGTGGAGAGCTGCATGTACAACTCCACATCATTTGGTGCTCTTAAATATCACGTGTCAATGTTTCACCGAAAAACTAGACATCAGGACCCAGATGCAACTGAACAAACACTGTGTCCCCACTTCAATGACGGTCAACGGTGTGTGTTTTCAACTGCTTCTTTGCAGGAGCTAGTTCAACATTTGTGTGAGAAGCATTTGAAGAAAGGTGAACATGTAGCTTGCCCAATCCAAGACTGTGGTTTTCCTAAGAACTTTACTAAGGCAACTACTTTACGAGTGCATCTGAGTCAATACCACAAAGATTGGCGGGCTGAAGGTTGTCCCAAGCTTCCTCATATAGGGATTGCAGCTGTTCCTGAACTGTCATTTGAAGAGGAAGATTTTGGTGCAGAATTAGAAGAGGATTACACGCCTGAACCGGCTGAGCACTTTGATGAAAGTCTGAACTCTGATGCACTCAATGATGAACAAGTATATGACAGTATTGCAAAATTTTATCTCAATTTATATGCTGTTGATGTGTTACCTGCTACATTAATCCAAGGAATATGTGATGACCTTGCTTTTATGTCAGAGATTGTTCAGGGAAGGTTGAATTGCATGTTATCTACTGAATTGAACAAACTCGGTGTGTCAGAGCACCAAGTGAGACTTATTTCCCACAAAATGAAGCTTGCTGATCCTATTTATGTTTTACATCACAAGAGTGCTCCTGGTCCTTCTCTGACAAGCGATTATCTGAGGAAGAAATACTTTAGCACTAATTTTGATTACATTCCACCGGTTGAAGTGAATCTCAATGAAGATGATCCTGCATCTGATGATAAATATCAGTACATAAGTCCTACAGAAACTCTTACACGGCAGTTTGAGGATCCTTCTGTTCAAGAAGAAATAGACACTTCTTTTTTAAGACAGCCGGAGAGCAGTGATGTAATATCCGACTACACCTCAGAGAGTCTGTTTATATCAGAAGATCATCCTCCAAAAGAAATACACTTTTTGCTTATCAGGATTCTATCAATGCTGTGCTAAATGCATTAGGTTCTGCTAAAAACAAGTACAAAATGTTAAATATGTATTTTACTCTTGGGAATTTTCGACCAGCCTATAGGGCCAAAGTTAAATCCAAATATGTAATATTGGTAGTAAGAGAGGCAGTATTCAAGAAGTTTGGCAAAGATAAGGTTTTCCAACGTGCCATTGCTGAATTCAGGAAGTTGGAGACTGTTGGTATAAAGTATAAGGGAGAAACTGTTAAAGTAGTTGTGGAATTTATACTTGGTGACAATCTTGGTCAGGAGGTTTCATTGAGTGTTTCTCAGCAGAGTATTTTTGCCGATTTTGTCCAATACAGAAAGGGGCTTTCAAAGCATGCCCTCATAAGACTATGGATCAGAGGACCGTTGAGGATTACAGGCGCTGTGTCATGAAAGCCAAGCTAACTGAGAAGCATTGCAAAGGTAACTGCATAATAGCTTTTAAGTTTTATTTTTTAAGCGACACATAACTTTTATCTTTACTTTATGTTAACAGGTGTGAAAGAAGGATGCGAGTTCAACTCTCTCAAATATTTTCATGCAACAACTCACTTGGTCCCATGCCTTGCACATGACTTATTCGAGGGTGTGGTCTCATGGGACATGGCTGGTATTATAGCAAGATTTGTTTCTAAGAAGTACTTTACTTATGACTTACTAAACAGAAGAATCAAGGCTATTCAATGTGTTGGTGGTGATGCTCCTAACAAGCCAGCATTAGTGCCGAGCAAAGGCAACAAACTAGGAGGTCATGCGATACAGAATTGGACCATGCTCAGATTATTTCCATTTATTACTGGTGATCTAATAGAAGACTATGAAGAACCTGGGTGGCAGCTGTTTTTGCAACTTAAAAATCTTTGTGAATACTTCTGCGCTCCATCTCTTATGAAGACTGACATTCCATACATCAAAGATGTCCTACTGCCAGAATATTTTAAAACAAGAGCATCAGTCCTCAGCCCTAAAAAGTATCCTCTGAGGCCCAAACATCATTTCATGGCTCACTACCCAGAATTAATCTTGCGATACGGGGTGCTGTTGTACTTTTGGACTCTATCCTATGAACAAAAGCACAAATTCTTCAAGCTGGTAATGAGAATGTGCCGAAATTTTATAAACCCAGAGTATACGTGTGCTGTACGGCATCAACTTAATTTTTGCTGTGTTTCCTCTGGCTTAATGTTCCCCAAGGGATGTAAGGAAAACGGACCCAGAGTGTTGACTTGCTCCGACTATTGTGATGAGCTTGGTGACTTCATCAAAAACCTTGATTTGGGTCAAGACTGGCGGTGCTGCAAAGGAGTCAACTTCAATGGACTTGTGTATGAGATTGCAAACCTTGTTCTGATGCCCTCCACTGAAGAAGGATGTGTCAGAGCAGCATTCATCAGGGTAATTGCTACCAGGCATAGCTCTCTTTACTTTGTATTAGAAGCTTTTGAAACTGAAACAAGTACTGAAGAAGGAATATGTTATGTGCCGTCTCAATTGAAGGGCCAGCTAGCCTGGATATCAGCCGCAGAGCTTCAATACCCCGTCTGTCACCCAGTTTATATTTACAAGGGAAGACAATGTATTTCCCTGAAGTACAAACCACTTTAATACATAGACCAGGCAAAGAAACTGATTCTCTAATACTTGCTTGCCACACATTAGTTTTGCATTGAAGCACTATTGTTTTAATTCAAAAACATTGCTGCATTTCTTTCAGGAACAACAGTTTATGACACAAGGAAATTCTTTTTTTGCATTGACAACACACCATTGACAACCGTGTCAAAATTTGCTGATGCTTTTTCAATGCTGTTTAGTTCATATTTTGTATTCAATATTGAATATCCACCCGATCTGTGTGGATTGCTCAACTTTACCCACAGGTATTCCACAAATAGTGCTAACTGAATGTTTTCTTGTTCTTTACGTAGTTTGTAAAAATTGTGTATGATTTTCCAACCTTTAGAGTAATTGCCCAGATCCCAGCACAGAAAGGAAGTAAATGTGCAACTGCTGCCCTAGAAAAATCATCGAACCAACGTGTGGTTAAACTACATAATAAGTTTGCCGAGTTCAAACAGGAAGTGGATCAGGAAAACTAAATTTTTATTCTTATAACTCTTATGTTTTGGTTTTCAAAGAAAAAAATGATATTTTATTTAGTACTGTGCAGAAAATTAATTTGCTGTCCTTTAATTTGTTTTTGTTTTTGCTTTGTTTCCCCCTGAACTACCATTTTCTTATTACATTAAGGTTGGTGCATCAAATTATAGATAAACAGTGGTGGGTGAAAATTTAATTTGGAAAGTGAATGATTCACAAATATGACAGTCAGCTGGAAAGGGGAGGAGTGAGGTCAGAGCAAAGATTTGGTGCTAAGCATATATTTAATGGTACGAGCCAAAATTGGAAACAGTTCCTTTTGCTTATGTGTGGTAAAGCTGAGCAGTGTCTTGAGCGAGCATTTTCTTGTTCCAAGGCAGATCTGGCGGCATTTAGCGGGGCAGGTTTGTTTCCTTTAGGCCATCCTACAAGAGGGAGAGGAATGAAATGCATAAAAGTGAGGTCGAGGGCACGTTATAAATTTCTAGTACAGCAATAGGGAAATCAAAAACATTCTGGAGAGGATGTTGAATAAAGTATACTGTGCTGGCGTGCCAGAGCATGAGAAAATAAACATACTGAGAAGTTCAAACGGTAGCCTCTGCTTCCCACTAACAACATACCTTTTTGATGAAATCAAATGGTTTCCAGTGCTTTCTGGTACGGTTAAGAATTAGCTACTGCAACTAACCATCCAATGCAATACCTGCAAAAGAAAAAAAAAAGGAAAGTAATGCCAGTGTGGTGTTGGTTTGTATACACAAGCGAGGTTAAAGCACCCCCACATACAGAGTGGAAAAAGCGATAAGTAAAGGTTGGCAGACGAGGAAAGCACAAAACGTAACTTCGCAAGCGTAAACAATGTAAAAAAAATGGCCAAGCGACGAAAAGAAAACTGTCGGAATCGCAAAGAAACGCCGATACCTCTGCAAGGTAAGAACAGACACGGCAGACGCTGCATGCAGACGACCACCGAACCATAATTGGCACTCACATGGTTATTCGCACACCTGGGAGTGGGGTGGGGGGTGATGTCGTCCGCACCCGCTGTTTGTTCGCAGTTTCAAAATAGTAAACAGAATGGACGCACCGATATTAACTCGCGATCTTGTCGAAAATACTTTGTTTTCTTTCATCAATTCGCGACACTTCTACCCGCGCGTCGCACAGCAAGAAAATGTTCCCCGTCCAGCTGCTTTACTGCTGCTCAAAGTTCGAACCAAGCCCGGTTTAAGAAAATCAGCACTTCAGACCCGGACTTTGTAACCAAACAAATAGTCTTCTGCAAAATTTGCTGACTGCCTAGCCTACCCCAGGTTCCGCAGGTATGACAAGGGAAAGCAGTGTCACTGTGTAAGCGTGGTGGCTCTCAATGAAATTACTTGATGGTTGAAAAAAAGTAGATAGGAGGGAAATAAGTGGTAGCTCCACTGAGCTCTTAAAAGGCATGTCAGCGTGATATCAAACATGTGTGTGTTGGTTCTATTAGCCTTCTATCTCTGTCAGAACCAGGGTATACGAGTGCCTTCACAACGCCATTGCTTTTTATTATTTTGTCTTGTATGAACAAAAATTTATCGCTGCTCAACGACAATTTCTAATTGCACAAGATAATCTCGTTGGGTAATGATGTTTCTCGTTCGGTAACAACTACTTGTTCTGTAACGACTGTTTATAAAACGACTGTATCATTTGCCTATTTGTCGTATTATTATGATAGATCATTCTTTTACGACTGTCCCGTACCAGGTGGGGTTGTATCTAAGCGACTTCTGTCGCTATCAAAATTAGCGATAGATTGGTTGTTAATTTACGACAAAATTTTTAACAGTGTAGTAACTAACTTTAATCGACTATCAGGTGAACAAGGTGGCCCGTCCCACCGTCGAACCTCGGTGCCAGTTCCGGTCCGCTCCACTGGCACCTCGGTTCGACAGGGGGACTTGGCCAGCTTGGCCTGCCGGCGGCGTTTGCGGGGGCCTCCGGCCACCGCCTCAAGTCACTCGAGATGTGTCCGGTGGTACATATTTTTGTAACGATTAAAATCGCTAACCTCAGCCCGTCCCGACTCGCAACGGAGTGCGCCTTGCACCACACGTAGCGGCCAACCCTAACCTAACAAATCAAACAATTATCATACAACAGAAACGCGACAAAATTTGAAAATTGTTGCCACCGTACGTTTATCTACGTCACCAAAGAAGTCTATCCTCTAAATTTGAACTTTCTCCGTGAACGATAAGTCAGCGCACACATAGAGGTGTGCGAACATGTTCGAATTCGAACGAACACGAACCGATCCGAACGCATTATTGTTCGATCGGGAACGAACAACGAGTGTCCGAACCTGAACTGTTCGACAGACCACGAAAAAATCCGTTCGGAACCGAACAAATTTATGAACGGATCAAAATGTCAATCAGAAAATCTCCAAATAGAATCAAGAAAATGTCATGCTTGGACTGCTTCTACTTGCTTTTTCTACATTCCTGCAAGCAATGCACCATTGGATTATTTGCATAGTCCCCTGGACCTTTACTTCTACTCGAGACTTGCTCTAATTAAAATTTTGGTTCTACGTTAAACTTAAAGAGTGAAATCTAGTTTTTAACTGCGATGTGTTAAATAATGCCGTATGTTCCTGTGAATGCGTATTTTTCTTTTGCTTTGCTTGTGTTCGGTTCGAATTTGAACAAGAACTGTTCGGTTCGGTTCGGGAAATTTTTAATAATGTTCGGTTCGGTTCAAAAATTTCAGATTGAAATCTGTTCGTGTTCGGTTCAAATCTGAACAAGCCTGTTCGCACACCTCTACGCACACACGTCCGCCCGAACGAACAAACAGTCGGCATCAGACTATAAGCCCAGCTCCTGCCCGTTTCTTCCGAAACGTGTCGGGACGGGCTAAAAAGGACATGGAATAGGACTACTTTAACGAAACACCAGCATAGTTACATGTTTCGGCCTGCAGCACGCTCGACCTGGCTGTTAAAGGTACTGTAGTACAGATGTGACGCTTGGTTCAGGAAATTCTTTATGGTGGTATTTTGGTCACGAAAAATGTCCATCTTCAAATCCATTGTGAGGGACTGCAATCTTTTGTCTGCAAGGATGCTCTTCCACCCCCGAGTCCTCTTGGCATTCTCCCCAGTATTGTGCAGGTGCACATCCAGATCAGCATTATGCTCCAGTAGAGCAAGGGCCTCAATGAAAAGGAATACATTGGGACGGTATGCTCCCACAGCATTACGCAGCATCTTGTTATGCGTCTCACAGGCATTGTTTGTTCTATGCAGCGCATCAAACAGGCTCATCCACTCATTGCGGTATATGTTATTCATCCATCGATCCTCAACATATTGGAAGAAATCCCACAACAAGTAAGCCACCACAAGATTTTCACGCCTAGCCTGTTCCCTGAGAATATTCAGGCCTGCCTGGAAGTACTGGGAGGGAAGGAGAGAAACGGCACATGACTTCCTTACATAGTCCAGAAGGCATGGGAAGTCCTTGCGGTATCTTAACAGTCTCATTGCCTGCACCTTTTTCACAAATGCCCGACACAGGTGCCACAGGCATCCAAGCAACTTCGCATCTGTAAAAGCATTACATTGATTAGTAAGCTTTCAAGGATGGACAGTTGGAATACAGGTTCAGAGGAACAATATATATATTTGCAGTTACGTGGGAAAGCGTCCTGCCATGCCTTCTGCTGCCCATTCTCCCAGTCTGTCATAATGACTTCTGGCTTGAAGTTTGGACAGATGTTCTTAATTAATTGAAAAACAGCTTTGTAAGCCGCAAAAGTTTTTCGTTCCATAAGAACCCGGCCCAATGGTATTACCTGAACAGCAGATAGTAATTGTTCAGTGACAATCCATATAAGACATTTTATTATTGGTAAATGTCAACGATTCACAAAAAATAATTAGGTACATCTGTCACTTCTGAAAGTAGTACAGACTTTTAAACCTATATGATTCAATTGTTTCTTTGTTGATCAATACATTTGGGATGAAAAGTAGAATCTAAAATGCTTTGAAACATTGCATTATTGTTTACTGGTGTGATTTTTTCTTTGCATAGGTTGTTAAAATTTCAAAAATTTCAAAAATATGGGACTATTGCCATAACTAGCAGAATATTTTTTAAAAGTTTCATATGGTAGGGGGTCCTTTGGTTCACCTTGAGTGAGTTCGTACTAATCCCACCCAAATCTGAGTCTCTGAGAATTTGGAAATGTGGTGATTATGTGGAATCACTCACATGGAATTGATCCCATATGTGCTTAGTCAACACTTAACTCTCGGACAGTTAAAATTGATTCACTTACAACAGATCGCCAAGTTGTCACCAGGACGAAGCACTGGCTTGATGCAGGAATAGCTGGCCGAGCCTTAAAGGTTCCATCAGACTGGACCACTTTCACTGTAGCCATAAAACGTAGCATCCTTGGTGAGAAGAAGGGTACATGATGGGACATATCAGTTGCCGTTACAGATCCGGCATACAAGTTCTCACTCTGGTCGACCGTCTTGGCAATGTTTTGATTGTTGTTGAGGAGCAGCCTGGTGAGGTCCCGAAGTGATTGGGGCATGGGGGGATACTTCCGGCATCTTGCCCGGTACAGGGTGCTGCGGAGCCTCCTTAAGGTCATCCTTGATCTCACATTCTTTGAATATCTGAAAGGAAGATTTATTAAGCACCAAACTTTTGCTTATTCTGTTTGTAACACTACGTACACATAATAGTCCCTTACCGCCTATCCCTCCTGGCTTCATCGACAATGTCTTTGAAATTGACAAAGCGTCTAGCGTTTTGGACATTTTGCACCACATTCTGGCGGAAATGTCTATCCCCGACAAAATCCGGATCTGGGGGATGATTGTGGGGCTGAGTCTCACGAAACCCTCCACCAATCCTAAGGATTGCCCGGCCATGACAGTTCTCCTTTCTGAACTGTGCACACTTGAAGTACACAGAGCTTTTTGTGTCAACATTGTAGTGGTACGCGTAACCACCATTGCCTAGGTGGTAGTAGTGCGTACCCTCTTTAAACCCATTCTCTCTTATAAGTCTGACCGCATCTACTCCATCAGAGAGAAAGGTCAAAAAGCACAGACTGCAAGCAAGATGACAAAAAGAAAACCAAAAACATTAGCCCCGGATATTCCTTAAGCAATGCAGCTCTTACCAGCATATCAGGCACTTACCCCAGTAACAGTACAAACGCAAGAAGCTTCATCCTCGCAGAAAGCTTTCTACATTAGCGCAGCTGCACACTAGGGGCACTCCTCTTCCTGAAGCATTACAAACACTCGATCCTATGAAGCAGGAGGTTAAGCCCGGAGAGACAGCGAGAGAAGCCTGTCGCTGCTGCTTGCGATGGTGCTGAGGACGTTTTTTTCCCGCGCTCAGCCTGTCTTCATCACGTGACTGCGGCGACTAATCACGGGTGGCGAAAAGAGCGGGAAGGCGGGCCGCTCTGCAAACGATAGTATCTGCGAGTTTCACGATTTCATACAATTTTACAGTTGTTACAAAAAGAACCTTGAAGTAGGTGCCATAATCAGAGTATTGGGATTCATAATTCAACGGTTTCATCGGACTTGGACACTCCTAGACCGCAAAAACGGCTGCGAAATAAATGACGCGAATCCGCCGTTCAGGTCGGGGTACCTTAGATGGTCATTCCTCGAACAACAACGTGAATGCCAGAAATCACCGTTTTCTATTTACCCACAAACGGTCGAACATATCGATCTCAGCTGCTAGGGGATGCAAGGTGGGGATGCAAGTAGACATCACCCCGAAATTCAGGTGTGTTCATAGTCTAGGAACTGAGAAATAAATGATAATGTAGGCGCGGCTGGTGCGTGGCGGGCTTGCCTACGAAGCAAGGGGATGACTTTTATCTCGCTATAACTGAGCCAATTCTTAACCGAAATCGTAGATAAACGTAGTTTGGGAATCCCGAAGACCCCCCCCCCCCCCCCCGTCTTGCTAATTAGGTGAAAATTGTGTCAGATCATTATTTTAATATGAGCCTGGTGGGCATTGAACCCGGAACTGCGTGATCTTCCGAGAGCTTAGTAGTGACATACACCAACACTTTTTGTCTGAAAAGTTTTTTGATAACACTGATAACGGCCAACCGGCAGAGGTCTGAATCGCTAGAGCGCCTAGTGACTGACCGGCCATGCAGCGAGCAGTAGGTCCCTCCTAAGTTGTCTCTGGGATGGGGGCAGGGTTGCACTGGGTACCCTCAGGGCCCCGGCGGCCCGAACGGTCGAGCCCCCCCCCCCCCCCTTTTTATTAAAATGTATTGGAAATAAGCCCGGCTTCTGTCCGCTTCTACCAAAACGTGTCGGGACGGGCCAAAAACAAACAGCTGAGGGCACAGGAGCCTTCTAAGAGAACTGTTTCCAACAACATTTCTATTTGTGCAACAATGCAGTCGAGTGCCTACCCCTTACTAAGAAGTGGCTACATTCCACTCCGTTGGTCAGGTGGCTGTCATGTTTTATTTTATATCTGTAAGACTGTTGACGCTTTTTTCAAAATATTGTTCTGAGGGCAAGGGTGGGTACCTTGTCAACCACATTAATTGAGTGGCAGCCCCCTCCGGGCGTTTAGTTGGTCTCCAACCCCCTACTAGTGTTAAACTCTCTGCATATCCTTTTGCACAGGGCCCTAGTCCGGCCCGGGGCCGGATCGCCGCCCTGGCCAGTCCGAGACTAGATGGGGGCACGACTCGAGTTGAAAGAGGGACCCGAAAATATGAGCGAGCGGCCGGTGTGGGAATCCCGCCGAAAGCTTGGCATTCACCCATCAGCCGAGCCACGCGCACTGGCCGGGCGACTCACCGGTCGTTCCGGGTCACTGGTGTCCCGGGAGACACCTGATTGACGATCGTTCGTATCGGTGCATTCCCTAGGGGCTATCGGGTCATCATTGAGGATGTCCGCGCTGTCGTCGGGTAGACGTATCCGCGGGGTTGGCCAGTTCCCGCGTGGACGGCGTCTGGTGGGTAGGCAAAAACGATGTGTGCAGCGCGTGCGGGCCGGCCTACCCCGGAGTTCGCAGGCGCTGGCCCACGGCCGCCATTTACGGTTTTGCGCTAGGTGAGCATTCTAGTGAGATTTTAATTTGAGAGGAGTGCTTTTCAATGGTGCATTCTTCACAACGCTTTTGATTGCACAACTTTGTCTTTAAAATTGAACTTTCTAAGGCATAAATTACATAAAACCAAAAAGTGTGGTGGGGTTGTATGGCGGGGAAAAAGAAACAAAGAAGCCGAAGTTCAGAGTCGGGGACTTCGTCAGAATCAGTAGAAAAAAGCAAAGATTCGAAAAAGGATACAACTGGTACTGGAGCGAGGAGATTTATAAGATCTCTCAGGTCATTCCTCATGACTTGCCGGAGTACCGGTTGCAGGATCTCAATCAGGATAAGATTGAGGGTACGTTTTATGAGCAGGAGCTTCAGAAGGTCACGAAGCCCGAGGCCTTCCAAATAGAATATATAGTGCGGTCGAAGACTGAAAAAGGCATTCGCAAACACCTTGTTCACTGGAGAGGTTATCCTGAGAAATCTCGGTCTTGGATTCTTGACAGCGACCTCATCACGAGCTAAGATGGATTTCTATGCTTATCTTCCTAGCAATGCTAGTCCCGATGTTTATCCTGACAACAAAACATCTTATTTTAAAATCAAACTCTCTAAGAGAATGGAATTGCACGGGAGATGGCAGGCAGCTCTCATCGAGCTCTATTATCCTAACACCGTAGCACAAGTCCTTGAAGGTGAAAATGAGATCATTATCCAGTCTGATCATATCGTCGACACCGTGTATGTACAGCCAGGAACGTATCCGAACAAGGAGGAATTTCTTGTGGCTATTCATCAGGCCTCAAGGACGTTCGATAACGACATTCATGGGAAAAATCCTTTCGAGGAGACATCCGACAGACGCCTTGTGTTGGACGCTTTTACTCAGGATGCCAAGGCGACGGTCACTTTTTCGCCACGGCTGGCACTCCAGCTTGGACTGGAGCATCCCGGCCCCTATCCTGTGAACGAGCGTCTACACGCAGCTAAGCCCGTCGATATCTCTCTGGGCATCCCCTCTCAGATGTTCGTGTACTTGGACATCTTGTCAGATCAGATCGTGGGGCACACAAGGGCACCGCTCCTGCGTACGGTACCCCTTAGTACAAATACGACGTACAGTAGCATGTCGATTTTTCACTGTGAGCACCCTATCTACTTCGAGTTGAAGACAAAGTCTTTCGACACCCTGGAAATAGATATAAGGGACCACGCAGGCCGATACGTGCCATTCGATCACGGAACGTTGACGCTGCTAGTGCACTTTAAACAGCTGTGATGGCTCCTCAGACGCACTACAACGACTATTACGTGAATCAGGCGGGCGGCGGCGGTGCCGGAAATTATTACGCGGGCGCCCCGTATCAGAAAGGCTACGGCATAGGCTCCTGGCTCGGCGGCCTATTTCGATCGGTTTTACCGCTGTTCCGGAGCGGCGCGGCTGCTGTCGGTCGGGAGGCGGCGCTCCGGAGGTGCGATTCTCAACGACGTCGCGGCTGGTCAAAATCTGAACGATAGCATGAATAAACAGATGCAGGAGGTGATAAATCAGCCAAAGCGAAAGGCAGAGGCCTCTATGAAGGACGCTGGGACTATAAAAAGGGGCAGACCACGCAAAGCGAACCATTCTACCGCTAGCGGTCGTACGAGAAACACGTCAGAGGGCAAGGACGAATTCGATAAGTAATGGCTTTCATGCACCCACAGTCCCATGAGTGTCTCCGCTCAGAACTGGATTTGTGGTTGGTTCCACCCACCCAAACCGTTCTCGAGGGAACACACTGGGTGCCTTACAAACCACTCACAACTCTCGATGCTGCAAACACCGTAGAATTTTCGATTCCTGCTGTGGGTCATGAGTACATCGACCCAGCCCACACGATGCTGTATGTGAAAGCAAAAATAGTCAAGGCTGATGGCACAGACATAGCAGCTGCCGACAACAGCGATGCTGCACCGGTTAATTACGCTCTCCATGCCCTCTGGAGTCAAGTAGACATCAGTCTTAATCAGAAAGTGATATCTCACTCCAGCATGACCTATCCTTACAGAGCTTACATCGAGTCTCTTCTAAATTACGATACAGCTGCAAAAAATTCTCACATGACACAGAGACTGTGGTACGATGACACGCCTGGTCATTTCGATTCTCTGAATGACGAAGAAAACACAGGCATTGCCCAGAGGCGTGACCTCACAGCAAGAAGCCGTACGTTTGAGATGGTGGGTCCCCTCCATATCGATTTTTTCAACCAAGACAATTTTCTGCTGAATAACGTAGAGCTCCGTATAAAACTGATCAGAAATCGTGATGCGTTCACACTCACGTCCACAGCTGGGACGGAGAAGATACGTCTCCTTGACGCTACACTGTACGTCCGGAAAGTCACTGTCTCCCCCTCTGTTCTGCTCGCACACGTGCAAGCCTTAGAGAAAGCTCCTGCCAAGTACCCCGTGAATAGAGTGGACATTAAAACAGTCACAATCACCCAAGGGCTGAGAGATAAAAATGTCGATAATCTGTTCATGAATCAGATGCCCCAGAGAGTGATTATAGGGTTTGTGGACAATCGTGCTTTTAATGGCGATTTTGCACGGAATTCCTTTAACTTCCAGCACTTAAATGTGAACTACCTCAGTCTGATGGTAGACGGTCATCCCGTCACGGCTCAGCCACTGACACCTGACTTTCCTAACGGACTGTACATGGAAGCGTACAACACACTCTTCTGTGGGACAGGCATTCATTGGAAGGACGAAGGCAATAACGTCAGTTTTGCCGCTTACCCTGGCGGGAGTGCTCTGTACTGTTTCGACCTCTCTCCAGATCTGTCCGCAAACGAACCCCACTGGAATCTCCAGAGGCAAGGGACACTTCGTCTTGAAGTGAAGTTCGGAGCTCCTATCGCTGCACCAGTGAACTGCATTATTTATGCAGAGTTCCAGAACTTGATCGAAATCGATAAAAATAGGAACGTGATTGTTGACTATAACGTCTGATCATGGACGAGGGCTTAGACGGTGGTACTTTAGACACGATGATGCGAACGGACAAACACATCGCTCCTCTCTATGAAGGTGTTTTCGCGTTGCCAAGACGTTTAGATAAACGGCCAGCATTACTCAAATGTAACACAGATCCTATCTCAAAACCAGGGTCTCACTGGGTAGCTTTCGATGTCGATCAGAACGGGGCCGGAGAGTTCTGGGATTCTTACGGTATGCCGCCAATAGTACCACAGCATCGCAAATTTTTGGACAGAGTGTGTAAAAAGTGGACATATAATCACAGCAGTTTACAAGCCATCGATTCTAAAGTGTGTGGAGAGTATTGCGTCCTATACTTAGCACACAGAGCACACGGTTACACGTTGCACAAATTTGTGAAAACATTATTCACAGACAATGCAGAAAAAAATGATGCCTTAGTTCGGAAAATGTTCAAGCACATGTACACTGCTCACTGTATACTCCCTAATAATAAATCACAGGGGTGTACTTCAAGAAAAAAATAATTCTTAAGTTTCTTTTTTTTAAAATAAAAAAAATTGTAAAACAGAAAAAATATTTTCACAAAAAATTTAAAAACAGAAAAAATTTTACAAAAAAAATTAACAAAAAAAATTTAAAACAGAAAAAAAATATTGCGGTTTTATATAGGCCTACTGGGGATAGAAATTTCCGCACAAAAAAATTCTAACGACTGCATCTAGCTTGCCTCTAGGGCGCAGTAGGAAACAGCTAGGGAAATTTCTCGCTTTGAAGTAGGTACTTACCGCTGGCAGCACACTAAACTCTTATGTACTTTTTTTATCCATAATTTTACGCATAATTTTGTTATGCGTAAGCTACGCACAATTTTCTCCATAATTACGCAATAACATAAAACCGCCCACCCTTTTTTAAAATTGTTGTCAATATTGTACATAAGTAACGCATAAAATTATCCATTACATGTTATCCATAATCTTACGCATAAAATACTGCATATGCTTCACCAGACTCGGGCAGTGCAGCTGAAAATTGTACATAAGTAACGCATAAAGTTATGTGTAACAGGTTATCCACAACCTTACGCATAAAATGCAGCATAAGCCTGACAAAACTCAGTCAGATATTGAAACCAGGTGGGAGGGTTAAATGAGTATGTAGCAATGAGCTTTTCCAATTTGCTTTCAAAACAGATCGGTTGTTACAAAGTCTTGTAACAGTAGGCAGCATTGATTCTCAATGGTAGATTCCCTCCCTCAGTGACTACGAGCAGGTTCCCAGCCTATTCAGCAATGCTGAAATGTGAGGTTAGTTTTTCATTTTAATTTAACTTAACTAACAAGTAGAACGCTAGTTTCATAAGTGACGGCGAGGTTGAGATGCGTTGGTTCATTCCGAAAACGAAGACGAAAGCTTGAGAGGATCAGACGCTAGACGAAAACAAAATAAGGCTTACCTATGCAGGCACGAAATGTAAACAGGAAAATTTCAACCACCGAAAAAAAAAAACGTAGTCTGCTCCCTTTCTCTCGAAACACGGCGATGTCTTGTGCCAAAATACTAGTTTTCTGACTCAGAAAACTAGTGTTTCGGCACAAGACATCGCCACACGTAATGTAAACACAACAAGTAGCAGAAGATGTTTCGCGTGAGTATTTTCGTGTATGCTCGTGGGTGTTACGGGACAGCTCCCAACAGTAAGTGCGTCCTAACTTGGAATTTTTAATTAATGTGAATTTATTACGGCAGTGAGGTTTTATAACGAATCGATTCAGTGTAATAGTCTTGTGAAAAAAACAATCGGTCATTCATTATTTACACGGGAGACCCCAGCGACGGTGCTGCCATCTTGCGTCAACAGTGTTGCCGGATTGGGATGAAAACAGGCCACCACAGATCTCGTGAGTCCGCAGCCAAAAAGCGAAAGGCACGAAACAGCCAATGGGCTTTGATCCATTTAATTCAAAATACTGCGCGGTCCAGCCAACGAACAACGAACGACGAACCTCGGCAGAAATGTAACAATGTGGCTTAATATGATTTTTATCGCATATTGCTTTATTTCTTTTCGCATTTTCAGTTTGAATAGCCAATAAAAACCACTGAAGTGAAGGTTATGTTGTGGTCATTATGTATTTGAAATAGTTTCATTAATTCACGATTGGCTGCCTTGGCGTAACGACACAGCGCGGGGCGGGATGGTTGTTTCGTAACGGCTAACGGCCATTGTCGTTAGGTTTTGCCAGCTGGAAGTGTTTGGTGAAGTGTATGGTTACAGGCCCAGATCCTTCTCTTTGGTAACAGGTGATTATTTGACTGGTAAGAAACGTTCCTCTACGCGTCGCACATCTGTCCAAGTTGTGTTGTAAGTTGTACGTGATTGTTCCCTTGCAATTTTATTCCTTTGTCTTCTGTATTGTCAGGTTCATAAATGGCACTCGACACAGCAGGTTTAGGCAGGGCCCTGCTAAAGCGGGGCATGAGCCAACATGTAGTGGACCGAATCATTGGTGAGTGAGGACCGCTTTATGAATTTCCAATCGCTTTCAGTTCAAAGCTACCTGAATCTGCAACGTGGTTCACATGTCCGGCTTTGACCCTCTTGTGAAAAATTTTAACTTTCTCAAAATCCTTTGGCATACCTAGAGTCATGGAGGCCAGGGCCAAATTTGGTTTTATTAACATTATTGTTTCTTCCTGTTTCAGAAGAGGAGTTTACCTGGCAGTCACTGCCAAAAGTGACGCCAGAAGTTTTAAGAGCCATGGGTTTCAAAGGCAATGACATTGTCGAAATTTTGTCCATGAAGGACACAATTGAGTAGGCCATGTCTGATGAAGAAGAAGAGGGGAGTGATGGGAGCTCAGGGGTGGCCCTTGAGAAAGTAAGTGACTTTATAATTGACTTTAATAAATGCTAGATTGGTTTTATGATTATGATCATTTTTTTAGGAATATGATGATGTTTTGCTCCGCTATTTTTCACCAAGCGATGTTGATGAGCTGAGTGTGTATGATAAAGAGTCTCTTGTGAACCAATACCAGCGGTGGCAAATGGCAATTAAATCAAGTATGTATTATATAAGTGCTATTATCACCATCCTTTCATTCTTTTTGCTAGACTCCTATTTTTGTTCTAGACTTACCAAAACCAGATGCATGTAAGCCCAAGTTTGTGGCACAAGCAGAGGCACGGAATCAGAAGGCCCAAAAAGTTAAAAGAAAACTAGACACACAAAAAAAGGTTTGTGGTCCTGTTGGATATTGGATATATGTGATGAGTATGATTGAACACATTCAGTGCCAAACTGTGTCTGTCTTTTACACAAGGATGATGGAAACTATACACTGAGGTCGAGGGGAAGACGAGAAATCCCAAATGCTGCTCAGAAACTTATGGGAAATAGCAGCAAGGATTCCAATAATGTGGCTGAAAGCAGTGGGAAGAAGAGGAAAACCGACAATGAGAAGGAGGTTTGTGATGGGGTATTACCCGGCCGAAAATGCCGGTTACGATCCCGGTTACGAGCCCGGATCGTGATCGGTTTTGGTTCCCGATTACGTTCGTAAATTGGGACCGGTCCCGAGGTTTGTTCCGGTTACGATCGGTTGCGTGATCGGGATTTGCCCGGTCGGTCCGGACGATTACGATCGCGTACCGGCCCCCCGGGTTACGACCGGAACTTCGTGTTCCGGTCACGATCACGACCGGAACTTCGTGTTCCGGTCACGATCACGACCGGAACCTAGCGTCTCGGTCACGACCATGACCGGAACAGCCCGGCCCCGTGCCGGGGCTATGGATGACGCCACTAGCGCCCGCGAGAGCCGGGCAGGCCAGCCCACGCGCGCCACCTGCTGAAAAGCTGAAATGCCTCGGTAGCTACATGAGTATTCTCAGTGTTCTTAGCAAGCAAGAATCCACTGACCCCTCGTTCCGACCAGCATAGCAATACAGTATCATGACAACTTAACAAAAAAATTATCCATATAGTTTAATTTAAATGAAGTAAATGAAACTGGCTTTTCAGTGGGAAGAGTTGCCGTCCATTATACTGTCACAATTGTCACGCATATCGTCACTTCAGAAACTTTCAACAATAAAGAATACTATGGGTGCAATATCAGAGGTCTGCACTTTGAGAAAGGGTACTGAAAGATACTGAAAGATTGTACAAACATTTAATTTGCAGAAACATTGTGAAGATAAAATGAGCAGTCTCATAGCAAAATTGAACAAAAATACAGGGAATCCAAATAAAATAGCTGATCACAAAATCTTTCCTACAAAAAGAAAATGAGATGGATCCAGTCACATACATAATCATTTTAAAACAAAATAATGTCTTGGCTAGTAAGCCCACAAAAACTATTATGTCCATAAACATTAACAAAAATAAAGAAGATTAAAAAAAATAGCTTATCACACATAATTAGTTTTCTATAAGAAAGAAAATGTGATAGACAGTCTCGACAGTCTCATAACAAACACTTTCCTACAAAAAGAAAATGTGACAGATCCTGTCACATGCTCAATCATTTTAAAACATAAAATAATGTCTTGGCTAATAAGCCCACAAAAACTAGCATGTCCATAAACATTAACAAAAATAAAGGGGATTTAAAGAAAATTAGCCTATCACACATAATTAGTTTTCTAAAAGAAAGAAAATGTGATAGACAGGCTCATACATATAACATATAATCATTAAAAAAAAATATATAATGTCTTGGCTAACAGGTAAAGCCCCACAACAACCATTATTGCCATTAGGAAAAAATGGCACATCATTTTTTGTCCTTCCCCTGCCTGGGTTGTCTTCCGGCATCATAGCACTTATCAGTCAGCCATTTGGGAGCAAAATTAGCCAGGATGAACTCTTGCTGTTGATGTGACTCCCCCCGTGCCAACATCTTCCCAGTGAGCATGGCTGAAATACAGAACAATAATAATAAGTAAATGTTTGCCATACAAATTAATTACCAAGGGAGGAAACAGTAAGAATACCCTTGCACAGCTTCACTTTCTTGGGAGTGCAAGCCTTTTTATCTCCTGTGCACCGCATCCCCGTTCTCTGTTTCAAAGCCTCCTTTCCCCAGATGATCCCGGCACAGTCTTTGAAAAACTTGCTGTCATCCTTTCTCTTGCGCAGCACCTTTTCCCAAGTCTGTTTATTAATCTTCAGGCCCATTCCCACATGAACCTGGAAGTAGAAAGACAACAATTAACACATTTCTCATGGACACCCTGCTGGACCCGGTCCCTTGGTCTCAGGCTGACATTTGTGGAAACATGGCAGAAGGCCCCCAAAATGATTTGTACCAATATATCCACAAACTTTCATGTAATACAACTAAAATCAAGTTTTCCAAATAAACAAGTTAATGTTGGATTGCAAACCACAATGTTTTTAATTCAAAGAGAAAGGATACCAAAAGTTTGGATCCAGAGAAATAGTCAGATAATTTTATTTATAAATTAATTTGTAAAGTCATGAGAGGGAAGAACTAGATAGAGCATCAGATATGAAAATGGGCCCACCTGATCATTTTCACATTCAAGAGGCTTCACACCTTTCAGGTCATCAAAAATCCTCTTTGAAACCTCCCGAAGTTTTTCCTTTGTCCCTTTGTCCCTTTGCTTGTCCTCTCCTTCTTTGCTCTCAATATCTAGAAAACAGAAAAGTGCAAGAATGATAGAAGCCATGAGGGGAAAAAAAGAGGAGATGGACACATAAAAAATTCATGTTCATACCATTTTTGAAAGGGGACTGAACGATCTTTGATTCATGTTTTACAGTCACTGGAGTTTTCCTAACATTGCAAGCTGCAAGACAAAATTGAAACATGAAATGATTACTTTACACCCAAAAGCAAAGAGCATTCGTTCAGGGAATCCAGCAAAAACCATGCCTCACACCAGACCCAGACGGATGGAAGGAGATATTACTTGGACCCTAAACTTACGTTCCACATCAGACGTCTCACTGCTAGTGTCATCACTCTTATCCGAATCAAATAGAGACTTCTTAGCAGACACTATTTTGTCCAGGGCTGGAACAGCACACAATGAAGGTGATTTAACTTCATAACAGCTGCTACGACTATAGAAAGCGACTTTGGAAAGCGTTCCAGCACTGTACCTGCTGCTGGGGAGGATTTAGTTTCTTGGGGCGGGGAGGATCCTGTTTGATAAGGAGACCACAGAAGAGGTGAAGATTTGCCTGATTTAACTGGTGATGACTTAAATGAGATGGGAGAGGAAGATTTCAAAGGCAATACTTCCTTTGGGCCTGAAAGTAAAGAAAAATGTACAGTATCACTGGTAATACTAACTAATTGAAACAATACACCTCACTCTCAATATCAGTACACAAGAAGGACTCCAACACACATGACCAACCTGAAACCAGAAGTTGACGCTGGAGTGACAAGTTAAGGGATTTCAGATCTTCAACTTCAGACTTCAGATTTGAAATAATCTGCCTTTTCTTCTCTATCTCTTTTTGATAGGTTTTCAAATTACTCCTTTGATTCTTGACTTTCTCCTCTAATTCTTCAATTCGAAGAGAAGACTGTGAAAATTGTTTCTTTAACTCTGCCAATTGCACTGTAGCGTCATCAGGATCCTCATCAGAGTTTGAAACCAATGATGAACTGTCAGAACACTTTGAACTCTTGTAATAAACTTTCTTCGAGCAACTTCTTATCTTCTTAGATTTACTGCCAGTGGGCACCGATTCTGAACACACAAAGTTGTTGAGATATCAAACTATGGAATCATAAGTATCAAACTTTGTAAGAGAAACCTGCTTATAGCACCCCTGATTAAAATGTCAGCAGCAGATGTCTTATTCCCACAACAGACAACCTAGCCAACATTAAGCATCCATGTATACACCAGAAGTACATTTACCATTGTCAACTTGGGCACCAGTTTCACTCACATCTTCACAAATACGATTCTCTACTGGTGACAGAACTGTAGCATCCTCTGATCCAGATCCAAAACAAAGAGACAACTCATTAGATCTTTTTTTTAAATTTTCACAGTACCACCTGCTCACCCCCACCAAATGGCTTACCTTGCTCATTTGACTTCCAATCTTCTCTCTCATTTGGGACTTCCATATCAGCAGCCACATTCTTTCCGACAGATTGACTGTGGTCGTGGATTGTGATATGTGGTTCAGGTTCTACACAGAAGAACAAAACACAGAAAAAAATAATATTTATATATAGCATAAAAACATCATGGGACTAATAGCTAATATATATAACAAGACACACTTACTTTTCGGTGACTGTACTGAACTGTTTAAATCATGTAGCTTCTCATTGGCTTTAGGCTTTGTTGCATGGTCCTTTGTGACCTTCGGACAATCCCTCCCTTCAGACCACAGTTCCTTTGCAGCTGTTGATCTGCCAGATTCTGAATACAGAGGAAAAAAAGTCAAACAAACATTTCCTACACACTATAAAGCAAGAAAGTTTAATATCCATGTGATCTTAAATGCATGACACACTTACTGTAAGAAGATGACTTAATCCGTTTATCTCCATTCCGCTCTTCTCCAGTTCTGACCCCGGTGGTTTGTGCTTTAGCAGTGATAGACGATTCGTTCCCCTCTGGCACCTTCTTTGCTGATTCTGTACACAGAAAAACATACAGTGAAATCTACAACTGTGCGAAAGTTCTAACTGCATGGTCTGTTAATTGACCACGACAGTTTGCAGTTCTAAGTTCTTTAGAGGGTTTCAGATAGTCACCACACTAGTACACTTATCACCCATAGAAATAAAATTGAGTAAGAAAAATAGACGTTGCTGAATTGCTTAACTTTGAGCAATTACCATAACAAACTTACGATTGTCCAGCTTTACTTCATCCAACAACTTGGAGGTTTCATTCATACGGCGCTTCCTTGCCACTACCTCGGGATCCTCATCTGACCGCTGCAACAAAATGGTACAATGGGCATTAGTCAGGCTCGAGGCACAAAGCAATCATAGCAGCAATCCAGTATTGGTTACTATTCTATCGCAAAATATGACACAAGTAACTCTAACGAGACTGTACAGTAACTCAGACAGAAGTCTGTCAATGACAAAACACTTCCGAATATCGACAAAGCACAGAACATTGCTTACCTTCTTTCGGGGTTTCTTGAGAGGCTCGCTCATTGGCTTACAAACCGTGTTATCTTGCAATGGGAATGTCATTGGGAGCCTTATTTTCAATTCTTTCGCCTTCATTCGTACCTCTTCGACAGTTGCTAGAAACAAAAAAAGGGCATATCATTAATGTCACAGCACAGAGTACTTTATACAAATCTTGATAAGTTGGATTTGCTTACCTCCAACTAATAACACGCGCCCTGGATAGTATCCATCATGGTCAGCATCATCGTCATGATAACTTTCCTGCCATTTCACGAGAAATTCCCTGTTAGGAATGTCATCAGCACAGGAAGGTTCAAAGCCCTTCACATCCTTGGTCAGGATGAGCACTTTCAGTTTCCTCCCATCTTTGAATTGGAAAAGTGAGTACTTGGTCATGTTGAAACTGTTGACAGAGACACAAAGAATGGGTTATGTTTGATTCAAAGAAACGCTTCCCTCGAAGTAGAGGCCACAGCAGCCTTGCATGGCGACGCCATGCGCGCCTAACTGACATGGTAGCGAACGGTTTGTACTCTAGCAGGAGAGCAATATAGTAAAGCGCAAGGAAAACGATCACGACATAACCTTAGGCAACGGTAACGGAAAGGCTTCAAAGGAGAGAACCAGTTTACCACTGAAAAGACGTACGCCTCTTTCACATCAAAAAGCACTCCCGTCTTTGTGCAACTGGCTTTAGGCAACTGGCTTTAGGAAACATTTGTTTGAAAGCTGACACCCATTAAACAGCAACAAGATGACGGTTACAACACCCGTTGACAGAAATCTACTTTATAAGAAATCTGGACGTAGCCCACAGTATTAACTTGCAACAAAGCTATTTTACCACAATCACTCCAGCGAACACACACCCAACGCCGAGGGGTTTTCGAAGTCGAGTGCGTCGTTGTTCGAACCGGTAGACGGGCAAGATGGCGTCGATTTCCTTATACCGAGCCTACCAACCGGAAACCTGCATCAGACCCTGCGGACATAACGTCTTTACCATGACAGCATGAGTTAAAACAGTTACGTTGATTTAAAAATTGAAATAGAATATTTTTCTTGCCAGTTACTGCTTTCAGTTTAAATTTTACTGCATGGACAACAGCGCATACGACAGTTGGCACTTCTAACCTAACCAACATTATACGCAGCGCGCATGCGCACGCTAGTCTTCTGTCTGTTTCACTTTGCCTGTCCGCTGTTACCCGTTTCCATTGCCGCAGGGCTCTCTTTGCCTTTATCTTCCCTCTCTGGCTTGGTGTCACGGCCGTTCCGCCGGATTGAAGATGGATTCGAGTGATTCCGATGCTGAGCCACCCAGGAAAAGAAGGTCGTACAAGTCTTACCTTGACGCAGGCCAGCAGCATTCAGAACCTCCACGCTCAACAGTGTGGAATATTGAGGTAGTCCGTGCCACCTGCAACCGTCCGCTTAAGTGCAATTCTAGCAATTTCAATATTGGAAACTGTGCAGTAGTTTTGTTAGTACGAAATCAAACTCTTTGCATCGTAACCTTACTTTGAATGTTTGTTTTTCCATGTTATCTGCTCCAAAAGTCTGCTGGAGAGAAGCAGTGCAGTGAAAGACAACAGTCAGCAGACGAAACTGTAGATCAGCAGGTACGAATATATAATTACTTACGTTAGGAAGCTTTTTAAGGGATAGCACAATTTTGCTTTCTCTTTGGGTGTACAGTAATCGTTTCTGTGTTTGACTATCCATATTATTTTATCGTCTCAGATTGATTCGTCGTTAAGTTCCAACTCGTCAGGCGAGTTATGTCAGTTAAGGAATGCTGGAGGTCGTACTACTACAGAGGTAAAAAATATAAGCAATATTTCATTATGGGTATGTTGTTTCATGTGAGTTTACCTACCCTTTTTTTGAAACAGAGAGGGCCAGATCCCAACTCATCACATGACAGCTCATTGAATGATGACACTGATAGCCAAGCAAGAGGCCGTTTATCTGATGGTGGTGTTGAAGATTATAATGAAGGCATGGACTCCGATGGAGACAGCAGTGGTGGTGGTAGTGCTCATGACAACCAGTCTACGAACAACCAACCATGTCATCCCCTTCCTCTGTCTCCTGGTCGTAGACAAACTGCTGGACAGGTAAGAAAATTAAATGCGATAATTTATTATACATCCGAATGTTGTTTCATGTGAGTTAACTTATGCTTTTTTTAAAAACAGAGTGGACGAACTCCCAACTCACCATGTTATGAATCATCGATTGATGACTCTGATAGCCAAGGAAGGGCCCGTTTATCTGATGGTGGAGTTGAAGATTATAATGAAGGCATGGACTCCGATGGAAACAGCAGTGGTGGTGGTAGTGCTCATGACAACCAGTCTACGAACAACCAACCATGTCATCCCCTTCCTCTGTCTCCTGATCGTAGACAAACTGCTGGACAGGTAAGAAAATTAAATGCGATAATTTATTATACATACGTGTTGTTTCATGTGAGTTAACTTATGCTTTTTTTAAAAACAGAGTGGACGAACTCCCAACTCACCATGTTATGAATCATCGATTGATGACTCTGATAGCCAAGGAAGGGACCGTTTATCTGATGGTGGAGTTGAAGATTATAATGAAGGCATGGGCTCCGATGGAAACAGCAGGGGTGGTGGTAGTGCTTATGACAACCAGTCTACGAACAACCAACCATGTCATCCCCTTCCTCTGTCTCCTGATCGTAGACTAACTGCTGGACAGGTAAGAAAATTAAATGCAATAATTTATTATGGATTTGGATGTTGTTTCATGTCGGTTAACTTACGCTTTTATTAAACACAGATTGGACCAGATCCTAACTCGTCCCCTGATGGCTCATCAAGTGATGACTCTGACAGTGAGCATAGGGGTAATTTTTCTGATGACATTGAGGATTTCAGTGAAGACATGGACTTTGATGATAACAGCAGTGGTGAAGTTGCATGTAACACCTCGTCTACTGATAACCAACCTCAGCATCCGCCTCCTCCACTGCTTCAAAACCAACCACAACATCCACCTCCCCCGCCTCCTGATTGTGGACTTATAGAAAAACTAAGAGGAGAATACGCGCAGAGAATTGAAGATCGTGTTGCGGCATCTCGGGGTGAAGTGCTTTTGAATTTACAAGAATTCTTTAGACAACATCCACAGCCTCTCACTGCCCAAGAAGACCTTCACAAATTGATCAACAGTATGTTTTATAAAGAAATTGTGCCAGAAACAACGTATAAACTAGATAAACTTTATTCTACTGCTATCAAGATTCGGTATTATTTTTATTGTTCAAAGTGTTTCTTCAGCTTTGGTGAAGTGCCCAATTATAAAGAAGTGAGGGTTAAAACGTGTGATGTTTGTAATACTGATAATATTGTATATGATTTGACTAAGGCTAGTTTCTTTATCATTATTGAGTTTATAGATCAGCTGCAACTTTTACTTAAAGATCCAAAAATAGCGGAGGCTTTAAAAAATCCTAATGAATTTCTGGACAATGGTGATAGTATGAAAGATTTGTTTGATGGCTCAGTGTACAAAAAATTTGTAGAATCATTAGTATTTTGTGATAATCAGTATTTCATGAGTTTTTGTGCTTGTACTGATGGTACTCCCATATTTCAATTCTCTTCAAGCTGCTCCATTTGGCCAATTTTTATAAGTGTTAATGAGTTGCCTCCACATCTTCGAATGGCCAATATACTTATAGCTGGGTTGTGGTTTGGTAAAAGTCATCCGAAAATGGACCTCTTCCTAGAACCATTCTCGGATTATATTGTAAGATTGTCTGATCCTGGGTTTTCACTCAATGTATTAGGCAATGTGAGACTTTACAAAGGGTATTTGCTTGGGATGTGCATGGATTCAGGAGCAAGGGGCTCAGTTCAATGTGTCCACAGTCATATGGGGGAAAGCTCGTGTAACTGGTGCCTCCATCCAGGAGAAGTGGAAGGTGGTGGTAGTAACGCTAGAAAGTTTTTACAGTTTGACTTGGAGCCGGCAAAGAGAACTACTGAGCAAATGATAAGAGATGGAAGAGCCGTATTAGAGTTACCTGGTGAAGATAATCATATCAATGGAGTCATGGGTCTCTCTCCTCTCTTACGTTGCCCCAAATTTGATATTGTTGACGGAATGGTTTTGGACACACTACATTGGGCTAGTTTTGGTATTGCAAGAAGAATGGGAAAGCTGTGGCTAGGGGAGACAAAAAAGAAAAAGAAGAAAGGTAATGCAAATGAAAGTGAAGCTTTAACCCCTTTACCACAATATTATGTGGGGACCAATGAAACTGTGGCTGTAATTAATTCAAGGATTTCTAAAGTAAGACCTCCTCGAGAAGTGAGAAGACATCTTCGGGACCTCAGTGTGATCCATGATTATACTGCTAGGGAGTGGGAAAATTGGTTATTGTATTATAGTGTTCCTTTGTTCAAAAATATTTTGCCAGAACGATTTCTGAAACACTGGACCCTGTTTGTTCAAGCGTTTTATTTATTAATGAAAGCCGATGTAACTAGGGATGAAATTGGAGTGGCAAATATTTTAATGAAGATGTATGTGGATGGAGTTCATGATTTATATGGAAGAGGAGAACTTTCCTTTAACATGCATATTTCTAACCATGCTGCTGATAATGCTTTGAGGTGGGGTAATGGGTGGAGTGTCTCTATGTATGCGTTTGAAAATGGGAACAAATGTCTGAAGAGTAAAATCTATGCAGAGAGAGGCATCCCACATCAGGTCGTCAGAAGTTTGCAGAGAGATTCAGCGCTAAATGTTCTTAGAGCTTGTGCGTCAACAGCTCAATCTGAGGCATTCAGGCTTAGTATGGCAAGAAAAGAGGTAATTAAAAGCTTTTATGCAGGATCCGTATGGTGCTTAATGCCTAAAAGGTTTATACCCTCCAGGGAAGAACGCTGGCACTGTCAAACAGCTGGCATTAATTTTGAAAGTTTTATGCAGTGCACTAGAATAATTTTTAAGAACATTTGTTATGCTAGTGATAGAGGTAGGTCGAAGACTGATAACTCCTTTTGCTGTGTTGATGGCAGTTTTGTGAAAATTCGTAACATTATTGCTGACGAAACATCTGGTCAGGTCTTCCTCTTTGTCTCCAAAGTTAGATGCACACCCTATCCTTTGCCAGACTTGCCCAGAACCGTCACATCAGTAAAATTTTCACCATTCCTGTATAATGTGGATGTAGTTGAAGAAGGCTCAGCCATTATTTCATGTGAAACACTAGAAAGTACAATTTGTGTTTTCATGGAAGTAGATTGCAGGTTTTATAAGGGTAAATTTTTATCAGTTATGGCAAACACTTGTAATGTCTTTTAAAGAAAGTAGTACTGATTGATCTGTGATTTTGTTTAATCTTTTATTTTTTAATTTGACTTGGGTTTGCAAACTTCACTGAAGAAAAACACTTCTTGCTGTTTTCTGTCAAGATTTTATCTATATATGTCTATATATATTTATCGATATGAAAATACAATTTTTTTTTTGTGAAACTAAATTGTATGACTGACTGGCCCACCTGACTGACTGGCTCACCTGGCCCCATACCTGTTTAGAAATCATGCCTAGAGCCTTGTTTTATATTGTCCCCAAAACCTTTGGTTTAAAATTGAGTGTATTTCCTTCATCTGTGATAAGAACAAGTGTCTTAGATGTACTGAACTGTTTAATAAATTTAAAATACACTAAGCTGATTTTTTTTTTTGCCACACGCGCACCTCCAGGCTCGGACTGGCCAGGGCGGTGATTCGAAAATCGCCGCCGGGGCCCTGGGCAGGGCTGGGAATATGCGCAGAGTTAACACTAGTAAGGGGTTGGAGACCAACTGAACACACGTAGGGGGCTGCCACTCAATTAATTTGGTTGACAAGGTATCTGCCCTTGACCGCAGCACAATAATTTTATCAAAGCGTGAACAGTCTTAAAGAAATAAAATAAAACATGACCGCTTACCCGAACAACTGAGTGAAATGTGACACTATTTGGTAAGGAGTAGGCACTCGACTCCTTTGTTTCACAAATAAAAATGGTGTTGGAAACGGTTCATTTAGAAGCTTCCTGTGCCCTCAGCTATTTTTTTCTCAATACATTCCAATTCTTGGGGGGGGGGGGGGGGGCTCGGCCGTTCGGGCCGCCGGGGCCCTTAGGTAGCCAGTCCGACCCTGCGCTCCTCGACAAGGCCCCTCCCCTCTCCAAGGGCGTGCCGGTTGGGTTGCCTGACTAGGCGGGGTACCGACTTTGGGTTTGGGCTGCTCGGTCCGGCGGGGCGCCCAGCCCGCCTGCCGTAGCCGAATGGCTGCCACCTACCCGGGCCGTGGGCGCCACTCGACTTGTCTGACTCGGCCGAGGAAGTCTGCTAATTCCGCATCGTAAAAGGGTTCCGATCGTAGCCGTGAAGACTTCAATCGTACTGGAGTGAGTCCGATCGTGAACGGGAAGGCTCCGACCGTAACCGGCACAAGTCCGATCGTAACCGGCACAAGTCCGATCGTAACCGGCACAAGTCCGATCGTAACCGGCACAAGTCCGATCGTAACCGGCACAAGTCCGATCGTAACCGGCACAAGTCCGATCGTAACCGGCACAAGTCCGATCGTAACCGGCACAAGTCCGATCGTAACCGGGAGTTTTGGGTGGATTTCCGATCGTAACCGGGAGTTTTAGGTGGATTTCCGATCGTAACCGGGAATTTTCATCAGATTTACGACCGTAATCGGGAATTTTTCCCGAAATCGTAACCGGTATTTTGGGCCGGGTACTTTGGACTGAGTGCCTAATTATTTATGTATTTCTTCTTGTAATACAGGATGATGAAAACTTTTCATTGATGTTGGGGGAGGGTCAAGAAAACCCATGTGATGCTGAGCCCAATGAGAGACATGAATCGCTAAGTGCTGCTGAGCCCAACGAAAGACATGAAAGCCCAAGTGCTGCTGAGCCCACCGAAAGACGAGAGAGCCCAAGTGCTGCAGAGCACAACGAATCCGGTGTTGAGCACGAGGCCAGTGAAACAACTACTGAAGTAAATGCAACTTCCAGTGCATGTACTGCCTCAGCATCGAAATCGGACCTACCCTCTGTAAGCAACAGCACCATAATTATTTTTTGACAACTTCCTCTTATAAGGCTTCTGGGTGACACTCATATCCCTCTCCTTTCTGTTGTTTACAGTTTAAAGTAAAGGAAATCGTTGAGGTGAGATTAGAGGGAGAAAGAGGAAAAACAATCATGTCCATGTTAAATAACGGGGAGAAACTTTCTAATCCTGATCGCAAGCTGGTTATAAGAATAGTTACTAAATGGTTGTATAACAAGCATGTCAGGTATGAAACCAATAATGATAATTCTTTTCATCTTCCCTCTTCCTTCCTTTTCTTTTTGGAACATCTTTATGCCTACTTTATTGTTTGCAACCCAGTGACACTAAAGAAGTGACGTCTAAGATGAAAGAGGGCTTAGCCAAATCCTTGTCAGTCACTTGGCCTGGGACGTTTTCATTTCCATCAACAAATGAAAATGTAGCCCCTTGGGTGAGTTCTTTGTAATCATTCTCTTTTGATTGACTTTTAAAGCAATTATTACCTGTTTTTTATATGTAAACCATGTCGCTTGGTGATTTGAAGGCTCCATTATTTGATGTACATGGGAATACGGGTTTCATTGTCAATGCTGCCAGACCCATCCAGAAGAAGAACCCATCTAGGGAATCAAAGAATGCAACTGATATGCAGCAGTCTACTCAACAGTCTCCTGAATTTGAAAATGATGCGGTCAGTAAAACTTGAATGTTTTAAACTATCAATTTCCCTTAAAATACTATTGTGTGCCTTGTGACATTACTGCCATTGTGTCTAAAACAAACCATTGCTCATTTACCTCTATCCTTCTTGATTCTTACAGGTTGATAGACTAGCCCTCATTGTGCCGCACCAAAAAGCTACTATTAAAGCCGAAATCTTGCGGGGCATGGAAAAATCATTTAAGATGAGGCAAGAGGAGAGAAACAAGGGGCAGACCATAACTTTTTTTCTTCAAAAATACATTCATTTTACATCGTATGGTGGGGAAGTTGTAAGTTTCATTTCTATTTTGTGGAGCGTCGTTATTCGTTCTTTTTGTGAGTTTTCTGTGAGTTTCGATCTCTCATGATCCAGATATCAGAGGAATTTGCAAGGATGCACCCCACCGCCAAACGCATGGCCTCACGCTTTGCTCAGCTTCAACCAAAAATCTTAGGCCTCCGTGCTCATAGGGACATAGAGTTGGAGTTGGATAGTGGCAAGTATTTGAAGAGTATTTAGAATTTTGAGTGTGGTTTTTGGATTAGTTTTAATGAGTTTCTTCATTGCTTTTCTATTCTGTAGAAGTGCTTCTTGCCCTTGTCCTTCTTTCACATCATCTGCCCCACGATATACCTATGGCCCACGATAAAGAAGTTGATCGATCATGGGGAAAGGAGGAGGATTTAATGACTGTTGTGCAAGTAAGTTCTCAACAGAATGTTTGGCTATCATGTTGCATTGGGCAATAAACAAACCTTGTGAATCCTCTCTTTTTAGAGTGTGGGTTCACTTGTGGAATACATGCAAATGTCCTCCTCAAATATTACTAAACAAATACCTGTGCTTGAATTTTATTACTTTTTACAGACTAAAGATAACATCGATGATTATGTGGTGGACAGGAGGAGTAATGCAACTGGACCTGTTCAGCCATATCTGATACTTGTCAGAAGTGATTTGGACAGTAAAATTATCAAGATCTTTCTAGTTTTAGAGTCAAAGGCAACAGAGCTCACATGTGTCAATGTTGACAGCAACTATGCAATTTTGCAGGCTTTTGAGATTTTAATGCAGTCCTTTGTTGTGTTCAATGTTTGTCATCCATACGGATGGAGAAACACTCTTCACTTTGTCCAACATTTTGTGTATGGAGTACAAGAGCACAAATCTAGTAGGGGGGAAAAATCCAAGGCCAGCCCGACCCAGACTGTCCTGTGGACTTCACTAACTAAAGATTTGCCTGATCTATAAACCGGCATCTGTGTTCTAGTTAAATTTGAGTCTAGAACAGATTTGATTTTGGAACTCAATAATATTTGGGAATATTTATTATTTGACAGTATTATTATTTATTTAATAATATCAAAAATATTTGTCATCTATACAGAGACACTTCACCTTGTCCAACATTTTTTTTTAAATTGATTGTTAATAAAACATTTCTTCCAAACTCTACTTCCTGGCCCTTTCTTTAAGTCGACACTTCTATTTATCATAATGGCCATAGAATATCTGTAACAGGCTTTTCGAACTGGTTCTATCTCGGGGCCATCCTGAATATGTTAAGAATAGGTAGTTTTTTTAGAACCTAGAACTAAATTAAGCATAAACGTCGAGACGGGCTGCTAAGCCCGGCGGCTGTGGGTCCCCTCAAGGAGCGTCCACCCCACACTCCCGTCGCCGCGGCACACGCGGTTCTCGGCGCTACCCCATGCCTCAGACGGCCGCCCGACCGCCCGCTCAGCAGCGCGGCCCGATGGGCTGCCTACCTGCCGGGCGGTCACATCACCACCACGACGCAGCCCCGTTTTTTCCTCCACCCGGTGGTTTTGATGCCCTGGCCTCAGCCATTTAAACCTTATTATACTGCAAAGCGCTAGGGTGCACTTGTAAAAATGTTTTTGGTAACTATAAACCGTAACATGAACTTTTGGCCATTCTGGAGGTGATTTTATAGAGTCGCATGAAGCTGACGCCGTACGCCCGTTTGATTCTTACGTTTACGCTTCGCTTTTGTCTAAAAATCAGAAGAGTCCAGGGGGCGTACGATTATGGGCACTCTTTCGGGAGGAGCTTAAACATAGCAGTAGGTGGGTCGGTGAAGTTAATTCTTTTCTCCTGGCAGGGAAGAACCTCTGACTCCATGCTTTGGAGTGATGAGCATTACTTAAGGGTACTTCCATTTTTGGTTTTAGTTCTCCCCAGCGTACATAAGTTCTTCAACAAGTGTCTGTGCGGGGGCAAGGGGGTTAGGTTCTGTCAGCAAATCCAAAGTTATATGTTGTATGTAAACCTTTGTGCATTTCTGTTGCACAGCGGTATCAGTATGTAATTGTGCAAAATATTTCATGTTCATATATTACATTTTTGATCAGCTATGGTTTTGTTATTGCAGGTTTACCATCCACTTCCTCAGATGCTATTTGAACCGAGACACAATTAAAGAAATGGTAGCAGTATCTGTGGTGATCGATTCATCTCTTCTTTTATGAAGCGCAACTTATGGTGAGTTGGAACATTTTAAATCCTTCTCAGTTAAAACCAAGAAAATTAGCTCATTGTCCTATGCGAAGCAAAGGAATTTCCAAATTTCAAAGCCCTCATACTTTTGTGTGTCATTTCTAAAAGGTGAAAATAGCATGTTATTCTTTTGCTTTGCAGATTTTTTTCACGTCTCGTCAGATAGCCCTTTTTCAATCGGAAGGACCCAGTGTTTGGAGAGCACATAACTTTGTGAATTCTTTGCATCGCCAACCCCTTGGAACGGAGACAAGAGTTAAACTGGTTTTCAGTACTGTCAACAAAGCAGGTATTTAAACATTCTTTTTGACACATCCTCTTATTTAATATCCTTACTAATTGTGACAGTGTAGATATTGTTTTTTTATTGAGAATGTTTTTTTTTTTTGTTTGAAGATTTTTTTCTTTGTCTATTTCTTCAGATAATTCTTTTTCAGTCCTGTTCATTGAGATAGTTCTTTTGCAACCCGAAGCACTAGTACTAGGAGAGCATAGAAGTTTGTGAACTCTTTGGAATGGCAACCCTTTGGATTAAGTGAACTGGTTTCTCTGAACAGTTTACAAAACAAGTATGTAGTATAGTGAATATCCGAGTACAGCCCCCCCCCCCCCCACTTTCAGGCCCAAATTTTATGGGGGAAAGAGCACAGGAAGGTACCTAATCATATTTTGAACTTGGAAAATATATTTGGGTGGCTTTGAATGTGTTTTGGGTAGTTTTTGGTCATAGTTAGTGTAAATTTTAATTCCACACTTTATTTCATATCTAGATTCTTAAATTAGGTACAAGCTTAATTATAGACCAGGTCAGACTAGATTAATTTTGCCAACGTTACACACTGCCAGCCTCTGTCTGCTTGGCACGCCCCATTGCAAGCAGGCACAAGCAAGGGGGAGAGGGAGAGGGTGGATGTAGATTGTGATCAACACTTCCTGGATTCTTTTGATTTTGTCAACAAAACCGAATCAAAATCCCAAAAATCTGGGAAGCGTTGTCCTTCACAGCTTCACAGTCCACCCAGAGAAGGTTTCGTGTGTTTAGGGACATTTCTGTTTACATTTCCTTATTCTGTTTTATTTTTAACTTTTTCCTGTCTGATTTTTACTTATTTTTTTCAGAATCATCATGGGTGTAATATGTGGAGATTGCTTTCAAGAGTTTGCTAACACTGCGGAATTAACAAGGCACTACCGTGAAAGTGATGCACATACAGGTCAAATAGTGACATGTGCATATTGCAAAAAACGTTTTCTGGCTAAACGGACATTGATTCGTCACCTTGACTCTTACCATGCAGACAGGATGAACCAATCTGTTTCAAGTGGTGCGAACCCCTCTGGTACTGGCAGTGTAGAAGATACTGCCTCACTTGAGGAAGGGCATTCTGTTGCAACATCACAGGGGGATGTGGAGGACGATTCAGTTGGTGATGATACTATTTCAATACCTCCAGAGATGTCGGTGCAAGAGTCTGTTGATGAAGCGGCTGTTGATGTGCTTGTTAATTTAAGATCAACTGCAAGTCTGACAGGGAAAGCAGTGGAGAGATTTGAGGTTGGGTGCAACAAAATGTTGCAGAATATGTGTTCCTCACTGAAAGCAAAATTGCAGTCCAGACTACTTGAGAAGGGAATGGCTACAGAAGACATAAGTGCTTTGTTAAATGATTTTGATGTGGCAGATCCTTTTAGAAATTTGAAGTCAATCGATGACCAGCTTGATTATTTTAACAAGAAGTTCGGCCTTGTCAAGCCGCAAGAAATGTACTTTGACCATCGCACTGACAAAAGATTGGACCCAAAATCAAATTCGTATGTACCTGCCCAAGTAAATGAAACATTCCAGTATGTGTCAGTTATAGACACATTAAAGGCTATCCTTTCCGATGCAAAAGTTAGGAATTTAATTTTTAAGCAGCTTGTTAGTAAAGATGGTGCCATTAGATCATTTGTAGATGGCTACCATTTCAAGGATCATCCCTTTTTGGAAAAGCATGAAGCGGTTTTGCACATACTTTTGTTTTATGATGAACTTGAAACGGCCAATGCCTTGGGTTCGAAAACCATAATTCATAAACTTGGTGCTTTTTTCTATCAAATTCTTAATCTTCCCGCTGAAATTTTATCAAAGATGTCTTCAATTCATTTGCTTGCCCTGGTTAATTCTGATGATATGAAGAAGCCAGGTGCCTTCAAGAAAGTATTAACAACATTTGTCCAAGAAATGAAACAGCTTTCTTCTGATGAAGGTGTTGCAATGAACCTTGATGATGAAGAAATTATTGTGCGTGCTGTGGTAACAGCTCTTACAGCAGACTCTTTGGCCGGTGATGATTTACTTGGATTTGTTGGCCCAAGCGCTCGACACTTTTGTCGTAAATGTATGGTTAGTAGAGCTCAAGTGCGGGCTGATGCCAATGCCATGGGTATACCAAGGACGAAGGACCTGCACCAAGCACATCTGGAAGAGGTTGAAAGAAGAAAGAAGTTCTCTACAGAATGTGGTGTGAAGCTTCCCTGCCCTCTAGATGACATACCATATTTCAGTAGTGTAGAGAATTGTGTTTTCGATTCTTTTCACGACATTTTGGAGGGCATAGGACCTCTTGTTCTGAAATTAGTTCTCCGTGAGTACATCATTATTCAAAAACTGTTCAGTGTCAAGGATCTGAATGGCAACATTGCTTCTTTCTCCTATGGGATTCCGGATTCAAAAAACAAGCCATCACCCAATTTTACAGATGAAATGCTGAAGAGGAGGACTAATTTGAAGCAGACAGGTTCACAGATGTGGTGCCTCATCAGATCTCTCCCTTTTCTTATTAGTGTGCCGGGGGAAGCTGACCCCCATTTAAGATTGATATTTTTGCTGCAGGATATCATGCAGATCATCTTCTCTTTTGAAATTCAACCTCAAGATATTACAATGCTTGAACATCTTGTTTTTGAACACAATACCTTGTTTGAAAATCTTTTTATTAAAACTCAATTAGTTGAAGATGTAGCAGAAGAAGAAGTGGATGATCCAACACAAGATGAAATTGAGCAGGAAGTACAGAATGAACCATCAGGAACTGAAGAAAGTAATGTCCCTGAAAATTCTGATGGCGAAGGAGAACAAGATGAAGAGAGGTACAATATGAGGAAAGAGGAAAACTTCACTGTCCATGTTATCAACAAACTTCACCACATCAAGCATTATCCAGATATGATCAGACAGTATGGCAATCCAGTTAGGATGTGGTGTTCTAAGTTTGAAGGGAGACTGAAAATCTTCAGGCAACATTCGAGTGTTCGTTGCAATTTTAAAAATATATATAAAACTATGGCCAAGATGTTTCAGTTGAGTAATTTGAAGTCTGTTCGACTCAATTTTGATGATGGGATTGAACATCAAAAGCCTACAACTCTCAGAGCTGAACACTCTCTTCACTGTTCTCTTCTTGAAGGTGAAGGTATTTCTGAAGAGGATGAAATTCATGTAGTTAACAGTGCTACTGTAAATGGTGAGGAGTACAGACCTGCCCTTTTTGTTGTTCTCCCAACATCTAATTGCCAGCAGCCATCCTTTGGCATTATCACTGAAGTGATTGTTACGGGAGGTGCAGGACGGTCAGTCATCCTAATTGTGAAACCCTGGCGAAGTCTGGGCCGTAGTCAGAGATTTAATAGCTACAGAGTAATTCCAGAGGACAATCCAGAGGTGAGGTGGACGTTTGAATTGGGTTTGTGGTTTCTCTGCTGATCTTGCTTTAAGTGTTTTTATCATTCCAGAGGGCAGAGTCTATTGCAGTGAATGTTTCATCTCTGACGCACTTCAGGTGCATAGCTCCATGGTCCACAAAGAATGAAGAAGTTCATCTGTCATTGCGCACAGTGTTGGTCTGAGCTGAGGTAATTCTGTTGTCTTGCCCATCTACATGATATAAATAAAATATCATTGTGTAACCCAAACCCATCTCTTTTATTTCAGCAGTTAAATCTGTTAATCAATGCTGGGAAGTTAACAGTTTCTTGTTTTGTCATAAAGAAAACTATGGAAGTGATTATTTCAACCCGTCTACATCCAGTGAACCAGATAAGATAAGGACTGGATGGAACTAAAGACCATCATCTACAATGTAGATCAAACCATTAAAATAACAGAAAAAATTTGTTGCTGTTGGAATACTGGAAAATAAGTATTCTGCATTTCCGGAAATGGAGATTTTATTCCTACCATTGTTAGTTTTTTTAAAAAGAAGTAATCAATGAATTGTTAATGGTAACCGGCTTGGCAAGGTCATGCTCCAGGAAGTGCTTTTAATTGGATTTTAAAATCTATCATCCATGTAAAATGTCCACTTCATTGTAGGTCATAAGATATTGCCAAACTGGGGCTGCATGTGTGTGTGATCACTTTAATCAGTGTAATCTTCCAGTTTGGATGATAATTGCATGTTTGTATTCAAATTTTTTAAAGTGCATAATTTTCGTCTCAGAAATTTGCTGTCCAATAGCTAGAGAGGAACAGGGTGAAGAATTGTCGCGGGAGCAGAGTAGAATAAACTTTTTATTGGCGTGTCATTTCATCTTATTACATGACTTACACAACTTTCGTAGTTAATTTATAATAGCGCTGTTGCTGATGAATACATTCAAGAGTTGTAGAAGCACTATGGAGTGATCAGTAGTTAACTTTTATTAAAAGTTAGTTGCAAGTGAGTGAATTTAAACCGTCTCAACCACACCTTTCCCATTCTTGGACATTTGCAAATAATTTAATTAAGTGAGGGGGAACCCATACTCCAGACTATATATTACCTTGCATGTGCACTTGATGCACCTTCTAAAAATATTTACGCATTTTCTTATTTACCATCTGAGCATAACATCTTGGTTTTCTTCGGTCTAGTAGCTTGAAGAGGCGGAGCTGAATGAAAGACGTCAATCCTGGCAAAAGAACAAGACAAATGGTTTAAGAATGATGATCTGCACCCTCTCGAACTGGCAGGTCCAAATAATGTGAACACACATGAAGTATATGATTCCAGGAAGGATCAGATGCTAATGAGAAATGGGAGCCACTGTTATCAAGTACTTACATTCCTACACCAGCAGCTGCACATGGCTCCGAGTCCTCAATGGCATAATTTGAAGCGTTGCCGCAAGCCCTTCAAATGGATGACTGATTGCTCTGAAAGCAACAAAGGAACAAATTAGTTGTCATTGAAAGGTTGGAAATGGTTCAAATGCTTTGGGCGTGCTTCTGACAAAGAATTACATTGAAAAAATATGTGAGGCAAGGCAAACCAGTTTTACTACATATGGTGTGAAGAAGTACCTCACAATTATATTTTCGTTAAAATTTGACAACCACTCTCCACTAAGATTTCATAAAAAGGCACTGGTGACAAAAATAAGAGAGGTGGCTACACAATGGGGAAAGGTTCCCACATTTTTTACTGGCACTCTGACTTAGAGTTCGGTATTATTTCACATGCTAGGCTAGCATCAAGCGCAGAATGTTGACTAGGCACTAACGAAAGCGATTCAGTACCAGACCGCATACGCCTTACTAACCTCACTTCAGTTCACGTAGCAGTACAGCCAACACTGGCCAACACGAGCCAGAAGTGCCAGTTGGGGACTTCGTGATCGTCCTTTGGCACAACTGAATACTAGCAGACGAAAACGAAAAACAGCCTACACCAACATTTTCATCAATAGGAAGGAACAGAGTCTCTGGATTAACATTGCTATTCGCTAAAACAACCGAGAGGAGCAATGGATGAAACTTTGGTCTGCTCTGCTCAACCAAAAAAAAAGCGTGTGTTTACATCATGTGATGTGTGTTTTCTGCTAGATGAAGAGTTGCTGTTGAGGTGAAAAGCTGTAATACACAGGAATCTTGATGTGTTGACAACACCAGCTTTCTACGTTTGTGCATTACTGAGTTCTGTTTTCACAAGTTCACACCACCATTATATTAGACTAGAGGAAGATACAACAAGATAACAATTATTATGTGCACTAACCTCAGCATGAACACAAAGGATTATTGACCTGGTAGAGCTGTGTCATCCTGGTATAAGTGAAGAAAGTATTGGACTCACTTCCAGTTGACTTTTCAATAACCGTGAAACCTTTAAGCAGCTTTTATGGCCAGTTCTTAAGTGTGTCTCTGTGGGTAACAAGCATGGTAAGGAGAGGTAGTTATAGAGGATTTGTCATGTAAAAACATGCATCGTAATCAGAACGATGTAGTTATGTACTTTTAATCCATAGCTTGCGTATTAAAGTTCTGGATTTTCTGTTTTCAATTATTATACGCAAGCTGTGGACTAAAAGTACATAGCTTGCGTATAAAAGTATGCATAATTCTGGATTCTCTATTTTAAATTATTATGCGTAAGTTATGTACTTTTAGTCCATAGCTTGCGTATGAAATTATCCATAATTCTGGATTCTCTATTTTCAATTATTATGCGTAAGCTATGAACATTTTTATACGTATGTTACGGATTTAAAAAATTATCCGCAAGCTTATGGAGTTTTTATGCGTTATAACGCATACGCAGAATCATCTAGAGCTTACGCATAAAATTATACGTTATTACGGATAATAAAGTACATAAGAGTTTAGTGTGAGCGTGGCGATACCCCCTGCAGAGCGGCGGCCCGAGACGTTGGGGATTCCCCCTCTCCCACTTAGGTTGGGTTGGGACCTAACTTACGTTGGGTGACACTGTCAGACCTAACTTAGGTTAAGCCCTCCAAAGATGGCGACCAGCCTTAGGTTAGGTTAAGCCCTCCAAAGATGGCGACCAGCCTTAGGTTAGGTTAAAAATGTCACTTGGGGACAGGTCACCTGGGGGGGGGGGGGGGGGGGGCAAGATGGCGGCAGGCCACCTGGGGGGGCCCTTACCACTCACTTCGCCTCTGGAGGGGCCGACGGCGCCGAAAGCGGCGCTGAGCGCCGTCTCCGCACGGCTGCACTTCTGCCCCCTTTCCATCCCCCTTTCACCATACATATCCCTCTGTCCCTCTCGCTCAGCGGTGAGCCTCCCCCCTCCCTCCACCCCATTCGCGGTCTCTTCCGCCCCCTTCGGAAGCAGGGGCCAGGGTGCTGCTCGGCTGGCGCCGTGTCTCCGCAGGTCAGCTGGAGCCGGGCCGTCCTCGTCTGGCTCGCGCCGTGCCATTCAGGCATTCGCGCTGCACTTATTAGACGCGCCCCCGCCCGCCCCCACCTCACCACCCGGACACGGCGTTGCCGATCCGCACCTTACCGGAGACTGACGGGCAATTCTCTGCCGCGCGGAGTAGTCCCTCGCGACAAAACATTTTAGAAGCGTAGTACGGGGCACATCTGCGAACACACTAAATCCTTACGTACAATTGTGTGCATAGTTACGCACAAAACTAAGCATCCACAAGCTAGCGCACACTTTTTGTGCACAGTACGGCACACAAGTATGCGTAACCACGTGTCAAACACACGTAGTTGGGCATACTTGTTTGCTTAACTGTGCGCAAAAAGTGTGCGTAAGTTTGTGCATGTCTAGTTTTGTGCGTAACTATGTACAAAATTGCACGTAAGGATGTCATGGGAATGACGGCAGCTGCACTGCAAACTAAGCAGGGGTGGTGCAGAACATTAAAAGCTACGGCAGCGAATTACAAAGGAAACTCCTGCACCTGATAGAAAGGGGTGCGGACAAATCCGTTCCATCTAAACTGCCGTTTTATGTACATTTCACCTCCCATAACTGACATTTTACCAATGTTCCGTTCCGCAAGAGGGAACGCTCGTGCTAATTTCTTGCAACGTGGCGTCTGCTGGCTGGCGCGTTTAACGAAGCGCCTGCCGAGTTGGGGATAGGCCACCCATCCGACTGCGGTGTATGTAGATTAGGCGGACTAGTGAGCCATGGAGATGGCCTGTCTCGTTATGCCACAGGGCATCGCTGTATAAGTGGGCAACCGACGCGACAATAAGCCTGCAGGCTCGTTTGGACCAAAATTCACAAAAATACTGTTCATATTTTGGTGTAGCGCGTTATCAGCCACGGGCGACTGAACAATTTGCTGCGCGGGCGATGTACACGTTAAATGCTTCAGTACAATTTTGTGCAGAAGTGCGTGCGAATTTGTGCATACGCAGCTTACGTACAAATTCGTACGTTATGTACAATGTTGTACGCAATTGTAAACAAAACCTCAAAACTGTACATAATTTACGGAGTTCGTAAGCTGCGTATGCGTAAATTCGTACGCACTTCTGCACGAAATTGCACAGAAGAATTTAATGTGATTTTTTAAATAAAAGTAGCTACTAATGGTTTGGTTGATTTGAAAACAACAGTGAATTCTGTTTTAAAATGAACATTTCGTCGATATTTAAATATATTAAAATATATTTATGTATTATAAAAATTCCAGCGCCTACATTGCCACATTGCTACACTTGCCATAATTTTCAAACACGTTCTGTTTTTTGCAGGGTCAGATCGACTTCTTTCCTTCTTAGGAGATTTTTGGAGGGTGGGCCGGCGCCGGCACCCACTAATGTTCAGTAAGTCACCACTGCAAACAAATAAATAATAAATTGGCACAACTAATTTGTAATTTGTGACAATCGCGAGGTTGGTTGCGAAAACTACGAATTCGTTGCGGAAACCGCAGCAAAGTGTCTCTACTCGTACCTTCGCTAATGCGAATTAGTTGCTCAACCAAAGTGCGATGGAAACTTAGTTCCCGTAACCAATTTTTGTGCTTGTCGAAATAAACTAAGAAATTAGTTGCACCGACAACTCACTTTTCCGCAGTGATGTACTGGTCCTCCGTTTACTAAAAAAATTCTTCCTCCAAGAGTTAACGTAAGTGACCGGAGGCGGCCGAGCTGCTGCTGCATCATCTTGCTGGTGCTGGTGTGCGGGGCCGTCCTGTTGGGGGCAGGACTGGCATACAAGGGCGGCGCCTGCAGCCCGAGGTTCGTATAAATTTCCTTAGCAGAAAACTTGATGAATTAACTGCTCTTACGTCCCTCTAACCTCTAACTTTTTCTGAAATAATAATTGTGTTAAGCCAATCTGTACTGGAGTTGGAGCCAGAGTTGAGCACATCTAAATCCGGGGTCAATTTCTCATCTTCTTCGTAACAAATTTGTACTTTATGGATACAAAATTGTCTCATGATTTAGGTGTGCTTAAATCTGACCCCAGCTAAAGAACAAAATCGGCCTTAGACAGGGGGGAAGGAGTATCAGTGGATCATCCGATCACACACGCTAAATGCTTCTGTACAATTTTGTGCAGAAGTGCGTGCGAATTTGTGCATACGCAGCTTACGTACGATCGTACGTTGTTATGTACAATATTGTACAACAAATCTTCAAAACTGTACATAATTTACGTACGAATTAGTACGTAAGCTGCGTATGCGTAAAGTCGTACCCACTTCTGCACGAAATTGTACAGAAGAATTAAGTGTGCAGGTGAGGGGTGAAGCGGCTCCGATGTGACTTCGCGCTTTGTTCACGCGAACCGCCGGACATCGCGCCAGTGTTGCCAGAGTCTGGCCGCCTGTACCCGCCGCTAGAGAGCGCTCAACCCGCCCAATCGGCAGTATTCGTGGCGGGATTAGGCGCGGAGCTTTAAAAAGCAGCAAAAATGTGCCCCAGGAGAAAAAAATTCAGGATAAAATAAAAACTTTTTTGACAGTTAAACAAAATATTATTTTGCTAGTGACTAGCGAAGGAGATCACAAGATTAATTATAAGTAAATTTAAAATAAAGAGGCAATGTCATCACATTCTAATAGATCAAGGACATTGTTAATGGCCTCAGGATCATCCTCAAATGTAAGAGATGGCACTTCAGGGGGGTTGTCTGGATTTTCCTCGTCAATTGCGGCCTCAGCACGGCCTGCAGTGGCATTTCCTGAAAAAAGTTATAGGTAATTAGATTAACTTTAGCCCTCCAATACGCGAGTTTCGAGACTTTGTGATTGTGATTCTGTAGAAATAATTACCTGCATCTGATACAGCTGGCTTTGAGTGGGAATACATGGTCCTCGAGTTAAATCTACGCAACATTTTTTCCGTGGGCTCGAAGTCTGTGCAGCACCTTCCATGAGCCTGCAAAAGAAAACAAATCACTGTCTCGTATTATAGTCGAACGCTCACATTTCCGACTCGGACTCACTTGTAAGTGCAGTCGCACTAACAGAACAGAGCTCAGCATTGTGGTGCTGATCTTGTTGCGCAGCTTTGACTTAATAATAGCCATGACGCTGAACACACGCTCGACCACGGCGTTGCTCAGCGGGAATGTGAGTAGGGAAAGTACACAAAAGGATAATTGTTCAAATGGGCGTTCACCAGCACCATTTTTTAAATTGTAGCATTTGCTCCAAAAATGAACAATATCAATGGAACCGAGAATGTCTTCGCCTTCCAAGATGTCTGACAATTTTAGAACTCCCAAGGTGTTCCATTGATGTTCTGAAGTATCCATGTCAAATGTGTGGGCTGTAAAAGATCGGGATGATTATAATGATTTAATAATCAGCCAAAACGGAGAAACGTAAATTTTCCATGCAATCACTCACGGAGAATATCAAGAGGCAGAGAGCTAAACAGAGGTCTTCCCTTAGTGCTGAGGACCTGGGTGGGCTCGAAAAACCTCAATTTTTCAATCTCAGCGATAGAGTCGGGAAGCCTTGCAGCCAGCTCTTTGCAGAGTTTGGTGAGGAAATTCGCGCAATCGCTTTTAATGATCTGTATACGCTCTCTAGAGAGTACGCCTGTTTCCTGCAGGTTGGCAGCCATCCTCCTGAAGCCATCCCCAAAGCCAACCAGATCTAAGGGCTTCAGGGAGTCCTGCCGGGTCAAAGTGTTTCTCAGTGCCTCTAGCTCGGTCACACGCAGCATGCCAGGTTTAGCGGATTGAATGAGAGCTTCAGGTCTCACTATCCTGTTGGCCATTCCGAACACAAAAGTGCGGAGGTCTCTGTATACTTTTGTTATATCAGCATAGGTGTGCTGGAACAACAGGTTTGTTGTGGATATTTGATGCAGGATCGGCTTCAGGAAGGCTAGCATCAACAAATTGCCTTGATCGTTGTGCAGGGCAGCCAATGTTTCGGCCATGGGGCACTTATCGTTTTCGGAGACCACCTTGTTGAAAAGGGCCGTCAGTGGCCCGTACTGGTCATAGTGCGTCTTCACAGCACCGTTAAATGACAACCAGCGCGTGGCCGCTAGTTTGACAAGGAGGGGAGGGTCTAAGTTGAAGAGTTCCTGGAGGCGCTAAAGCACATTAAAACGTGTAGGTGAAAAAATTAACGAGCAAAATAAAAATGTGAATTTACCTTGCATAGATCAGAGTACTCCAGCTTTCGGACGGAGCTATGGCTGAACCAGTTGCGTGACTCCCTTATCATGAACTCAAGGGTTGCAGGCAGTGCTTTGCTGGCGTACGAGGCGCATTTGTCTAGTGAATGACAAATGCATCGCACTAACAGCAAATGAGGACAGTCTCTGGTTTTCAAGAGAGCGTACAGAGAGTGGTGAGCGCCACAAAAATTATTCCCCCCGTCAGTACCAAGAGCGAACAATCTTGAAGCGCGCAGTCCGATCCTTTTAAGGAACGACGACACGGCGTCGTATAATTTCTCAGCAGTAGCGACAGGAACCTCCACCATGCCTAAAAATTGCGTTACCACAGCCCCGTTCTTATTGCTGTAGTAGCGCACACATAGCGCAAGCTGCTTCATCGCGGTGATGTCTGTGGCCTCATCAGCAATGAGAGAATAGAAACCGTCTCCTATGTCCTCCACAACTTCCTCTGACAGGCTAGGAGCGACAACTCTCTCAATAATTTTTGAGCACTTGGTGCGGTGAAGGCGTAAATGCTCCAAGGAGCTCCCTTTACCCAACGCGCGTGCCATTTCGCCAAGGTGGTCGATGGCTCGGGTGCTGGCATGACATGCTACCCCAACAGACAGTTTCAAGTCCATAACCTTTTCACTTCTGTTTATTTCACCCTGGACTCCTGCAATATATGGCTCAATGTAATTTATGGCTACCACTGCTTTGATGAAGATGCCAGTCAGAGTGTAATATATACATATCTTACCAAACTTTTCAAGCTGCGGCTGCGTCTGGCTTGGGAGTGCCTTTATAGCACGTATGTGGCCCTTGGTTTTGGAGTGATCAACGAGATCACTCCTCTTTGGCCGCATAGTGCTGCGACACAGCTTGCAATAAGCTTCGTTTTTACCCTCATTTATTAAGTAATCGGGTGTCTTTTGAAGCCAGTCTAATGACAACATAGCTATCAGTATGCAGAACGAGTAAAATGTGGCCGGTGAGTAGGGTTATGTGCAAATAGAAAGGGCATACTTACTTTTAAAAAGTGGATCCATTTCATAAGTTGGATCATATGAAGATTTTGTATATTTCGCCCACTTTCCCATGTTGGGTGTTGGGCACTTAACATTTGAATTTCCTACTTTCTCGCGCTGAAGATCGCACTGCCTTCTCACACACAGCAGGAAAGAAGGCACCGCCGAGCTGTAATACAACAACAGCAACGTAGCAGAAGCTAATGTGACGAAACAAAACACGGGCGCTGGGCTCAGCCATGCTCGCCAACCGAATAAACGGTAAAAATTTAAGATTTACATTAAAAAATACTCGAAAATTTTGAACCCGCCCAAAAACGGGCGAGAACCTGCCAACCCGCCCAATTTCGCGGGTACCCGCGTTTTCCATATTTTTACCCGCAAATGGGGCTGCTAACCCGCCCAATTCGCGGGAACCCGCCCAATCTGGCAACACTGCATCGCGCTGTGTTACTCCGAAGCGTAGGACTTGAAGCTTTGTTCTTAGAACGCATCATATTGCCAAAAACCTCCCTTCGTCACTGCCACATTTTATTTGGCATTGTTACAGACTGCTAGTACATGGGACCGAGGTGTGCGCGCCTCAGTGCCCTGGGTACTTAAGGACGCCGGAGGAGTACACCACGTATATGGCGCAGACGGGCGTCAAATTATGCGAGTAAGTGCTACCGTATTTTTTATTGCAATACGTGCCTAAAAAAACAGTCCCTGGTATATTTTTTAAATTGATTCTTTGTAAACAAAAGTTTCGCTGCACGTCACATTTGCGACATTATTCTGCCAGTAGGACAAAATATGTAACCGCGAGCAAAACATGCCCGGAATATATAAAAGATACATCAAAAATTAATTGCAGCATTGTTTTGTGCGACGCCGAGTTCGATAACGTTCTATGTAATTCGGCAAAAAACGTCAAAACCTGCTAAATCTACCGATTGGCAACTATTACGTGTTTATCCATAAGATGGCATTGTATATCGCGGAGATTCGGTAGAGCAAAAAACATCGCCCCGTTAGCCCCGACCGGTGACACTACAGCCGAAGGCAGGCGCAGTGGCAAAGCAGTAAATGATGAGCATGGCCGACGGGCGCAAGCGACAAAGCGCTAACTCCGGCCGTCGATAAGAAGAGCGGCAACTCGCAGAAACGCAAACACTCTAAATGCCCATGGGACAATTTTGTCACATGAAATGTTACGTTTTTAAGCAAAACATAAATATGCTACTAATTGTATCTCAGTTATGCTTTGCTTAAAAACGAAACATTGTGTGGGACAAAATTGCACCACGACATTTAGTGTGTTAGAATAGCAGCAACTCGCTGGACGGCCCGAAAGAGCGGCAACTCATCTCACCGGACGACGAAAGACTCAACTCCGTTTCTTTTTTTCAAAAACGTCAGAAATACACATTATACAATACAGAAATACACATAATATGAGCTCTAGTATAGTTAATAACTCTTTTTCAAGCGACATTTGCCCGGCAAGTTGCGGCTCTTCTTGCCAACGCCAAGAGTTTGCGCTTTCTCGCATGCGCCTGTCGATATGCTTACAATGTCAACAAGAAACAAAGTAATTCTGTTAACGTAAAAAAAAAAATTCTGTTCACAGCTCGTACGTGACATATGGCGACCTAAAATCACCGTGGGGCAAGAACCACTCTTGGGGCGTAGGCGCCCCGTGCCCTCCACTACCGCTCAAATGCATTCAATAAAGACTAAGTACAGGATTCACTCCTGAAAGACTTATATACAGCCCCCCCCCCCTTCCCGCCAACAACATCCCTCGCACAATAAGGCAGTACAAACAGTCAACAACCAGTAACTATTTTATGAACTCGAAAGCGCCGCACTGAATGAAATTTCACCCTCGAAGATTTTTGTCACCTCGCCTGCAAGTGCCGCACTCAGCGGAACGGTCTCGTAATTCGCGTACTTCTGCAACTTCACGGGTAGGTGACATAAATGTTCCCGGAGGTTGACAATGTCTGTTCTTGCCCAGCACCTAGTCGGACCACCGAACCGATGTAAAATGGCGAAAAAGGTCCAAATTTCACTCGGCAAGATTTTTGTCACCTCGCCTGAATGTGCCGCAGTGAGCGGAATGGTCCCGTCATTCGCGTACTTCTGCAACTTCAGGAGTAGGTGACATAAATGTTCCTGGAGGTTCACAGTGTCAGTACTCGCACACCAGGTAGTCGGACCACTGAACCGACGGAAAACGGTGCCTTCATGGGCCTGGTTCTTACTGCTTCTCTCTATCCTGGAGGGAATACAAATCCAACTAGCTTAGCTGCTCATCGTTTGACTCATGCTGGCCTGCGATACACGTGATAATTTTGAAACTGCTTCGTAAGGTAGGCAGACCCACAGACCCAAGGGGGCTCGTATGTGTAATATTCTTGAGACTCTGGAACGTAGGCAAACCCGCCGGACATCGGTCGGCATCGACGGGGACCCATTGGGGGCCGTGGGGGCCCGGTATGCGCGACATTTGTGATTCTGCCCCTGGCAGGTAGGCAAACCCGCCGGACATCGGTCGGCATCGAGGGGGACCCATGGGGGGCCGTGGGGGCCCGGTATGCGCGATATTTGTGATTCTGCCCCTGGCAGGTAGGCAAACCCGCCGGACATCAGTCGGCTTCGACGGGGACCCATGGGGGCCCCGTGTCCGCGAGATATGATAATCCGCGGCCTTTGGTTGCGTGCAGCATGCGCATGGAGCGAACAGGTGGCTTCGTGACTAACGCACTATACCTTCAGTCGGTCCGAAAATGCTAACCGTTTTGTGGCCACAACTTTGTGGCCACATCCCCACTCGTCGGTCCCAGCTAAGCCGAAAGAGTAAAATGGGCAAGAAATCTGCCAATGTCCCACAGGTATTAATTAATTTTTTTATTTATTTGGTATTGCCCTTTGTGTGTATCTAGGATATTTTTTTTTGCATCCTTTCCCTTTCACAAGCATTACAAGATGCTGGGTTTGAATGTTGTTAGCTTGTTTTGAATTGTCACTTTCTCTGAATTTCAGATGGTACAAGATAAGAGCCTGTGGAGCTCTTTGAACGTTCTGGTGGAGCCCAGTACTTCTTCATCAGGTACTGTTCGTGAAACCTCAGATAGTATTTTGGCGAGTACACTTTTTAAATTACTGATCTTTAAATTACTGGATGGTAAAAGAAATTTATTTTTTATGTACCACAATTTGGTTGTTTTGGACCAGGACTCTGACTCTGCACCAGTGGATGAAAGTTCAATTGAAATCCTGCATGATGGCACAGCAGTTGAGTTACTGCATTTATATGATTGTACTGTGAGTGAGGCTCTCCTTGAAAGCCAATTGGATACCTCCATGATAGAGCCTTTGACCGGTCTGGAAGAAGTATGTGACACTTTTGATGATGATAATTATGGGGGTACTTTACCTACCATTGAAGAGGTAAGCTAAATAATACTTTGTATTAACACGGTGTTTGCACTGTGAGAAATGACATCAAACCTTATCAAAGTCATGTATTTTATAATATTCCCTGTTTCTTTGGTTGCAGTTCACCGAAGATCCATTTGATGTTACACCGACCCCCGAGGAACAAAATGTTTTTTCTGTAAGTAGATTGATTACTTCATACCTATCACAGCTTCTAGTGTGTCACTCGGTACTATATTTTTACTGTTCTGACAACTAATTTTTTTGTTTTTGATTAGGGACAACCAATTATGGAGAAAGTTCACGAATACCTTCAGTTCATGTTGCCAGAGGGGTGGAACATGACTATGAGTATGAAAGGATTGCGCTTAACTTTGTTTATAGCTCAATTTCAGACCTTGATCCATCCAATGCTGGCAGTGTTACAGATCATCTCATAAAACTTGCCAACCTGGTCCAAAATGGTTTCATCTGTAAAGCTGTTAGAAGCCACAAAGATACACTGGCGACCAAAATTAGCGGTCCACTAACGGCGGGCGCTGTAATTTCTAAGTTTTTGAAGGTAGAACCTTGAAATTTGCTACAGGCCTGCCTCCAACCTTTGACTCGAGCCTCTGAAAGCGGCAACACCAGGTGCCACCCCCTCTGGTAACAGCCACCCCTAACGCGCGGCGGGGTGGAAAAACGCCGAAAGAGTGCGTCAGAAAACACCGATAAGGAGGTCCAATGGGGGTAAAACTTCGTTTACCAGTTCAATAGACCCCGGGTGACAAGGTGACATCACAATTTGAACGGTCGTTCAAACCCACCCCCCACCCCAGTTACCCCCACCCCCTACGGGGGGTGAATTTGTTTGTCACCAAAAATGAATTGCACGTCATGCAGGAGCCTTCGGGGCACATGCCCGTCTGTTTTTTCCCCGATAGGACGAACCCTTTGACCGCAACCCCTAAAAAACGAAAAGACATTTTTGAAAATTGAGTTTTTTTTTGTCCTTAAATGCATTTCAGAATCGAAAAAGACGCCAGAAAAGGTGTGCAGGGCCTGTGCCAATACGGCCCAATCGAAAATTTCCATCCGAAAAAAAATTCACCCCCTCGTATGGGGTGGCTACCCTTAACCCCTGCCCTGCCGCCCCCAAAGTGCGGAGGTGAATTTTGGACCCAGCGCCAGATGCACCTTGTCCAGGGCCATCAGCACACAAAATTTGAAGTCGCTCGTCCGATCCGTTCTGGCGCTACAGCCATAAAACCTCGAAAATCAAGAAAACCCACCCTTAAAAGTCACCCCTGATACCGCCGAACTGAGTAGGGTTAGCAAATCGTTTCGAGCGGCGCAGGGTGTCCCAAACCTTTGTCTTGAAGGGCCCGGCCGGCCAAACCGCTGCGGCCACCGGAAGGTCCTGAAAAAGCCCGTCACCCGCGACTCTGTACCGGGGACCACTGCACCGGGCGGCCGCCGCCGCGCCCGGAGCGCCGGGAGGGCAGGCCACCGGTGAGGCATCAAGCAAACGTCTACTCGCCGGCGGGGACGGGATCGGGAGCCGGCCGAGCGGCCCGGCGCGGCACGCACGAAATTACAGCGCCCGGCGTTAGTGGACCGCTAATTTTGGTCGCCAGTGTATTTGGAAAGAAGCATCAAAAAGTGATCAGGGATCAATTAAAACATTTTATGAAGATTCTGACTGCTTTAGAGACACCAATTGTTTGCTGCTGATGCTTGAGAATAAAGTGTGTGGAAACTGCAAGAGAAGAAGAAATAATTTTCTAAGAAAGGCCAAGAGGAAGTCAAATCCAAGATCATACAAGTTTATCAACAATAAGTATTTGTCTCAAAAGAATTAAAGAATAAGGCAGAAAAACTTCAAAAACACAATAGAGCACAAGGCAAAAAACTTTCAAAGTTACGTAAACAAATCAAAAACCACATTGCCCAAAGTTCTGTGAGTGTATCTCAAGGATTCAGTGACGATATATGCAGAACCTTTCACCAACACCATGACTCCATGACAGAAGTTCAAAAGATCTTCTGGTCTGAACAGATGCAGGCCATTTCCAGAAAAAAGAATCCACGAACTATTCGCTGCAATCCGTTTGTTATCAAGATTGCCCCTCACCTTCAAATGATTTCCCGCTCCGCATACAAATACATGCAAAATTTTATTTCTCTTCCTTCAGAAAGAACACTTTTTGATTTTACTCATATTGTAAAAGCGGAGGAAGGGGCTCAAGATTTTATTATTGAGGATCTCCAAAAACAGCTCAGAAATAAATCATCGACTGAACATGAACAATATTTTGCCCTGAGGTTGATGAGATTACAATTAAATCTGATATTGTTATCTCAAAGAAAACAGGAGATGTCGTAGGATACACCAACTTGTCAACGCTGGAAGCTGAGCTGGCTGAGTTGGAGAGTGAAATATCTCAATCGGCTTTTGCAATCAAACCTGCAACTAAGGCTCTAGTTTATTTAGCACAAGGCATCACCACAGACATAATTGGGATAGTTGGAGTTTACAGTACAGATGCCTTGTCAGCCGGTCAGTTGCATAATAGAACTTGGAACATTATTTATAGCATGGAGAATTCGACTGAAAGTGCTGTGCCTTATTTGTGATGGAGCTTCCATGAACAAAAAAATTTTCAGAATGCATGCTCCGTGGGACCCCTTGAAGGACTTTATATATGCCACTATAAACCTGGCCAGCTGCGATGAGCGGAGACCCCTGTATTTTATTCCTGACCCTCCCCATATACTGAAGACTGTCAGGAACTGTCTTGCTAACTCCTATGCCCACAGAAGGACGAGAAAAATGTGGAAGGACAATGAGCAGCTGTCCTGGAAAAGCATCGAGCTTCTCTTTGAAGTCACCAAGAGTGAGAAGTTCAGGACCCACAAATTAACTAGGGCTCATGTTCACCTTACATCTTATGGGTGCATGAAAGTAATACTTGCAGCACAGGTGATGAGTAAATCTGTGGCAGACTCGCTTATCAGATCGAAAGATGATCACCGTTTTAAGGGACATGATTTAACCCAACTAATTAAGTTTCTAGAGTTGATGAATGATGCTTTTGATTGTAGGAATAGTCATGGAGGAGCCAGTGGGAAAAGGAATAAGAGCAACCTTCTCCTGGCGCCTTACACAAGGAGTAATGATTAGTTTAAAAAAAAAAAAACGATTTTTTAGGGTTTTTTAAAGGATGGAAGAAGAGCATTTTAAACCGTACAGGTAATCACAACAAAGAAGCCAAAGAAAAAATGTTTATTAGCCAACAGTCTTATGAATCACTAAAAATGGCTGTTTATGGATTTGAGGGTGCTGTTAAGTACCTTATTGAAGAAAAGCATGCCCCCTCTATTAATGGTAGAAAGTTCAACCAGGATAAGCTTGAGCAATATTTTGGAGTGATAAGGATGTCGGGGGGAGGATCTGATAACCCCACATTGCAAAGACTATTGCAGAAAAATGTCAGTCTCCATATCCAAGGACAGGCCGCCAGGCCAACAAAGAGAGGAAACACCGAGGTGAATGAGGAGTGGATTCCTGATCAAGCACCAATACTGAAGAGGAGAAGAGCCGAAGAGAAATAATTTAATTTTAACAGTTCACTTGTTTCCATATTAATTGCTATTAATTTAATTTGTAATGGTGTTTGTATTGATGAATAATCTCTCTCATTGCATTCAAAATACCAAATGCTTCTTGTATTTTTGTATGTTTATCAGAAAAAAATAGCTATCATAATGTACCTGAAAATAGTATTGCAGGAAAAGGCTGTTGAAGTTATTAATTTTTTTTATTATCATATAAAGGTATTTCTTATGTTAATTATTGAACAAGAACACATGATGATATAGAAATAAAAACCAAAAAAGGACCATCTATTTGCTCTCCCTTAATGCTTATCTCAAATCACAAAATAAGTGCTCAGTTGCGCTTCAGATTGGTGCGCACACCAAATTTCTGCATTTGCCTGTTTTCTTCTTCAATTCTCTTCAAACGCTTCGCTTCAAACTTAACCGACAACTCAGTTAAAATATCTACCATTTCCTTCAGAAAGAGCAAAGCATCGGCTTCTGAAAAATAGCCTACAGTTAACCTATGCCACAATATCAAACAGGACTCATGAGCTTGGCTAACAATAACAGAAACTAAATCACTGGATACTTGACCGGCCTTTACCAAAGACTTTATAATCAACAACTCTATTTCAATGAAAAACTCTAATGCAGTCTCACTCACTTTCAACAACTTGTCACTCCACATGTTGTTGTCAAGCAACATTTCACATGAAACAAAATCAGCATCCGCAGGACACACAAAATTCCGTCTAATACACAAACACCTAGCATCATATACAGGAATACGAACCTTACTAGCTCTTTTGAAATACGACACTATTAACGATTGAATATGCATTTCAAATGCCACCTTTTCTTCTGGGCTTGCAAATAACTCAACAGTTGTCACTACAGTTTTTTGTTGTTTTTTTTCATTTCTCTGGCTACTAAAATTTGAATCTCCTCACACAACCTAGTAACAAGCCTAAACAATATGTTCTTAATAAATCTTGAATCCTCTAAAGATACATCACTCAAAAGCATGTTTGTTTCCAGCTGCAGTCTCTCAATATTTTTTTCACTACAAAGAAAAACATTCACTTTACTAAGTACTTCTTCATATTGGCTGGTGGGAAGGATTTTCTTTTTTTCGAGCAGTGCATCAGTAATTGGACTGGAAATTGATGTGCGAAAGTGGAGCCAATTCTCAGCACCATACGCTTGCTTGAGTCTTCCTACTATTCTTCTCTTTACCTCGGGGATCCGTGGCCCAGCTAGAATTTCATCTAGTATATTTATCACAAGAGTCCCGACGCAGGGCCAGACAAAATAAAGATCAGGTTTTTTGTCATTGGCACCTGCAACAAACCATTACATAAATTAACAACCAAACGACTTTTACAACTGATAAATGAAAAAATATCAAAACAATATTATGCAATATTATGCAGGAAAGTGTGGTTCTCAAAACCTTTTTTAGTCTTCAATACTTTTTTACATCTATCACATTTCCACACAGCTTTACCAAACGGAGAGTCATCAGACTTGCGGCTTGCTTTACTGCCACCACTAACTCCACTGGAAGCAATCGGTGAACCATCACTAAATGTTTGTTCCAAAGACGGATCAACATTTCCTTCCACAACCTCCTCAAAAGAATCTTTCTCCATCGTACCAATAAGAGTGGTCCTGTACACAGAGAAAAGCAAGGTTATTGAAACACAGGACAGTGTAGGCTAGTTTTTTTTCATCGCATTTCAGAGCGAATGCAGTTATCAAAGCGATTTTAAGATAGTTTTTTGTATCAAGACTGTAACCTATGCCTGCGCCGGCAGAGCGTACCTTCGGCTCACAGTTTTGAGACGTAACCAAATCAGCTCGCCGTGCGCAGCGGAGGGAGGTTATACGAAGCCCACACACGGACACACGCATTCGCAATCGAGCCGTACCTGGGTTTTATCGGAGTCTGGTAAGCCAGGTGAGAGCAGGTGACTCTTGCTTTGTTGAGAAGCTGCAGCGCAGAAGACGGGGTGGAAGAGGCGCGAGCTGATGTTTACAGCTGCGCCGCTGACGCGATTTTTCATACAGAGCGGGTCGGAGCAGAAGACGCCGGCCGGAATCTCACCACCGAGTGCATGTCCGAACGGAATATTTTCTCTAGAGTTACTGTCGCCGAAATCGAGAAAACTGAGTTCGCCACAGCACTCTATGGTCTTTTAGCTGAGATCTGGTCGATAAGTTTGCGACGAAAACTTTGCGTACACCTCGTTCGGCGGTCCCCCAAATGCGAGTGCAACGGCCCAGGTCAGTCCGGAGCCCGCAGCGACGATTTGTTTTTAGCTCTACAACGTGTAAAAGAACGCCAGGTGACCACAAAATGTGCCAAGAGCATTGCTTGGCGCATGTATGTTTTACTTTTCGTGTATGTGGAGTGCGTACGCGATGAAATAATTCAAAATGTCCGTTTCAAGAGAAGTAGAGTTGGGTGTTGCTGCGGTGGCTGGGCGGAGAGGAGGGGGTAATCGGGTGACGTCACAGGGCCGAGCCCTGCCCCCCGATCCTGCACTGCCGTTTCCACCCGCTGATAATATTTTAGTTTAGTTTTTCTGATATAAATATGTGTATTTTTCTTATTTTTATTGCAGTCTTCTTCAGACAAGGATCTACTAGAGAGTCATTGGCAGGCATTAGACGCCCATTCACTGGACGAAATTTGTGTCCATCACGAGTTCAGCTTTTTCTAATGAACTGTTGCAGATATCAATTTTTTTTTACTTTTGAGTCTTAAGTGCCCTCTGGGTTTGAAAGTCCCTGGCCGCTCATCGAAAATAATGTTACTCTGATCGGTGATGGTCGTCAGTGATCCAATTTTCAATCCTTCCTATTCAACCTCTTCCTCCCATCAGCCCAGCCCATATGCCCTCCAGTTTTCCACCATTTATTACCAGACATGGATGGATGTCAACCAGCCATGTTGTCACCTGTTCTTCCTGCTCATAGTCTTTAACTATTTTTTTGTAAAGCCATCTCCCCCTTCTAATTTTTTAGTTGCTTACAAATCTTCAAATAACGCAATACTGTCAAGTTATCCTGGAATGTAACATAGAACAAAAACTTCTGCTGTTATGTTACTTTACTCCTATCCCAGAATTCTATTAGCCCAGCTCTTTTTTTAATGTTCCACTCTCTATTAACATTAAAGCGTGAACTGTTTTCTATGACTAATGTTATCACTCTAAAAACCATAAGTTTATCAATTACATTCCTCTTTTGAAACTCTGCCCAAACTAAACATTCCCTCTGTTCTGTCACAGAAAAAAAAATATCCAAAGTGTGCTATGAGTAAGCAGTGTAAGGAGTGATTTGGTTATGGATTCTAAAGTCTGTGTAGTATTGTAGTTCTGTTTCTTGTCTTTGTAGCTCCTCCACCAAAAAAAGGGAAAGTGGAAAGTGACGAGGATAGCAGGGCAAGAATGCCAAACCCTACTGTCGATGAGGAGGAAATCTTAATGTATATGGAAAGGCATCAAAATTACGCAACTGGGCGGCTAAAGTGCAGCGACGCTCGGCGTAAAATGAAAGAAATGCACCTCAGGTTAGCAGAGCGTGTGAACGCTGTGAAGGTGAGCACCCGTTCTTTTTTAGCACCAGTGTTTATTTGACATTACAAGCTGACTGCAGATTACCATTATAATTTATTGTAGTTTTTGTTTATTTTTTCTGACTTTTCCACGGTATCAATCTGATGCAAACGGTCACTCGGAAAAAGGAGGACCACATAGGACTGGGGAGCAATGGTGGAAGGTTAGTCCCTAGCATAGGTTGATTCTTGCTGATTCTTTTTCCTTTGCCTTCACTTTTTTATTTTTCTCATATTTTTCAGACTTGGGTCAGCATAAGATATTGGGGATCCACCCTAATGAGCGAAAATATCTTTAGCGAATGATACATTTTACGTTGACAGCCGTTGAGCGTAAGGATGGTCAGCGACAAGTCAGTTTAGCGACGGCCTGCTTTAGCGCCAGTCCTGATACATCTCGTTTAGCCACAGATGTACGAAGGCAGCACACGAAACTGTGCGCCCACTTTAGCGACACGGTCGGTACAGAGCATTTAGCGAAAATTATTTGAGCGAGCCGCCAGGGTTGTACACTTTAGCGAAAGTCCCATGTTGCGACAGGGATTTCCAGCGAGTCTCGAGAACATAAGTAGAAGATACGCCATTAATACTTCCGGGGCGGAAGCAGGTTGTACGGCTGTACAGGATGTCTAAGATAATTTTTACAAGTGGTCTGAAATTTAAAATCCGCCGGTTGTGTGAGGTCAGTATGCGCCATGCGCCTGTTAGGAAGGGGCGGATCAGTGACTCGAGTGGGTTACGCTCGGTTAGGTTAGTGGGGGCCTGGGTAGGTTAGGACTGGTTGAGTGGCATTGATAACGAAATGGTGATGCAAGATACGTTAGGAAGTTGGAACATAAGCGCGGTTGCGACCGCGCGGAAAGAGTGACGCCCGCAAAGCGTCCTACCGTCTGGCCCCGCAGGGTCCTACTCGTCAGGTGACAGCCGGGTCATTCCACGCCAAGTGATCCAACTGCAAAAATTTGATGTCACAGTTCGAAGCCAAATAGTGCGTAATCCAAAAGGATTTGCCTCAGATGTGCCTGGAAGCGAAATAAAAGCGATTTAAAGTGGGCCATGTACGGACGCCGGCGAGGTGATATGCAACAAACAATATTTTGAACCACGCATCGGATCGCAAAATCGAGCACACCAAAAAATAGGTCTTGCGATTCTGATCAGCTCAGCTGTTTTTGAAAATTTTTGTAAACAATTCTCATTTTGAAAAAATGCGTTCTAAACTTTTGAAAATTCACAAAAGCTCTGACTATCCATATCATTCTACGGAACGTATATCAAAAAATTTGTCAACTCACAAACAATGAAAAAAGAATGGGGAGGATAATATTTTCTGTTGCCGAGAAATCTTCTATTTCGTTCCCTTTTCGGCTCGCGGCGCCGTCTGCTACTGCGGTCGCCATGTTCCGCGCGCGGCGGTCGGGAGAGCGGCCTCGCGCGAGGTTAGGAAGGCTGTTGTGTTTACGTCTTTAGCTGGCCTGTTGGTTTTTAGGCCGAAAAGTATTCGTCGCCGACCAACCAGTTTTGGACGAAGGACTTTGAATTCATGTGCAAACGAGCTGGCCCGTCCCTCCGTCGAACCTCGGTGCCGCTTCACCGGCACCTCGGTTCGACAGGGGGCCTTGGCCAGCTTGGCCTGCCGGCGGCGTTCGCGGGGGCCTCCGGCCCCCGCCCTGAGTCGCCCGAGATGTGTCCGCTGGTACATATTTTTGTAACTATTAAAATCGCTAACCTCAGCCCGCCCCGACACGCAGCGGAGTGCGCCTTGCAGGCGCACCACACGCAGCGACCTACCCTAACCTAACAAATTAAACAATTCTTATGAAACACAAACGCGATAAAATTTGAAAACTGTTGCCACCGTACGTTTATATTCGCCATAAAAGGAGTCTATTCTCCAAATTTGAAGTTTCTGTGTAAACGATAAGTCAGCGAACAGACGTCCGAAAGAACGAACAAACAGTCGGCATCAGACTATAAGCCCGTCTCCTGTACGTTCCTACCGAAACGTGTCGGGACGGGCTAAAAATCATGTGGAGCTGGCCGACAAACTGCAGTGCGGTTATGTTCAAGCCTCGCGCGAGGCCGGGCTCCCGGCCGCCGCGCGCGGAACATGGCGACCGTAGCAGCAGACGGCGCCGCGAGCTGAAAAGGGAACAAAATAGAAGATTTCTTAGCAAAGAAAATATTACCCTACCCATTCTTTTTTCATCGCATGTATACACGTTTCGTAGAATGATATGGATAGTCAGAGCTTTTGTGAATTTTCAAAAGTTTAGAACGCATTTTTTCAGAAAAAGAATTGTTTACAAAAATTTTCAAAAACGGCTGAGCTGCTCAGAATCGCAAGACCTATTTTTTGGTGTGCTCGGTTTTGCGATCCAATGCGTGGTTCAAAATATTGTTTGTTGCATATCACCTCGCCGGCGGCCGTACATGGCCCACTTTAAATCGCTTTTATTTCGCTTCCAGGCACTTCTGAGGCAAATCCTTTTGGATTACGCACTATTGGCGTAGCCGAAGCCTACCCTACAACTTTGGCTTCGAACTGTGACATCGAATTTTTGCAGTTGGATCACTTGGCGTGGAATGACCCAGCCGCCGGCAGGCCGAGGTAGGCGTGCGCCAGGCGCGGAGTGGCGGAACAGTGATTCGCGGTGAGCGAAGCCTGTTACGCCACGACGCGGTCTGGCGTACGCCTACCTTGTATTTCGGCCGCGAGGCGCGCCTCGATCACGCGCGTGCGATCGCCTGGCTACATTTACATTCGCGGGAGGTAAGTTCTCATACACAGCCCGAGGTGGCATTCTTTCGCTAAAGGCAGTTTTTGCTAAATCTACCGTGGCAGGGCCGTATGTTAGATCGCTGGGGCAGGCCACAGTATTGCGTCGCTAAACTGTTTCGTCGCTGAGCTGGATGTAAGCGTGTTTCGCTAAATGAGCCAGTCGCTAAAGGAGCAAATGGAGGAGCACGACGGCGGTGTCAGCAGACTAATCCCACTGTCGCTAAAGTAGCCTTTCGCTAAATGTGAGTCTCGCGCACTGTTTGTAACTCAGTTCTTCGCTGAAATCGTTCGCTATCGTTTCGTTTTCGCTAAACGGTTTTTCGCTCAACACGACCTGTTTCAGATATTGGGCAAAGGCCTACGCAAGCGCCAACTATAAGTGCAAGGACACGAAAACTGGGGGAGGGGCGGGATATGATTCTATTTGCTCGACTGTTGGGACGGTAGAGAAGGTAAATGTATTGCCATTGTGGAAAGTACTTGGCTATCATTTGTACACTTGTGGCACTAGTTTCTAATTCTAAATGCCTGTATTTCAGACTCCAGAATATGCATGTTATGACAGTTCAGTAAATAGAATAATGGCAATAATTGGATGGCACAACGTCCTGGGGATAGGAATCCCAGATGAATTGGACAATGTGAGTGTTTAGTCTTAAGTGATTCATTTTGCTTTGTTTCCAAAATAACCACCAGATACTCATTGAAACACCTCTCTTTACAGGACAAAACAAATGAAGGAAATGAAGAAAATATGAACGTTTCATTTGGAGACGTTGTTTCTTCAACGCCAGAGTAAAACTGCTTTTTAACTTTAATTATGCTCTTTGTGATTCTTGTCTTTGGGAACTTGAGCGTGCTTACACCTTTGTTGCAGAAAATCGATTCTATGGAAGCATAGCAGCTTGGGCTCCACTCTAGGGTATGTCTGCTTTACAACATCAATTATGCTAACTGTGATTCTTGCCTTTTGCAATTGGTAATTGGGCACGTTTTAAGCTTTGTTGCAGCACTTAAAGGAAAAAAAACCAATCGGCATCTGCATCGACATCTGAGTTGGCATTGACGGCCACGGCCAAGACATGTGCAGGCCACTGCTGCAGTGCCTTGGAAAAGAAGATTGACTCTCTACTTCAGGTAGTGGAGTTGAGATTTACACTTCAGCTTGATATTCCCAGGGCAATTTGTTATTGACTATCATTTCTTGCAGAGCGTGGAGGAAAACAAAAGGATGCTTCGGGCAATTATGGAGACTCTAGAGAACCAATTCATTAATGTGGAATCCACCCCTGTGATGCCTAATGTTGCTGCTACAGAAGAAATGGTGCATATTAATGAATTGAGTGGTGTAGATTTCAACATAGACAATTTTCTTGTTTTTTCTCCTGATAGTGGGTCATGCTAAAGTGATGAAAATTTAATTTTGTTTTGTTTTAAATACGTTGTCTTTAGTTTAGTACTTGTAATATCCTCAGGCTTTAAATTGTAATGGGTTTCTTTTTCTTATCTAAAGTAGTGCCTGAGTTTCCTAGTTGTGGATTTGATTGTCCATCTTCCTGGGTCCCTGATTCTCTGTAATTTTGTCATTAGTTTCAGCAGGTTTTAATTTTCTCATGTTTTAATTTTCTCATGTTTAGGCTTTAAATTTTGATGGGGTTTCTTTTGTTTTTCTAAAGTAGTACATGTTGTTCTCAAGTTCTAGTTGTTCGTTTTCTTTTGTGTGGATTCCAGGCTGTGAGTTGCGATGGAATTTTGTTTTCTTTCCTGATGTAGTTTAATAGTTTTTCGAATGCCTCCCTCATCTTTCGTTGCAGAGCAGTGTCCTCCAGATGAAGGCATCCCCGCACGCCCCAGGGAATGCAGCATTCACATTCATGATGACATAGTTTGAGTCGCACACCTGTAAAAAGTGGTAAATTTTTATTCTCTTTTTGTCATGTGTTCATGTATTGAACAGAGGCTTATCACCTTACCACCGTCTCGTGGTGCACAGTAGATCGACAGCTCCGTGCAGTCAACAAAACCTATGACACCTAGGATTTTGAGCTCCTGTTCATGCCTAGGACAGCAAAGTAAGCAAATATTAGAACTGAGGTGTTAGGCACATTATACACGCTGTGGCAAAAAGACCAAAGCTCTCTGGGCTCTCGTCTGGTGAAAGCGTATCCGTCTCCTCTGAACAGTTGGCTCGTGGAGGGCATTGGTCACCTCCCGGATGAAATGCGCAACAGTGGAGCGCCCCAAGCAAGTCAGCCTGCTGCTGCTAGTTGGGGCTTGGTACGACCCAGTGGCATAAAATTGGAGGACGCTGAGAAAACGGCACAACCATTATGCGGAAAGTGGACACGGGTCTACGAGTATTGCACTCATTAAAATTACATTGGTTGATGGCATTAGCATCAAACACACACAAACCTTGATATTATTTGGTACTGCCAAGGGGCTGTGACACTGCGGTAAATATGGGGTGATTTCCCTCATTAGTTGGCTGAGCGATAACGAAGCCCTGGACCGGCTAGCTCAAAAATGTTCTGTCTGTCGGTCTGTCTATCTGTCCGCGCCATTTCTCAGGAACGGTTAGTCGTAGAAGGCTGAAACTTGGACCACATTTTCCTACTAGCATACCGGAGTCAACCTCACATTAAGGTCACCGTAGCTCTAGTAGTTTCTCAAATAATTTTTACAATTGATATTAACTTTTTTAAAAAAATTGATTTAAAAGATGAACTGCGGAGGCGCGGCCCTCTACTTTCCCCTATCACGGCCAAACGGTGGCCCCTATCACAAGGTAGGCGTACGCCAGACCGCGTCGTGGCGTAACAGGCTTCGCTCAGCGCGAATCACTGCTCCGCCACTGCACGCCTGGCGCACGCCTACCTTGCCCTGCCGGCGGCTGTCCTTTGCCAAGAAACACCCTGCGGGGCCAAACAGTCAGTAGGATGCCCTGCGGGCGTCGCTGTTTCCGGCCAGTCGAAGCTACGCTCATGTGGCACCCGGACGCATATTATTGCCTTTGTGTCATCAACGCCCGTTAACCTTGCCTAAACTACCCTTACCTAACTGAGCAAAACCTACCCAGGTCTCTACTAACCTAACCTCACCGAACGTAACCCACTCGCGTCACTGATCCGCTGCCCGACGACTCTCGAGGACGGGGTCCCTGGTCTCGGGACCGGAGGCTGTATTCTTTCGCCATACCCCTACGAAACCCTTGTGCAGTGCCGCAAACCGCATTTCTATGTGGCACTTAGTTATCGAGTTTCATCGGTCGTTATGTGCTCCTCGAGGACGGGGTCCCTATTCTCGAGACCAGTGGCTGTAATCGTTTACAGCCCCCCTCTGCAGAAACGCAAAGCTCATCTCTCGAAAACGCATCGCTTACTTGGTTCTCGAGTTGCTATGTTTTTGCAATGTGGCTCTCGAGGACGGGGCGCATGGCCTCGAGAGCGGAAGGCGTGGTTTGGTGCCCTTGTTTCCAATTGCCGCAGCCCGCAAAGTCCAACGTCGAAAACCGCAAGTCAGTACCTCATACCGCTTTGAAGATAGGAGTTGGCTCTCGAGCACGGGGTGCGTGGTCTGGAGAGAAGTCGTCCGAGTGGGGCGCTCTTCTTTTCCTTTGCCGCGGCCCGCCAATGCCAATGTCGAAAACCGCACGACGCTAGGCCGTACCGACAACTGAAATACAATTTGTAGCATAATTATGGGACAAATTGTATCTCGCATGTTACAATTTGTCCCACCTTTACGTGACAAATTGTCCTTATGCCGTATGTCGTTTGTTTAGAAACGTAACATTTCATTTTACAAAATTGTCCCATAGATATTTCGAGTGAAAGTTGCTACGAGCCCTCGACAGCCGTCGCATTTTCGCTCTTTCTCTTTTGAAATAAGAAATGCTGGTCAACTGTTATGCAAAAATATATTAACTTTCAATTCATTGAGAACCGAGCCTGTGCTTAGACCGCTTGTTCGGGTTCGAACACGTTTCGCGTATATTTTTCGTTAAAGAATCTTACATTCCTGATTTGCGCTATCAAAACCTGTAGTCGGGACCGGATTAGCGTTGCTGCCACCTCTTTCGACCTTCCACTGCAGCATACGCAGTGGGTCAATTATGTGGGAAGGCCCTTGACCGAAGACCGCAGCCAAGTCCCCCGCCATCATAGGGATGGATTTTTGAGGAATTTCCCTATAGGTGCCCTCTGACTTACTTTCTATACTTAAGAGCAAGGTTCAAAATGATCACCCAAATTGGGCGATGTTACTGGAGTTTTCGCCCTAGAAGGGCGATGTTTGCGGGACGTTTCCCTTTTGGGGCGAGGTTTATTTCCCTAATATAGTGATGGAGAGTCCAACGCCCTAAACAGGTGACGCACACCCGCATCGCCCAAACGCGATAAACCTCACCCTTCGGTTTTCAGTGCTTGCTCTTGCTCATCTTCCATTTGAAGGGCCCCTTCGCCGTCATGCAAATCGTGATGTTTTTTGTATATATCAGTATTGAATCGACTATACATATGACGGTTCGGCTCAAAAGATAGACAGCACAAACCGGAAACCTGCAAGAAAGCAATGCACCCGTGATTAGGAACGTGAACGGGACGCAGAAGAGCCTCCAGCATGAGCATTTGCATTCTATTCCTATGCTTATTCTTTATAATGCTCATGAAACTGAACACCCGCTCGACTACCGCATTACTGACTGGAACAGTCAGACAGCGCATGCAAATAGTGCTAATTCCTTCAACGGCCGGTCCCCTACACCAGGGACGTTCCACATGGACACGCCTGTAACGTTTCCCCCAGCTCTCCTAACGCCCTTGACCATTCCCTTCTATAACTGCTTCAGCGTACTCTGGGATGAAACCCTGGGCTGCCAACACACTTAATATCATAGGACAATTTAATCTGATAGTTTAGTTTGAACACGTTGCGCGGATATTTTCCGTTAGAGAATCTTACATTCCTGATTTGCGCTATCAAAACCTGTAGTCGGGACCGGATCAGCGTCGCTGCCACCTCTTTCGACCTTTGACTGCAGCATACGCAGTGGGTCAATTATATGGGAAGGCCCTTCACCGCGGCCAAGTTTCACACCATCATAGGGGTGGATTCTTGAGGAATTTCCCCATAGGCGCCCTCTATGCTCTGTGGACAACGCAGGCAGACGTGTTTTCGGCCTGGCAAGCCGAATGTTTGTGGTGCCTCCCATTGCGGTGTGGCTGTAGAAGGATGGCACAACCATACTGCCGCGCGCTTTCTGCCCGTGCATTCTAAAAAGGCGGCGGACGCTGTTGCAGTAGCGGCGCCGAACCTGTTGCGACCTGTCCCCTCTTGTTTGTACTTGTCGGTGCCGGATCGTGCTGAATGCGGAAGAGCTACCGTGTGGTTATATTTTTTTTAAAAAATATAAATAATAATAAATAAATAAAAAAATATAAAATATATTTTGTTTAGGTTTAAAAGCGATGAGTACGGTATGTTTGCAGTTCATTACCGTGAATTTGTCTAATACTTTTATTGGTGTGTTGTGTCGCAGCATCTGAAGTTTATCAAGTTTCCTCATCAACTTCTGAATTTTTATTATTTTTTGCTGCATCATTATTTACATTTGTACACTAGCAAACCATTCTGTTGCCTGTCTTAGAAAAATTTAGAAAAAAATAAGGTTTGTGCCTTGCTTGCATGGAGTCATCTGGTGTAGACGTAGCATTTGCTTTTTCTGTTGCTTTCTATTTATGTCTATCTTTTTTCCCATGTGGCTAAGTACAATGCCCAATAGGAAGGCCATCGTTGGTGCGGTGCGCATAAGGAACGTAGCCCGAGAAAATGTGGCTGCAGAATTTGCTGAGTTGGTCCCTCAGCCCCAGGTTGACGGTGAGCAGGATGATGGGCCTGACGAGCAGCAAGACGGTGAGATGGTCGTTTTGGAGGAAGAACAGGAGGAGGAGCCTCTGCCCGATCTTTGAAGACTACTTGGCCTCGATGACAATGATGATGAGGGTTCTGGAGGAAGTGAGTACGAGTGGTCTGATGATGGTAGTGAAGAAAGTGAAGAAGGTGGGGAGAATCATTTGCAGGCAGATCTTCGAAATTGCTCTTTAAAGCACAAAATTACCCTAGTGTTTTGCAAGATCTGCTGTTCATTTTACGTCCTCACCATGCCCAACTCCCGAAAGATGCACGGACTGTCATGCAAACCCCTGCTCATATGGTGAAGGACTTGATGAACGGTCATTATATTATGTTCACTTGGGAATAAGGGAAGGCTTAAACTCAATGTCTGAAATGGGGGTGAAAGATGAAGTGGTAGAAGTTTCGTTGGAGGTGTTCATTGACAGCGCCAAAATATATGACACAGTTCACAGCAGTTGTACTGCAATCCTCATGTGTTGTGTTGACTTTGTTGATAGAAGCCCACATGTGATTGGACTGTTTTATGGAAATGGGCATCCACAACCCATTGATGGTTTTCTTGAGGATTTTATTGCTGAAGTGCATTTGTTAAGGCCTACAGGGGTCACCCTCCTGAACAGGCAATTTGCCTTTGGCATTCAAAGGTACATTGCCGATGCCCCCATGCGTGCTTACCTAAAGGGCATCAAAGGCCATCGTTCATGTGACGGCTGTGAAAGATGCACCCAGTTTGCAGTAGGTGGCCTGCAGTACAGCACTAGGGTGGCTGAGGCACGGACCGAAGGTTCTTTCAATGCCAGGAGAGACAATGTCCACCATAACAGAGATTCACCTCTTTCTCAACTTGGTACCGGATTTATTTCCCAGTTTCCTTTGGACCCAATGCACCTCGTGTATTTGGGTGTATTCAAAAGATTTTTAAAATTTTGCTCGGCATACGGGGCCCTTTAATGCCCGTATGACTGAGTTTCAATTACTGCGGCTGAAGGACCTTCTTCTGGTGGCTTCACAATACATTCCTTTAGAGTTTATCCGTAAACCTTTGCTTGAAAGGTCTGCTTTCTTCAGAGCAGCGGAACTGAGAATGATTCTCCTTTACTTAGGCGCCATTCTTTTTCATCATGTAATGAAGAATGAAATTTTAAATCTCTTTCTTTTGCTCCACTGCTCAGTATTCAAATTATGCATTGTGATCATTTAATCACGACTCATCTTGACAGTGCCTCTGATTTTATGGCCTTATTTGTACGATACGGTGCAGCATTGTTTGGTCCCACTTCTGTGTTATACAATATTCACTCTGCTCTCCACTTGCCTGATGATGTGGCGAGGCATGGAAAACTGTCTCTGTTAAGTGCCTATGCGTTTGGGACAATTAAAAAGACTCAAACGTTCCTTGAACAAGCCCCTGGAACAACTCAACAGACGCCTGGCAGGAAAAAAAAACATATGGCAAACGCTAGGAAAGAGAGACATGGCCTGATGTGTGAGCACAGAGATGGACCTCTGCCAGGCAATGTTGTTGATGCCATCCAGTTATCTAAGTACGAGCACAAGCTCTTCATCCTCACCACTCACGAACCAAACAATTGTGTATGCCTGAGAGATGGGCACTATGCTTTTGTTCGGAACATTTTCACCAGTGCTGTTGGGGAGTTAATTGTGACTAATATTTTTATGGGTTTATAGAACCTTTTTGAATCCCTTTTGCCATTAAAGATCTTGGGCTCCCGTATTTCATCTCAACTGGTGAATAATTTATGTGTTTAGAGGCTGCAAGATGTTAATTTTAAGTGTTTTACTGTGCTCATTGAAAATGGGAGGTGGGCAGCCATCCCTCTTGCCCACTTTTTGTGATTTAGAGTTTTGGGTGAGTAAGGTCTGATTAACCTGGTAATAGTGCATGGTAATTAGCATTTAAAAGATGACAATCTTATACCCATGAGATATGTTAATTATTTTCTAGGTTTACTTGATGTTACGCTGTTCATTACTTAGTTCATATCCCTTGCTATCTGTATGCTGTCTTTTGAGAAGTGCATGATTGATGACTCTTCAGACTAATAAATGGTGACATTCTGTTCTCTAATTACCTTCTCTTTTGAGTCCTAGGCATTTGTGAGGGTGCAGTTGCCCAATAGGTGTTGCTGGTACCACAGACACAACTGTAAGACTTATGCAGCATCTGATATTTAAATGCATTGGTTCTTATGTGTTTTCATGCCTTCTTTTTTTGTACGTGCAGGGGAATGGTGGTGGTACAAGGTCAGGGAATGCCAGGATCCTCAATCCCCATTGCGACACCAGTGTAAGTAATCGATGATATAGATCATTCTAGGTATCCCTGCGGTGTGGCTGTAGAAGGATGGCACAACCATACTGCCGCGCGCTTTCTGCCCGTGCATTCTAAAAAGGCGGCGGACGCTGTTGCAGTAGCGGCGCCGAACCTGTTGCGACCTGTCCCCTCTTGTTTGTACTTGTCGGTGCCGGATCGTGCTGAATGCGGAAGAGCTACCGTGTGGTTATATTTTTTTTAAAAAATATAAATAATAATAAATAAATAAAAAAATATAAAATATATTTTGTTTAGGTTTAAAAGCGATGAGTACGGTATGTTTGCAGTTCATTACCGTGAATTTGTCTAATACTTTTATTGGTGTGTTGTGTCGCAGCATCTGAAGTTTATCAAGTTTCCTCATCAACTTCTGAATTTTTATTATTTTTTGCTGCATCATTATTTACATTTGTACACTAGCAAACCATTCTGTTGCCTGTCTTAGAAAAATTTAGAAAAAAATAAGGTTTGTGCCTTGCTTGCATGGAGTCATCTGGTGTAGACGTAGCATTTGCTTTTTCTGTTGCTTTCTATTTATGTCTATCTTTTTTCCCATGTGGCTAAGTACAATGCCCAATAGGAAGGCCATCGTTGGTGCGGTGCGCATAAGGAACGTAGCCCGAGAAAATGTGGCTGCAGAATTTGCTGAGTTGGTCCCTCAGCCCCAGGTTGACGGTGAGCAGGATGATGGGCCTGACGAGCAGCAAGACGGTGAGATGGTCGTTTTGGAGGAAGAACAGGAGGAGGAGCCTCTGCCCGATCTTTGAAGACTACTTGGCCTCGATGACAATGATGATGAGGGTTCTGGAGGAAGTGAGTACGAGTGGTCTGATGATGGTAGTGAAGAAAGTGAAGAAGGTGGGGAGAATCATTTGCAGGCAGATCTTCGAAATTGCTCTTTAAAGCACAAAATTACCCTAGTGTTTTGCAAGATCTGCTGTTCATTTTACGTCCTCACCATGCCCAACTCCCGAAAGATGCACGGACTGTCATGCAAACCCCTGCTCATATGGTGAAGGACTTGATGAACGGTCATTATATTATGTTCACTTGGGAATAAGGGAAGGCTTAAACTCAATGTCTGAAATGGGGGTGAAAGATGAAGTGGTAGAAGTTTCGTTGGAGGTGTTCATTGACAGCGCCAAAATATATGACACAGTTCACAGCAGTTGTACTGCAATCCTCATGTGTTGTGTTGACTTTGTTGATAGAAGCCCACATGTGATTGGACTGTTTTATGGAAATGGGCATCCACAACCCATTGATGGTTTTCTTGAGGATTTTATTGCTGAAGTGCATTTGTTAAGGCCTACAGGGGTCACCCTCCTGAACAGGCAATTTGCCTTTGGCATTCAAAGGTACATTGCCGATGCCCCCATGCGTGCTTACCTAAAGGGCATCAAAGGCCATCGTTCATGTGACGGCTGTGAAAGATGCACCCAGTTTGCAGTAGGTGGCCTGCAGTACAGCACTAGGGTGGCTGAGGCACGGACCGAAGGTTCTTTCAATGCCAGGAGAGACAATGTCCACCATAACAGAGATTCACCTCTTTCTCAACTTGGTACCGGATTTATTTCCCAGTTTCCTTTGGACCCAATGCACCTCGTGTATTTGGGTGTATTCAAAAGATTTTTAAAATTTTGCTCGGCATACGGGGCCCTTTAATGCCCGTATGACTGAGTTTCAATTACTGCGGCTGAAGGACCTTCTTCTGGTGGCTTCACAATACATTCCTTTAGAGTTTATCCGTAAACCTTTGCTTGAAAGGTCTGCTTTCTTCAGAGCAGCGGAACTGAGAATGATTCTCCTTTACTTAGGCGCCATTCTTTTTCATCATGTAATGAAGAATGAAATTTTAAATCTCTTTCTTTTGCTCCACTGCTCAGTATTCAAATTATGCATTGTGATCATTTAATCACGACTCATCTTGACAGTGCCTCTGATTTTATGGCCTTATTTGTACGATACGGTGCAGCATTGTTTGGTCCCACTTCTGTGTTATACAATATTCACTCTGCTCTCCACTTGCCTGATGATGTGGCGAGGCATGGAAAACTGTCTCTGTTAAGTGCCTATGCGTTTGGGACAATTAAAAAGACTCAAACGTTCCTTGAACAAGCCCCTGGAACAACTCAACAGACGCCTGGCAGGAAAAAAAAACATATGGCAAACGCTAGGAAAGAGAGACATGGCCTGATGTGTGAGCACAGAGATGGACCTCTGCCAGGCAATGTTGTTGATGCCATCCAGTTATCTAAGTACGAGCACAAGCTCTTCATCCTCACCACTCACGAACCAAACAATTGTGTATGCCTGAGAGATGGGCACTATGCTTTTGTTCGGAACATTTTCACCAGTGCTGTTGGGGAGTTAATTGTGACTAATATTTTTATGGGTTTATAGAACCTTTTTGAATCCCTTTTGCCATTAAAGATCTTGGGCTCCCGTATTTCATCTCAACTGGTGAATAATTTATGTGTTTAGAGGCTGCAAGATGTTAATTTTAAGTGTTTTACTGTGCTCATTGAAAATGGGAGGTGGGCAGCCATCCCTCTTGCCCACTTTTTGTGATTTAGAGTTTTGGGTGAGTAAGGTCTGATTAACCTGGTAATAGTGCATGGTAATTAGCATTTAAAAGATGACAATCTTATACCCATGAGATATGTTAATTATTTTCTAGGTTTACTTGATGTTACGCTGTTCATTACTTAGTTCATATCCCTTGCTATCTGTATGCTGTCTTTTGAGAAGTGCATGATTGATGACTCTTCAGACTAATAAATGGTGACATTCTGTTCTCTAATTACCTTCTCTTTTGAGTCCTAGGCATTTGTGAGGGTGCAGTTGCCCAATAGGTGTTGCTGGTACCACAGACACAACTGTAAGACTTATGCAGCATCTGATATTTAAATGCATTGGTTCTTATGTGTTTTCATGCCTTCTTTTTTTGTACGTGCAGGGGAATGGTGGTGGTACAAGGTCAGGGAATGCCAGGATCCTCAATCCCCATTGCGACACCAGTGTAAGTAATCGATGATATAGATCATTCTAGGTATCCCCATTTTTCAATTCATGTGTTGACAATTAATTCCCTTAACCCTTTCCGTCGACAGATCTTCAACTTTGTCAGCTGCCAATGTCAGTGCAAGCAGGGTACAAAATATTGGACCACTTTCTAAACCAGTGTATGTAATGTACAAGGTAGGCGTACGCCAGACCGCGTCGTGGCGTAACAGGCTTCGCTCATCGCGAATCACTGTTCCGCCACTCCACGCCTGGCGCACGCCTACCTTGGCCTGCCGGCGGCTGCCACTTGACGACTAAGACCCTGCGGGGACACACGGTAGGACGCCCTGCGGGCGTCACTCTCTCCGCACTGTCGCAACCACGCTCATGTTCTGGCTTCCGAATGTCAGCCTTTCCTTATCAATGCCGCTCAACCAGACCTAACCTATCCTTATCTGCCCGAGCCTAACCTACCCAGGCCCCTACTAACCTAACCTAACTGAGCGTAACCCACTCGCGTCACTGATCCGCCCCTCCACGACAGGCGCATAGTGACTTAAACCAACCGGCGGATTTATAATTTTGGACCACATGTGAAAATTATCTAAGCAACCGCTTGGGCTGCGGTGCCCCTGAGGGGAGGTTGACTCTGGTCTGATGCAAGAAAGATGTGGTCCATATTTGAGCTTTCTATGTTAAACCGTTCTCGAGTTATCGCGCGAACAAACAAACAAACAGATAAAACATTATTGACCCAGTCGGTCCAGGGCTTCGCTATCGCTCAGCCAATTATTACCCATCATCTCAGTTTGTGTCGACAGTTAATTCCCCTGACCCACTCTTTGTTTACAGATCTTCAACTTTGTCAGCTGACAATGTCAGTATAAGGAGTGTACAAAATATTGGACCACTTTCCAAACCAGTGTAATAGATTGGTAGTATTCAAGGCGCCCACATTACATTTCATCTGTTGACAATTTATGTTATTGACCCTCTTTCTGTATCTAGCTTTGGCAAGAGATTAAAACTGGAAAGTCCGTCGGTACAGCGAGGTGCACCGCTGGTCCCTCCGCCTGAAACTCCTAAAGTGGTGGCAATGCACAAGTGAGTGTCGGTTCCTGTTATATAGGTTTACTTGTATCGTCTTCATATAATATTCTGATTTTCATTATTAGGAATATTTTTAATGTTTTGGAGGCCTCTGGCGGGAAAGGCCCATCCTCAAGGTGAGCTTATTGGTTTCAAGGGAAAATGTTTTACTTGCTTCATCTTGTGAGCAATATATCTCTTGTTAATAGTCAATTTACGGTGTTGAATTTTGCCTTCTGGCCCTTTTTGTTTACTTGAATCTTTAGCATTGATGATGATGTGGAGGAGGATTTGCCCGATGCCTTTGTGGAGGGAAATACCTAAGAGAAGGACCTGCGAAAGGCTGCAGAGCGCCTCCAAGGCCGAGAATCGGTGAACTCAGATAAGAGAAACAAGGTAGGCGTACGCCAGACCGCGTCGTGGCGTAACACGCTTCGCTCACCGCGAATCACTGTTCCGCCACTCCACGCCTGGCGAACGCCTACCTTGGCCTGCCGGCGGCTGTCACCTGACGAGTAGGTGGGACCCTGCGGGGCCAGACGGTAGGACGCCACTCTTTCCGCACGGTCGCAACCGCGCTCATATTCTTAAATCCGAACGTATCTTGCGTCACCCTTTCGTCATCAATGTCACTCAACCAGTCCTAACCTAACCTTACTTGCCCGCGCCTAACCTACCTAGCGCCCCATTAACCTAACCCAACCGAGCGTAACCCCCTGGAGTCACTGATCGGCCCCTTCCTGACAGGCGCATGGCGCATACTGACCTCACCCACACGGCGGATTTTAAACTTTAGACCACTTGTAAAAATTATCTTAGAAACCGCTTAAGCTGCGGTGCCCCTGAGGTGTGGTTGACTCTGGTATGATGCAAGAAAGATGTGGTCCAAATTTGAGCTTTCTACGTCTAACCGTTCTCGAGAAATCGCCGGACAAACAGACAGACCGACACACAAAGCATTTTTGACCTAGTCGGGTAAGGGCTTCGCTTTCGCTCAGCCAATAATTTCTTGTTGCTGGCAAAATTATAGTACTTTGTGTCTATGAACTCATACATTTTCACTGTGTGACTATGTCTTCTCTGTTTTGGGCCCGAGCGAAGCGAGGACCCCTTTGCATCGACTATTATACTGTTTTGGGTCCGAGCGGAGCGAGGAGCCCTTTGTAGCGACTTCCACGCTTCTTCTCTCCTCCCAACCATTGGTGCCGCTCATAGCCTATGAGTTCGCTTCCCATTCTAACTATCCCTAAGTTTCAATTTTTTCTCATTCACCGTTAATATCTATTGCATAAGTTTTAAAATAATATATATTCATCAAATAAATTACAAACTCTCATTCAAAAAATCCTATTAGCTGAGATCCAAAAATCCAAAGTTTACATTAAAAGGGGTTCCCACTCTCAAGCCTCTCTAGCTTCTAATCCCTCCCCGTATCCACATTACCATCACTGTATCTGTATGAACCAAAAACTATCAAAAATATATTTATATCATATGCTACCTTATAATTACATTAGGTACAAGTATTCAAATCATGAAAAAAACATCATTTTCTCCTCCCTGCGTTCCCTTCTGAAACCATTGTGTGCAAGTTAGCAGGCCCCGCGGGCCCCGCGCGCCGCGGCTGCGCGGCCATGCGGCCGTCATTGTCTTGTAAAAACCAAATGTGGTGTCATCGGTTAAAATATCAGAAAGTTCATGACTCCTAAAAAATTTCAAATTTGTGATTTGCCTCAATGCATTACCAAGGTTAGTTGTATCGCGTTTAAATATCGTTTCAATAAATTTTAATATTCTGTTATTGTTGCCTCGGTTTCCAAGTTCGGCGTCCCGTGGCCGTCGAGGGCCGGGGGCCTCGACCAGGGACAGGGGCCGCAGGGCAGGGCCTACCGCATCTCGTGGCGGCAGCAGGACGGTGACGGACACGCACAGACGCGGCGTAGCGACGGTACTAGACGCAACCCCAGGACATACTGCAGGCAGGGCACAGGGGCATAGACACGGGCCAGGGGAAGTCCAGGGGAACAGCAACACGTCAGGGACAGGAGAGTGCGGGGATCCGTCAGCGGCAAGGGAAGCAGCAGGGCGTGCAGGATGTCGGATCCGTTCGGGGCCTGCCGGTGAGGAGCCAGACGGACACAGCGGCGGTGAGAGCGGCGATGTTGAACACGGGATTTCACTCCTTCACTATCCTCCGCTCCCCCCACGAAAACAATTCTGTACACGTGGAATCGTTGGCCGACACTTCTGACACCAAATGCTCGGGGCCGGGTTGCGGAATAATCCACTCGGATCGGGAGTCAGACACGGAATGGCCGGTTTATTAGGACCGTAACCAAAGGCGACAATACAGGACATCAGTGCCAACCGTGTAGTACGAATAACCCTAAGAGCCCCCCCACCCCCCCTAACAATATTCCTGCCCATAAATCCCTAGCACAGAGTTGCCCTCGTGAAAATCAAATTATTTACCAAAATAAAAAGCAAATCGATATTAGAATTTGTAAAGTAAGACTCTGAGAGCACGCTGCTCGAGGTAACGGCCGTCACACCAGGAAGTGTTACGAGTTTTTATAAACTGCGATTAGTCTTTTTCTTTTTGTCTCCCTTTGGCGCAGCCTTTTCTCTTCATATCCCAATTCGGTGGGGCCATCTCTCGGCGGGGAATTGCACGCAAAAGAATAGTTGTTACAACTAATTGGCTGAGCAAAAGCGAAGCCCTTACCCGACTAGGCCCAAAATGTTTTGTCTGTTTGTCCGCGCGATATCTCGAGAACGGTTTGACATAGAAAGCTCAAATTTGGATCACATCTTTCTTGCATCATACCAGAGTCAACCTCCCCTCAGGGGCACCGTAGCCCAAGCGGTTTCTTAGATAATTTTCACAAGTGGTCTAAAATTTAATATCCCCCGGTTAGGTGAGGTCAGTACGGGCTATGCGCCTGTCAGGAAGGGGCCGATCAGTGACTCGAGAGGGTTACGCTCGGTTAGGTTAGGTTAGTGGGGCGCTAGGTAGGTTAGGCGCGGGCACGTAAGGTTAGGTTAGGACTGGTTGAGTGACATTGATAACGAAAGGATTATGTAAGGTACGTTTGGAAGCCAGAAAATGAGCGTGGTTCCGACCGTGTGACGCCCGCCCTACTGACCGGCCCCGCAGGGTCCTACTCGTCAGGTGACAGCCGCCGGCAGGCCAAGGTAGGCGTGCGCCAGGCGTGGAGTGGTGGAACAGTGATTCGCGCTGAGCGAAGCCTGTTCCGCCACGACGCGGTCTGGCGTACGCCTACCTTGTGTTACCATGAGTAAAACGATGTTCTTTTTTTCAAGAGGTCGACATATTATTTATTCTTCTAAAGCTAACCTCAACGCATGCAATTCAAGGAGTCATGATTTACCTTTTCGGCTTGCACTTTGGTGTTACCCAAAACTGCACGGGCTTAATCAGGCTCCCGAATGCCGCTAAAATAATTTTCTAAAATCTTCTTATGAGACGTGTTAATTTTTCATACTCCACTGTCGCCGCCATTTTTCTTACACTACAGTCGCCATAGCAACGGCGTCTTTCTATACTAACTTATATGTGTAAAATAATCCGTCTCATCCACACTCTTCTAACCATCCGCCACTTCCGCCATGTACCGTTCCATTAAAAATTTTGTACGGAAGTGAAGATAAATCAACATTTATGATCACTCCTGGCCCATGCCTGCCGTCTGGCCGGACCCGGCTTCTTTATAGTAACAAGTCTTCTCTCTTTCTATATACCTAAGCAATATCTTGAAAAAATGTGGTCGACAGTGTTAAATTTTTCAATTTTTTTTCCAGAAAAATAAAATTAAAAATGAAACTCTTGCAGGGGAAATAAATATATAAAATTTTCCATGTTTAATTCTTTTGTTTTAAGAAACAATGTATATTTTTTTTGGAGCTGGAGTACTTTTGACACGCGAGAGGAACAACGGCCCACCTCCGCAGACTGAGAACTAAACATCCTTGCTTCATGGTTTTAAATTTTCTTTTCACACTTAAAGCTAAACTTCTGTCACCTTCAACAAATGGTTTCATTTGGGAAACGTGGACTCGGACGGGTTTTCTATACTTTCCTTCCTCGGGGCGAACCGAGTACGTGACTGGACCTTCTTGCACTATGACCGTTTCCAACCTAAACTTTTGCTGCAGCTTAGCTGGATAATTATTTTTACTAAATGTAGTTGCGTTGAAGATGAATATTTAAGTTAAGACAATTCATTGTGCTACAGTTGTTGATACTGGTTCAATGTGGAAGATTTGGCACTTTCTCCCTGTGAAACACAGTTCAGAGCCCCACAGCAACTTAAAGAAATTGCAAGGGAGCAGTTTCTGAAGCAGACAACCAAGTGTAATATGCCACAACTGCGACAATTTCTGAACTGTGGGACATTTATGAGACGAATTCTTCAAAAGTATTGTTGGCAAGACTTTCGTTCGCTTGGAGTGAACGAGGCGACATGTAATATCAGTGATCTGTGAGGACCAGGATGGAACACTTTCTCTATTCTTCGCATCCGGATTGTTGAAGACTGGGAATTTTATTCTGACAATAAAAACGTGAAGTATTCAATTTCTTAAATTGCCAGTCTTGTCCAGAAGTTCTCTGAAATTCAAGAAATCCACTTGATTGTTTTCATACATGATGCAACACTCTCTGACAACATTGGCCAGATGAAACGCATCACTGCTATTTCGGATGTCGGTGTGGAGCTTCCAGGCAGCGCCTGTCAGGAAGGGGCGGATCAGTGACTCGAGTGGGTTTCACTCGGTTAGGTTAGGACTGGTTGAGTGGCATTGATGATGAGCGGGTGATGCAAGATACGTTCGGAACTGAGAACACGAGCGCGGTTGCGACCGTTCAGAAAGAGTGACGCCCGCAGGGCGTTCTACCCTCTGGCCCCGCAGGGTCCTTCTCGTCAGGTGACAGCCGCCGGTAGGCCAAGGTAGGCGTGCGCCAGGCGTGGAGTGGTGGAACAGTGATTCGCGCTGAGCGAAGCCTGTTCCGCCACGACGCCGTCTGGCGTACGCCTTCCTTGGTATATTTTGACGTTAAAGGGCAATGCCGGACTAGATAAACTGGAAGGACTGGAATGCCGTCATCTACGTAAGGCAACGCCGCGCCTTGAACTGATATAATAAAAATAATGAATTATCTAGCGTTTCCGTAGCCATGTTTCCGTGCCGGCCATCGGTGGCTAACCCGGCCACACTGTACACCCTCTCAAAGGCAGCGCTAGTTGGAGGGGCTGAGAGGATGCGCCTGGCAACTGCTCTTTGTTGCAAGACTTACTCGTTCCTCTCACTACTTGAGGAGAGAGCCACTGTCTATATGTTTTGTTTCAGCCGGCTATTCGGCTATATACATGTCTTCCTTCTCCCATCCCTCATATTCTTTTTTCGCCTTTCTAGTTGGTGGTGGGTTCAAATTTGCGCCGCCTTCTCGATCGGCAACCCCACCGGCATCCGCACCGGTGGCTGTAAGACGCTCTTTTTCCATGGCGCAGAGCAAACAAGTGTCCGCAAGCACCTAAAAATCGATGCAAAGTTATTTATTAAATACAAACAGCTATATTAAGAGCATTGAAATTTTAAACTCTCCCCTGCCTCGTCTCGCTGCTCTGCTGACAACATGGCCAGGCGCCTAAATTTTGGCCACAGGAAAAGCCCAAGCAGATTTCGGTCATCCGGCACTACTTTTCTTTGTAGCGCCCGCAGCAGACTTGCGCGGAGCTTTCGCACACGGTCATCATGCTGCGCAGAGCAAACATTCTGAAGCCGCAAGGAATACGAATTGAATGGTCGGGCTGTCCCCTTCAACTAAAACACTCTCTCTCTCTCTCAAACAAGGTAGGCGTACGCCACACCGCGTCGTGGCGTAACAGGCTTCGCTCATCGTAAATCACTGTTCCGCCACTCCACGCCTGGCGCACGCCTACCTTGGCCTGCCGGCGGCTGCACCGCAACCCAAACGGTTTCCTAGATAATTTTCACATGTGGTCTCAAATTATAAATCCGCCGTTGGGTAAAGTCAGTCTGCGCCATGCGCCTGTCGTGGAGGGGCGGATCAGTGACGCGAGTGGGTTACGCTCGGTTAGGTTAGGTTAGTAGGGGCCTGGGTAGGTTAGGTTCCGGCAGGTAAGGGTAGGTTAGGTCTTGTTGAGCGGCGTTGATAAGAATAGGCTGATGTACGATACGTTCGGAAGCCAGAATATGAGCGTGGCTACGACCGTGCGGAAAGAGACACCCGCAGGGCGTCCTACTGACTCGCCCCGCAGGGTCCTACTCGTTAAGTGGCCCCTGAGGGGAGGTTGACTCTGGTATGATGCAAGTTAGATGTGGTCCAAATTTGAGCTTTCTACTTCAAACCGTTTTCGAGATATGGCGCGGACAAACAAACAGACAGACAAAACATTTTTGACCTAGTCGGGTAAGGGCTTCGCTTTTGCTCAGCCAAAGAGCCCAATATTTGTATCAAAGCCCGCATGGCGGCTTCGTCGTCTGACAATAGTGGCGTCTCACCCCGTTCAACCAAATTTCGGTTCACCTATAAACAAGCGAGAAAAACGTGTAAAGTGAGTCGCGTGTGCGTAAAACGGGCGCGGGTACAGAGTTTAAACTACACTGGCGACCAAAATTAGCGGTCCACTAACGGCGGGCGCTGTAATTTCTAAGTTTTTGAAGGTAGAACCTTGAAATTTGCTACAGGCCTGCCTTCAACCTTTGACTCGAGCCTCTGAAAGCGGCAGCACCAGGTGCCATCCCCTCTGGTAACAGCCACCCCTAACGCGCGGCGGGGTGGAAAAACGCCGAAAGAGGGCGTCAGAAAACACCGTTAAGGAGGTCCAATGGGGGTAAAACTTCGTTTACCAGCTCAATAGACCCCGGGTGACAAGGTGACATCACAATTTGAACGGTCGTTCAAACCCACCCCCCACCCCAGTTACCCCCACCCCCTACGGGGGGTGAATTTTTTGGTCACCAAAAATGAATTGCGCGTCATGCAGGAGCCTTCGGGGCACATGCCCGTCTGTTTTTTACCCCGATAGGACGAACCCTTTGACCGCAACCCCTAAAAAACGAAAAGACATTTTTGAAAATTGAGGTTTTTTTGTCCTGAAATGCATTTCAGAATCGAAAAAGACGTCAGAAAAGGTGTGCAGGGCCTGTGCCAATACGGCCCAATCGAAAATTTTCATCCGAAAAAAAATTCACCCCCTCGTATGGGGTGGCTACCCTTAATCCCTGCCCTGCCGCCCCCAAAGTGCGGAGGTGAATTTTGGACCCAGCGCCAGATGCGCCTTGTCCAGGGCCATCAGCACACAAAATTTGAAGTCGCTCGTCCGATCCGTTCTCGCGCTACAGCCAAAAAACCTCGAAAATCAAGAAAACCCACCCCTAAGAGTCACCCCCGATACCGCCGAACTGAGTAGGGGTAGCAAATCGTTTCGAGCGGCGCAGGGTGTCCCAAACCTTTGTCTTGAAGGGCCCAGACGGCCAAACCGCTGCGGCCACTGGAAGGTCCTGAAAAAGACCGTCACCCGGGACTCTGTACCGGTGACCACTGCACCGGGCGGCCGCCGCCGCGCCCGGAGCGCCGGGAGGGCAGGCCACCGGTGAGGCACCAAGCAAACGTCTGCTCGCCGGCAGAGACGGGATCGGGAGCCGGTCGCGCGGCGCGGCGGGAACGTTTGAATAACGCGTGTCACAGATGACGAAAAAACCGATTTCGGGCACGCGCACGCGTGAGTGTGCGTTAAGATTTCTTTAAAATTCGCTATCAGTTTTTTTAACGATAAAACTCTGGACGCGCATCGTGTCGTCTGCCAACACGTGCTGCCTGCTCACTGCTGACCCCCGGAACGTCATTCTCTTGCCATTCGTCATGCTGACTGCGAAGAATTTCAGCCTGAGGTGAGTACCGGAATGATTTTGTGTCTTCTCGGCCCTTCTACTGGCTGCGCTCTCGTTTCTCTGGTGCTTTTTTCGCACGAACTCCTATTGTTGTGGTTTGGCCCGTTTTGTTTTGGCGGGAAGCCGGGCTCGCACAAACAACTTTCATGTCCATACTGATTTTTGAAATTTCAATTCATTCGATGTGCCGACAAGCAATGCTGCTGCTCTAATGAACGGCAACCTTTATTGCCAGCGTTGTCGCAATCCTCTTGGATTCGGGCTGTTGTTTCGTTGTCGGCTGTTTTGTTTACGTCGCCGTCTCTCTCCCTCTCGCACGAGCACGCTGTCCGTCTGTCTTCGAGATCTGTGTCGTCATTTCCAAATGTCTAAATTTTGATTTTTTTATCCGCAGTCATGCCAGACTTGTCAGCGGTGCAAGTGGCCGAGGCCATCGCCATGGTCAACGAGGGCGTCTCTTACCGTGAGGCGGGGCGGCGGCTCGGCGTGTCGCACAGCGTCATCAGCCGTGCCGTCCGCCGTCACCAGGAGGACGGGCTGCTCTCGCGTCGTCCGGGGCAAGGGCGGGGGCGGTGCACCTCAGTGCGAGAGGACCGCCGCATGGTGCGCGCCGCCCTCAACAACCCCGCGGCGACGGCGAGGTGGATCGCCGCCGAGCATGTCGCCGTCACACACCGCCCTGTGTCGGTGTCCACGGTGAAGAGGCGCCTGTACGACGGCGGGCTGCACGGGCGGGTGCCGAAGAAGGCCCCCATCCTGACCCCTCTCCACCGTGCCGCCCGCCGGGAGTACGCGCGGCGCTACGGCCACTGGGGGCTCGACCGCTGGCGCCGGGTGATGTTACGCGACGAGGTGCGGTTTGTCCTGCTGAAGTGCGACGGCCGGTCCAAAGTGTGGCGACGGCGCGGCGACCGGGACCAGCACTTCCTCGGCAAGGCGGCGCACAACGGCGGCTCCGTGATGTTCTGGGGGGGCATCATGGTGAACATGAAGAGTCAGCTGGTGCCCATCCCGCCGCCGGCCCTCAACAGCGCCCGCTACATCGAGGAGGTGATTGGCCCGCACGTCGCGCCGGCCCGCCAGAACTTCGGACCGGACTTCGTGTTTCAGCAGGACAACGCCCGGCCGCACACGGCCGCTGACACCATCCGAGCCCTGCAGCAGCACGACATCACTCTTCTGCAGCACCCTTCACAGAGCCCGGACCTGAACCCCATCGAACATCTCTGGGACGCTGTGGACAAGCGGGTCCGGGCCAGGGTGCCCCTCCCCGCCAACCTCAACGAGCTCCGGGATGCAGTGCTGGAGGCATGGGCCTCCATCGAGATGGACTTCGTCAACAAGCTCATCCGGTCCATGCCCCGGCGCTGCACTGCCGTCCGGCAGAGGCGGGGAGGGAACACCACCTACTGAAGGGTGGTGTTGTGCTGCAGGAGCCCCCAGTGCCGCCACCTTCACCGTGGACGTCGTCGACGGCGACATGCTCGCCCTCCTGTTGGCGACGGACGGCACACCTGGTGGCGCCGTGCCGCACGCCCTGCGCACGCCATGGCGGTGGCCGCGGCCAATTGCACTCTGGCACTCATTTTCAATCGGCTGTGATTTTTTTGTGACTTTTGTTTTGTGTGAATAAAGTTTTCACATTGCTGTCGGCCACTTGTTCATTCAATTCGCACCACAAATTTCATTCAAAAAAAAAATGACAAAGAAAATTGAACATTGCAATGAAAAACAAAATTTGAAAAACATTTCATTCTTCAAAAAAGAAGAAAGCGTCCAGAGTTTTATCGTTAAAAAAAAATTTATAGCGAATTTTAAAGAAATCTTAACGCACACTCACGCGTGCGCGTGCACTCACGCGTGCGCGTGCACTCACGCGTGCGCGTGCACTCACGCGTGTGCGTGCCCGAAATCGGTTTTTTCGTCATCTGTGATACGCGTTATTCAAACGTTCCCGCCGCGCCGCGCGACCGGCTCCCGATCCCGTCTCTGCCGGCGAGCAGACGTTTGCTTGGTGCCTCACCGGTGGCCTGCCCTCCCGGCGCTCCGGGCGCGGCGGCGGCCGCCCGGTGCAGTGGTCACCGGTACAGAGTCCCGGGTGACGGTCTTTTTCAGGACCTTCCAGTGGCCGCAGCGGTTTGGCCGTCTGGGCCCTTCAAGACAAAGGTTTGGGACACCCTGCGCCGCTCGAAACGATTTGCTACCCCTACTCAGTTCGGCGGTATCGGGGGTGACTCTTAGGGGTGGGTTTTCTTGATTTTCGAGGTTTTTTGGCTGTAGCGCGAGAACGGATCGGACGAGCGACTTCAAATTTTGTGTGCTGATGGCCCTGGACAAGGCGCATCTGGCGCTGGGTCCAAAATTCACCTCCGCACTTTGGGGGCGGCAGGGCAGGGATTAAGGGTAGCCACCCCATACGAGGGGGTGAATTTTTTTTCGGATGAAAATTTTCGATTGGGCCGTATTGGCACAGGCCCTGCACACCTTTTCTGACGTCTTTTTCGATTCTGAAATGCATTTCAGGACAAAAAAACCTCAATTTTCAAAAATGTCTTTTCGTTTTTTAGGGGTTGCGGTCAAAGGGTTCGTCCTATCGGGGTAAAAAACAGACGGGCATGTGCCCCGAAGGCTCCTGCATGACGCGCAATTCATTTTTGGTGACCAAAAAATTCACCCCCCGTAGGGGGTGGGGGTAACTGGGGTGGGGGGTGGGTTTGAACGACCGTTCAAATTGTGATGTCACCTTGTCACCCGGGGTCTATTGAGCTGGTAAACGAAGTTTTACCCCCATTGGACCTCCTTAACGGTGTTTTCTGACGCCCTCTTTCGGCGTTTTTCCACCCCGCCGCGCGTTAGGGGTGGCTGTTACCAGAGGGGATGGCACCTGGTGCTGCCGCTTTCAGAGGCTCGAGTCAAAGGTTGAAGGCAGGCCTGTAGCAAATTTCAAGATTCTACCTTCAAAAACTTAGAAATTACAGCGCCCGCCGTTAGTGGACCGCTAATTTTGGTCGCCAGTGTAGAAATATGTGTTCTAATCCGAATGCGATTTTTGAACACAGTGTTAGGTGCGCTACACGTACCTCCTGAAAAACGTTGTCCGTCTTAAAGAAGGACTCCAGCATTTGCAACAAAAAGTTCCACCTCTTTTTCTACCTTTTGCTTGAGGCTTAACTCGAGGACGCCGTTGAGGCCGGTGCGCTTGAATAGTGCAACAATATCTTTGCATTTTTCTATGGTGGTTGCAATTTCCACAACTGCCAGTTCTAACCGGAGGTGGTTTTTCATGCTGGCCATTAATAGAGAATCGTCCTCTGACGGCTCTGTGGCAGCAAATACAGACTGCCAATCCCTGTCTAGTAGAGTATTCCTGTGCTTGCCTTTGCATGCTGATGCTATCTGCTTTATCGGCTTGATCAACATTATTACCTCAACAATGTCCTCCTTTTTTATGTCTTTAAGGACATCCTCCCGACCAATTATTTGAAGAGCAGCAAGGACCTGCAATCGCAAAATGCAATAAGTACATGCAAGGCTACTCAACATGAAACGGCAGGAGGGGGAGGAGGTGGTATTTAGAGAGTGCTCGTGGAGTTCAAAACAAAAGCAGTGACCATAAAATACCGCATCATAGGTACACACTTAAGTCCTTACGGAGAAATTGTCCGTAATACGAACGATCTTTTGCCACCGCAATACGGACAGAAATTCGTCTGTATTACGGGCAAGTTCGTCCGTAATACAGACAGGTTTTTACTGCCTAACCGTAAGGTACAAAGATGTTACCCGTATTACGGACAAAATCGTCCGTAATTAGCGGTGGCACAGATTCATTTGAATCTACGGACGATTCGTCCGTAATGATTTTAATGTGTACGTACGAAAGTTGCGCGGGCTCTGTGACGGGCGGCTCCCGCGCCTCCCGTCAACTTGGCAACCCACATCACTCCGCGGCGGGGTGGCTCGGATGGTACAGCTCCGCGCGTTTGCAAAACTCAAAGCGGACTGACAGACTGCAGTCGGTACTGCAGCCGTCAACCCAAGCGTAGCCAGTTGTTGATAGCACTGCGAATGACGTGTCATTTTGTCTGCTTTGGCTGGGACCCCGAAAATGTTAGACGCAGCCCCCCCCCCCCCCCCCCCCCACGTCGCGTGCGGGTGCGGCCTTACGCGCTTCGCGTCGAGCCAGCTACAGTATTTTGCCGTGTTTGAGTTAATGGAAATGATGTAAACCCCCCCCCCCCCCCCCCCCCCCTCGCCCACCTACACCTCTTCCACTCCCCGCGCTACTGGCCGCCGAGACCGACCGCGCGGTCAGCAGCGGCGGTCTGACGCCTCTGCTTTCAATGCTGCAGTGGCGGTTGCACCTCGCCGTTTATTCCATCGCACCTGATGCTCATCGGCGTCGCCACGTGACGCCGCCCTGCACTTCGGTTAATTTCTCATCGCCGTAGATTTTACCGGCCCCCTTCTCCCCTGGGTTTAGCACTTGTGAGACGCCCTGCTGCTCCGAATGCTTTGCAAACTGTAATGGGAACGGCGGCTTTGGTCAGGATCGTAGTACCATGGCAATTCCAGGCAGTTCTTATCTAGTAAATGTAAGTTCATATTGTTGCGGGAAAGACCCCGAACAGTCAAGTCAGAAGCGCCTTGTCGGTCACATTAGGGTCAGTCGCAGCCTGCACATCAAAACAGGTAACAGTGCAGGACAGGATCGCATCGCCCGTAGGCAGAGCTCGCTATGCAGCGCGGCGCACAGCAAGCAGGCGCGGTAGGCAGGCCAGCAAACACTAGGCTACAGTGAGGGCCACGACGTGGGGCAGCGGGGCGCCGCGCACGGCGGCCGATGCGGCGGGCCATTGTTGGCGGGCGGGCCGCGCGCCGCCAGCGCAGGGGTCTCGGTGTTCGCCCGGTCGGAGCGGCGCGCACGGCTGCAGCACGCCGCCAGGCAAGGGGCGCCGGGGCCACAGTGAGGACGGCGAGGGCCATTGTTAGGGTACGGCGGCAAGAACGGGAGCCGGAGGACAAGGACGGGGATCCGTCAGCAGCAAGGGAAGCATCAGGGCGTGCGGGATGTCAGACTCTGGATACGCCGATGTGGACTTAGACGCTCACAGCGGCGGCGAACATCGAACCCACATATTCCCACACCATCTCCCCCCCCCCCCCCCCCCCGGGCGTGGAATCATGCCGACACTTCTGACACCAAATGTTACGGGAAAGACCCCGAACATGGAGAGTTCCGTTTAATGCACAGGCCGACAGGACAGCGTCACAGAGCGGATTCACAGGCGGGCACTAGGGCAACCGCACGACCGACAATAGGCACCCGAAGCCGGGAGTAGCCGAACGCGCTAGGTAGTGAGGGCGGGGAATCCGAACCCGAATCCGAATCCGCAACAATCTACCAGGTGTCCCAGCTCAGCCGTGCCAGGGAAAAGGCAACACTAGCCTCGCGCGGGGTGTCCAGCCGAGCACTTTGCAGAGTGGTATGGCGCCACTTTTTCGGTAGCCAAAATGCAAACAGCAGAGTGGAAATACATATTAATCAAATTTGAGCAGGCGCCGATATCCCGTTATTTTCCCATCTTTTAAGTCATATCGGAAAATACCGTACGGATGCGAACAGATTTAGATTGACCCCTAAAGAGCGTCGTCTGCAGCTGGTGACCGCCCAGACTAAAATTCCTATGGTACCTATGGGCACCATAGGAAACTTTGCTATAGGAAATGGCCCACTACCCATAGGAAACGACCCTTTTCCTATAGGAACGGACCTCGACCTATGGGTCAGGGCGGAGTTCCCATAGGTGGAGGCGTAGTTCCTATAGGTCGAGGCCAAGTACCTATAGGTGGAGGCGTAGTTCCCATGGGTCGACGTCAGCTGCCTATAGGTCCAGACCGGCTGCCTATAGGTTCAGACCGGCTACCCATAGGTCCAGACCGGCTGCCTATAGGTCCAGACCGGCTGCCTATAGGTTCAGACCGGCTGCCTATAGGTTCAGACCGGCTACCCATAGGTCCAGACCGGCTGCCTATAGGTCCAGACCGGCTGCCTATAGGTTCAGACCGGCTGCCTATAGGTCCAGACCGGCTAACTATTGGGAGGTGCCGCGCTTCCCATGGGCTCCAGCGGGACGTCTAATAGTCTACAGTAAACTCTCAAGGCAGCGTCCGTGCCCCCCCCCCCCCCCCCCCTTCCAGAAGTACGACGGCTGCCGCCGTAAGCAGGGGCTCCGCCAGGAGAGTCTCAGCATCTGACTGCGGTGTGGCACAACGGCCGGGGTGCCGTCAATACCGGAGTACTTAAAAGATGAATACTTTTAACTAAATAGGGTAGGGTATGGAAGCCCCTTATACACACGTACGCGGCGTCGGAAGGACAGAGAGCCGACTCGGGCGACGGGGACGACGGCCCCACGTCGCTCTGTGGCGTCGGAACCGCGCGGCGCGAGCTAACTCAGTGCCCGAGAGACTGCGGCGAACCCAGCCACAGCTCGCCTTCCCCGTGACGGAGCCCGGAGCCCAGAAGGAAGCGAGTGGGGATGGTTCACAGTCGGTACGGGTGACGTCGGCGTAGCCTCCCCCCCCCCCCCCCCCCCCCCCCCCCTCTCCACAACCCCCGGCACTCCCTTCACCTTGTGCTGCTGGGTTTGCCGCAGCGCCGCAGTCTCTCGGGCACTGAGATAGCTCGCGCCGCGCGGTTCCGACGCCACAGAGCGACCTGGGGCCGGCTTTCACCGCTCACCGCGCTCGGAGCGCTCGAGTCGGAGACCTCGGCTCTCTGTCCCTGCGTCGGCAGCGCTCAATTTTTGTAGAGGATTATTAATCCGCCCTCCGGCTCCCGCACTGCCGATGCGGAGGCAGGACTGCTTTGGTGTGGGTGTGATAGAGTCGTTGGCTCATTGGGTTAAGCATTCAATCGACTATTAATTGTGGACATGATCGGATAGAGATGACCTAAAGTCAAGTATACTCTGTAAGTTTTTAGAATGTCCCAAACTTTACCAAAATGTCAGCTACTTTTTAGCGAGCAAGTCATGTCAGAATATACAACATATTATATAGCAGTATTTTTTTAATAATCGTCAAAGTTATAATGCGATATCACAATAACACAGAGGACTTAGCATTTACAAACTTTTGGAACAAAAGGAATTTTCTCTTCTTAAATTTGCAATTGTGTTACAAGTCCATACTGTAAGAGTAAGTCAATAAGTAAAATATACAATTAGAACTAAAATACATTATAAATATTTGGTATGGGAGATACATAATCACCATGCTGAAATGTGGAACGGAAACACACAACTTTCAGTTGATCACAGGACAAAAACTTTTTCTCTTCTTCAATGAACGTAATTTTTCTCAACAAATGTTCCGATGGATGGAGATTTACAACTTCAGCACCATTCATTATGATCATCAAATGAACATCTGACACAATTAGGAAAACTGCATCACTTGATCTGTCATACACTATTTTGTGAATTAAAACTACCCGATTGTCCTTCAATAGAGCAACAGAATTATTTGTTTTCCTCTTATGATTATCTGTGGCATAAACACACTTGTCTTGAATCAACCTCTTGAACACTTCACATGAATCACCATCAACATTTTGTCCTGAATTCTCACACAGCCACCTCTCGTTTTCATCTGGAGAGAAAACTTCTGATTTACCCACCAAGACGGATAAAGATCCTACACGAATACCTTTATCTTTTGACTTGCTTAGGGATGCCACGTATGACCTTGCCTTGTCTGAAACATGTGGTCTAAGTATGTTTTTAGCTTGGTCCCATGACATTGCTCTCACCACTTGATTTGGGATACCCTGCTGGCTTTTAATAACACGTTTAAGCACTCCATTAAAGTTTTCAAAGCAGTAAGCAGAGGAAGTTCCTAGTGGGCCCCACCTTGCCACATGCTCAGGCAAATGATATAAAATATGTAGATTGTAGACCATGCTAACTTCTCCATATGCCTCTTGAGTTTCAATGAGGAATTTTTTAATTAAAGCATCAGCTATATTTAAATGATCATGACTAATTTTTGTAGAACTTAAAATATGAACTGCTTGAGCCAACAGAAGCCAAATATCAATATATTTGTTTGGTAAAATACCCTTTAAAACCACAGCACAGTAGAATAGAAGCCAGTTTTCAAACTCCCTTGCCTTCCACCTCGGCTTTTCATCAAGTTCCCTTGCCAATCTCCTTAACTCTACTGGTGGGCGCATTGATGAGATTCTCTTATTGATAACATCAGCTGATAAAAGTATGTAGTAGTCCTCATTACAATCTCCCGTCCACTTAGTCAAGAAGTACTTTGTAATACCGAGGTGCAAAAGATGCATCGAATCAACAAAAAAACCATCCACCATGTTGAAGTTTGGCATATTTATCAGAGGCGACACTGCATTTACACCTCGATCACCATCAGCGTTTTCACCTCCACTCTCTTCATCACTAATATCATCCAGATTTTCAGCATGTCTATTGTCAAGTTCAAGCTGAAGTCTTATCATTCCTTCATGTGTTCTTTTGGGAGGCACTATGTCACCCAAGGGAAATTTTACAGCACCCTCCAAGTAAACACCATGGATGTAGCACCAGGCACATGAGTTGTACCCAGAGTGTGTCTTTATCCCTTGGACAGGACCTCGCGCCCCAGAGTCGACACAGCAGCCCAAATTAAAAAGTTTCATTTGCCATACAGAATTGTTTACATTTATTTGAAACCCAACGGAAATTTCTTGCATATGGTTTACAAATGGTTCCAAGAACAAGTCCATGGGTGGTTTTTGAGTTCCAAACCAAAGCCCTGGAAGCAGCAAATTCCTCATCCTCATAACTGGAGGCAATTCATTGATTGCCAGAGATATGGGCCAAATTGAACATTTAGAGGAAGTAAACAATGGTGACCCATCTGTACAGAAGTGGCTGGAAATTATATGATGATCTTCATCTACGTGCTCTGTTGCAATTCTTGCTTCAAAATCCACAAAAACAGAACCGTCATAAATATCCGAATAAAATCCAGGTTCGCATTTGCGAACAGCTTCACTAGGAGTCAAAAGAGCTTCTCTTACTTCAACACGATTGAATAAAGCTTCCAGCTGACTTGGAATATCGTACAAACAAAAAAAATGAGCTGCACGTAAGTCTGATATTTTACTGACTGTATTACATCGGTCACACTGCTTTTCTTTAATATGCATGTAATCTAATTGACCAAACCCACTGCTACAAGAACTACAGTAAAAATAAAATTTTGTTTTGTCATGGTTCATTATGACTTTGTCTAAAAGATATCTTGATGTTGGTAACACAGGAGAGGAAAATATATTATTTATAAGAGTTACAGCATCATTGAAAGCTTTGTTGGTATAGTTGTTTTGTTGTGCAGAACCTAAAACCATGTATAACAAGTCCAGTTTAGAAACATTTACTTCAGTTCTGACATTTTCCACAAAATCAGGGTCATCGAGCATGGCCCGCAGAAGAGGGTGGCTTTCTGGTTGTCTTGCATCTTCGGCCCGTTCTTCTGGCCCTTCATCATCCTCCTGTCTGTCATGGCCATTGTCCCCATTGTCAGCATTTTGTTGATTCACTTCACCATCACCTTCATTGTCATTATGATCTTCCACCTGGTTGTTGTTTTCATTTCTGCCTTCTTCATTATCCTCATTGTCTGCATTTTTACCGTCTTCTGAATTTTCTTCATTATCAAATATTTGTTCTTGATCACCAATGCTGCCATTTGAAGAACTAGTTTCAGCAGAGCCAATGCTGGATCTTGAAATGGAATGACTGGACGACTCTGACCTGCTGCTACTACTGGCGCTGCTGGAGCTAGGACTTGAGCTGCCATCCCCAGCACCGCAAAGCAATTGAGTTTCATTGAAAGAACTACCAATAAGATGGTCTATGTCTTCCATTGGTCCATCAAATTTTTGCTGCTGGGTCTCCTGAAAATGTTTAAAAAATATGTAATGTCTATTTTGATTAGCAATGACACCGCAGACACAGACCAAAGAGATATGACTACAAAAAAATTGAAAATAAATATGGAGTCTTCAGTATGTTTACCTTTTGAGTCGATCCATGTCTTTGCAACTGTTCAGCACTCCCACTCCCACCCTCGCCATGATGAGCTGCCTGGAAAAAAAGCAGGAAATATAGATGAGATTGATTTCCAATAAAATATTTTTCAAATAAAATGTGTTAAGTATTTCCAATTTTTATCATGAATGCTAAACATGCTAAAACAATAACCACCTTGCTTTTCTTCTAAAACTAAGGACAAGTTGTTACTTTATTTTTAAGTTCACCTTTGAAGTTGGTAGAAAACTATGAGCCTGATCAAGAGGTGTTCCACTGTTGAAATGAGAGGGAGTACCACAGTTTCCATCTTGTTGAGTATTACCTTTCTCAGGAACCATGGTCTGGAGGTCAAAGAAACAACTTTGCATTAACTGAGCCCAATTTTTAAAAGACAGGCATAATTTTCAAATGCAAATTTTAGTGCATCACAGTTCTACTAAACAGTTACAACTACGGAACACCTAGCGGCGTTACTTAACTTCAATGAAAAGCACATTGACATCTTACCTCACAATGCGAATCATCACTGCGTGGATTCACGATTTGAACTTGACTGGAATAATTACTCGAAGTTCCTTTGTCATAATGACCAATCTGAAACAAAACATCGACTATACTTAACCATTGCAAAATTTAGCTGGGGATAAATTTAAGAAAACTTTATAAAAATTTCTGAAGCGGAACTATTAACTGTAGAGGCGCACAAATTTAGAATGAATGAGCGTAGGACAAAAACTTCCTAACATGTGAGAAATTATTGAACTAACAGTGCAGCAAACCCAGCCCGCCCCCCCCCCCCCCCCAAAAAAAAAAAAACAACAGACGACAATTAAACTAAATTACTTTCAATCGATGCTTGGACCGCGCCGGCATTGACTCTGCAGAATCTGGGCCTAAGTACCTCTTCCTGCTTTTCGAGGCTATTTGTTCAGCAAACCATTTTTCTAGCTCTTCCTGCTCACTCATTTCGTTTCTGTTCATGAAGACACAAGACACGCGGAAAATCAACGGTGCGTGCACTTAAGCACTTTTCTGTTTAAAAGGTAAAACAATTCTCCATCTCCCAGGCTATTAAATTCGTCATTAGAGATGCAAGCGCAGCCGACGCAGCCGACGACACTTAGTTCCAATTTTGAGGTGGTCCTTCCACAGATGGCGCTGCAGTCACTTCACGTAACAACTACCAACGTACTGTCACACCTCGGTGTTTTTTTTTTAATTATTGTGTTCGTGTCCATTCTGTAACGTAGAATAGAATCATTCCTAAAGTAGTATAAGTAATTGTTTAACTGCCTTGACTCAGGATACGCCGTTTAATTTCACTAGGGAAATTTGAAATATCGGGAAACTTGGGAGTTGTGGCTGGCTACCCTGATTATGCCAACCGTCATTTGTTCAATGTCGGCATATTGCGGTAGTGCGATTGAAAGCGGCCAGCAGTTTGGCGCGTCGGTAGGTTCTGATCGGGTTGAACTTCGTTGATCATCTTTGTTAGAATGTCTATTAGCGTAGCTCTGGTGCGGTTCCCTCGGGAGAAAACCAGCTTTGTGGTCGACTCAGCAGATATCGAAGAGTTTTGTCCTCAAAGCGAGAACGACTTTGTTCGTGGGAAACTCTACAACGTGAGATGGCCTATTTTGAAACGGTCGGATTCATCAAGTAGCATGACAGAGGAGCTGTATGAAGCTCACATTGTTATGCTGGCTGGTGAGTGTGAAACTTTAATCCTGCTTGTGGAGAAATGTGCTCATCATAGCGAGGTAGCAATGGGGTTATGGTCCTTCTTTCACCAGACCGTTGCAACGATACGACTCGTTCTTTCGTGTGCTGATTGTGCTTTGGCTTTTCTGTTATCACTCATCTTCTATTTAATTGCAGTCTCTAAAGAATCACTGTACCACCGCGCCTTGGCGAAGAAAGTGAAATTACCTTCAAGCTTCGTAACTGAGATGAAAAAGAAAGTTGCCTCCTCAAGGGAGAAAGCTTCAACAGAGGATGTGAAGAAAGTCAGTAAAAGGGTGAGTTTAATCGTTTCTGCAGCTTCTGTGTTTATCATTCCCATCTATGCTCTAACAAATAGTTGTGTTTGGTTATGTTTGCAGTCTAGAAGTTTACATAACTTGGCGACGGCTCAGGCAGTCAAGGAGCGGAGGCAGAGGTTGCTGGATGCTCACAGAGGTGGTTCCGTTGCTCCAGTCATTAAATGTGAGATATTTTATTTTAATATGGGTTGAGCTCATTGTATATTTTCTTTCATGGTGTGTGTCGTTCGGTCCCTGTTACAGCTCAAACAACGCTTCCTGAAGCTCCACCTTCAGCTGACGGAGAGAAACTAACTTAGTCAGCTGAAGACAACCTTCAATTTGAAGCAGAAACATTACCTCAAGATAATGCAGGTAATTATTCAAGCAAATCTGAATTCCCTGCGTTTTAAACAACATTGTTGTCTCCTGTTATATTTCTTTTAATTTGGCTCAACTTGTTTGGCAGGTGCTTCAGATAATGACTCCATTGTCTCACAGCCAGATGCTCACCAAGGAGGCGGTACTATTGCTCCGGTTATTAAATGTGAGATATCTGATTTTAATATGGTGTGGGCTTATAGTATATTTTCTTTTATAGTGTGTCGTTCCTTCCCTGTTACAGCTCAAACTGCTCATCAGGAACCACTCGCTTCAACTCTCCAAACCAACAAACCAACAAAATCAGCTAATGTTCAACATCCAATGCCGCAAGATAAAGCAGGTAACTATTCAAGTACATCTAAATTCCCTGCATTTTAAACAACATTGTCTCTTGTATTTATTTTAATTTGGCTCAACTTTCTTGGCAGGTGCTTCAGATGATGACTCCATTGTCTCACTGCCAGATGTTCACCAAGGAGGCGGTACTATTGCTCCGGTTATTAAATGTGAGATATCTGATTTTAATATGGTGTGGGCTTATAGTATATTTTCTTTTATAGTGTGTCGTTCCTTCCCTGTTACAGCTCAAGCTGCTCATCAGGAACCACTCGCTTCGACTCTCCAAACCAACAAACCAACAAAATCAGCTAATGTTCAACATCCAATGCCGCAAGATAAAGCAGGTAACTATTCAAGTACATCTAAATTCCCTGCACTTTAAACAACATTGTCTCTTGTTGTATTTATTTTAATTTGGCTCAACTTTCTTGGCAGGTGCTTCAGATGATGACTCAATTGTCTCATTCACAAACGAGTCTAAGAACAGCAGAGAAAGGGCTAAACCCTGTAAGTAAATTTACTTTATGGTAGTTGTTTCTTCTCATCCATTTATACCTTAGTAATTGTTTGTTCTTGTTATTCAGGCAAAAGTTTCAAAAAGAGAAAATTAGATGACAGCGATACATCTGTAGATTGCTCCTGGGTTGGCACGGATGAGGAGGCCCAATCTGAAACTGGCTTTGGCCAGTTTTCAGCTTTGGTGGATATTCAGACTAAGCTTGCCAGGCAACAAAGGGAGTGCAGGCGAATTCAAACTGACTTGACGTCTTCAAACTTACTTTTAGACAAGTGGAAAGATTTGTTCCACACCTTTGTTGCACAGGGAAAGGAGCTGTTAGAGTCAGGTAATTATGGTGCTGAACTGGGCAGCGTTTTAGACATTTTGATTGCAACCAAAGTTTTCTATTTAATTTAGTATGGCATACTGAAATACTGTTTCGATAATATATTTTGAAAGTTACTTGATAATTTTATCAATTATCAGTTTGTGTTTTGAAAGTTGTTGAAAAGATTGCCTGTTATCCTCATATTTTTTTTATTTTTTATGCTCAGGGGAGGAAAAAGTAGATGATAGCAGCAGCCTTCAAACTGTGCGAACTCCAGGTGTGTTTTCAGTACTGCCTATCTAATGTTTATTTACACTCATCAGAACATGGTCGATGACATCACCGTTTTTCTTTCCAGTGAAAAGAAATTTGTTTTGCTCAAGTGTGTCCACCCTTGACCCTATGCAGGTCAAGTCTAACCAAGGTTTGTTTTAGTGGATTTAAATTTCAGTTTATTAAATATTATTTATAGTTCCTTACAAACGGTTTTGCACCCATACAGGTGCACTATTGACTACCTCCCCATGTAAATGGAAAGTTTCCACGAATGAAACAAATCCTGCTCTGAAGTCTGCTGCGCCTGTGATGTCACCCGTGAAAAGGACGCCAGTGAAGTTGGCTTCAGGCTCTGGACCGTGCAGGTCGACACCATCTAAGGACGCTTTTGTTGTTACTGAGAGCAGCTGTACTGCTATTGAAGGTTTAAATTTTTTCAATTTTTTACTGTTTTTAATCTCTTTTTGCTCAGTATTTGGAATGATACAGTGTTCTTCACTTGTATTTCGACTTCAGATCTAGTACATGCTGAAATACTTTAATTTCATAATAGTATATTATTACTTGTTGCTTTGTCCATGACAGATCATAGTCCAAATGAGAAGAAAGTGGCCAGCAGTTCATCACAGAAAAAAAGAAGACTAAGCTTTCTGCTGGTCAGACTTTGGGTATGTCCAATAGGTGATATTTGCTTTTGTGTTTTTTCAAATGGTTTAGAGTGGCTTTAAGAAAAAAAAATTATATTTGTAGGCCCTAATCAGCAGAACCACCAGGCGCTCTCAGAAATGCTGCTGAAGGTTCTCAAAGGTGAAATGAACCTCGTTGGTGATGGAAAGGGCAAGGTGAGCAATTCTTACCCTATGTGCCGTGGCAATGTTGGAAATTGATTGTGTTTAGGTGGTTTTGTTTGAGTTTTTAAAACTTTTTTCAAAGGTACACTTGGGCAATGATGTGTGGGTGAAGGAGGCAGCATGGAAGAGTTCGATTGCCCCACCCACCATATCATTAAGCCTGACAGTTAAGAACGCTGCCCATGAAATCTGGGGCCTGAAAAAATGTGCAACCTTCTCTGTCACTGGGGGTAAAAGCCCTAAATGCACGAATGCTCTGAAGGAAGCCGCACCCATTGCTGGTGTAGAAGTTATTTATGGTAAGCATAATAATTTTATGAATTAGTCACTTGCTGTGCAATGTGTAATTTCACATTTGTTGTGTTGCAGCTATTTTCAGGGCCAAGATGGTCCTCCAAGGTGTTACAAACGATTCTATTTTGGAGGCAAATGTGAAATCTCTAGCAAAGCAGGCGCTCAGAGAGAAATTTCAGGACTGTGGTGTAAGTTTCTTTGTATCTTTATTTAATGTGTTGTCAAATTGTGTCTTGCTTTGTAAATTTTGTAATTTTATTTATTTTATTTCAGAGGAAGCTTGTTCGGGATGCTGAAAAGGCGAAAAAGCTTGCGAAAGCTGCTACACAGGAAGATGATGAGTGATGAGTGATTCTGTCTTACCTTACTTTCCCTTTTGTTTGTCTTGAAATGGACACAATTTGGCTATGGTTGTTTTTCCATAGCTTCCTTTTCTGTTTGTTTTTTTGAAATGGACGCATTCATGTTTATTGTTGTCTTTCCATAGTTTTCCTATTGTATGTTTTCTTGAGATGGACACATTTGCTTACGGTTGTCTTTTCATAGTTTTCATTTTGTATGTTTGTTTTCTGTAATATAGTAATGGACATTTGCTTTTTGTCCTTTTAGACTTTCCATTTTGATTAAATCTTTGTTGACTACAATGCATTATCCTGTTTTACTTTTAGAGAAAATACTTTTGATTCTAACCCGCATGCTATGGACGCAAACATCCCATGGTCACATCCATGGGGTGTAGGTGGACAGGTGGCCACGCGGGGAGGCCTGTGCCTATGGGTGGGGCTGGCCATGGGGAGGCCCGTGCCTATGGGTGGGGCTGGCCATGGGGAGGCCCGTGCCTATGGGTGGGGCTGGCCATAGGAAGGCCCATACCTATGGGTGGGACTGGCCATAGGAAGGCCTATACCTATGGGTGGGGCTGGCCAAAGGGAGGCCTATACCTATGGGTGGAGCTGGCCATGGGGAGGCACGTACCTATGGGAGGACCTAGACCTGGGAACCTGCCTTTAGGCATAAAATGGCCATGGCCATATTCCCATGACCGAAGTATGCCCATGGTGACCTATAGCCAGACATTCCCTATGGCCAAAGCCATAGGAATTTTAGCCTGGGCGGCTCAGAGCTGGGCGCCATGAGTGGACACCTCGTGAGAGGCTAGTGCTGCGAGCTTGCCTACCCCTTGGGTTGACTCTAGTACGATGCAAGAAAGATGTAGTTCCAATTTGAGCGTTCTACGTTGAACCGTTCTTGAGAAATCGCTACGCGACTGCACACCTCTCGCGCCCCCTTCCGAGTGACTGGCGGCTGTATGACCGCCGAGCAGGCAGGCAACCCATCCGCCTGATGTTGATGCAGCATTCCGGAAACATACCACGGCCGGCATGGTCGTCCTGCCGATGGACCTCCGAGGCGTCACTACGTATTAAAACGTACGCCAGCCGGCGCAGCAACTCATCAGTGTTCTCGTCGAGTTTTTGGGCCGCCCGCAGGAACATGACTGATCAGATCGATCGGCAGCCTGCCGTTGTTCCTAGAAAGTCTGTCCCTCCGCGACAATTCGTTTCCCGTTTCCGTTCTCGCCCTCGGCGTGTTGTCCTAAATTACCCTCGAAATTTCGTCCCCAGGATTTATTTAGTCCCTTGGTCGCCGTTTTGCCTGGGCTATACCGTCAAAGCAGCCAAGAACCGTACCCACGGCGGCCGTTTTGTCGAAAGTAAAAATATAACACTTGTGCAGCTAAGAAACGAACGGCGTACTCCGCAGGGCCGTAGCCAGACCCTCCTTTCGGGGGGGTTTTTTTCCCGATGGAACCTTGTGTTGGTGGTTGCCTACCTCAAGGGGGCTGAACGTTCCTCCGCTCCTCCGCTCTTCCTCTTTTTGCCAGCAAATGCTTCCTTTCTCTTGCCTTTCCCTCTCCCTGCCCCTGCCGCTTCTCTCCCCCTCTTCCTTTCCTCCTCCCTTTTCCTCCTCCTTTTTTTCCTTCGTCCCAGAATTTCGGGGGGGGTTTTGACACCAAAACCCCCCCCCCTCGCTACGGCCCTGCGTACTCCTAACGCTGATGAGTGTGGCTTGTCGCTAAAGTCCGTCCTTCAAATGTTGTTCGTGATGTAAAGGATGGTTTTGCACCAATTATTTGTATCTAGGTCCTTTGATAGCTAAAATAATTAACATGCAAAACTGTGATTTTCTTACCCTCTTGCACGGTGTGATTTTATTAGCTGCACTGACCCCATTTGAATTTGAGAAATTTTCATCAAAGTTGGGGTGTATTTTGAACATTATTAATTCCTCGACTGGACGAAACTATTTAATGCAGCGCATTTTAATAGGTTACGAACAGCAAATCACAGTTACTACGTTTCAACTTCCGATGGAAAACTTTGATTCCCGATTGGGAAGAGGCTGGATTAAGCAACCCCCTTCACGCCTGAGTCCGGCCCCGATATAGGCGCGGCATATCCCCCGGAGCCGGATGAATGGCTATATACGCACAAGTTGTGAACCTCAAGGAAGCCGACCTAATTGCACAAGCAGTGCGAATAGTGAAGACTAAGCAGGTTACACAAGTTGTGCAGGTCTTGATGGTACGGTTATTTTCACGAATCAAGGATCTGAGTTGTGTTATTGTGGTTGTCCGAATAACCGCCCTATCATGTTTTTCACAACTTGTGCTCTCAGACAAGGGTATTTTATTCGCACAATTTGTGCAATTTAGCCTGGTCCTGTTATTCGCACGGGAAATTCATAGAAAAACGAGATGTGTGACATTTTCAGGGTAGCTGAAGGGCACCAAAAAGCTAATATTCAAATTTTCAGGTCCACAATTAACCAAATTAGAACCATCTGAACGAATCCACCCGCCCTCAGAAATTCTCAAGTTAGAGGTTTCTGGATTTTTTAAAAATCAGATGGATGCAAATAACAAACCATTGGTACCTCATCCGGATTTACTTGCCGTGCCTTACTTAAAATATGGAAAAGCGGGAGGAACTGCAAAGGTTTTGACTGCCTCCCCGCGGAGGTATTCATAAGTGCGCGCACTGGTACGACAGGGTGCCTGCAACTTACGAACAATAAAAGTTGAATGTATTTTTCTTCTGCCTGTATTTTATAAATCATTTTCGCAATATCAGCAATTCGAATGTAAAATAAGTTTGACTTTAAGTCTTTGTGCGGTATCAGAGACGTTTCTCGGATATTTTTTTTTTATCCCGCGTAGACTGAGGCATTAGCCGACACAAGAAATCAAATCAGCAATGTTATGGGCATGAAAAAATATTTCCCTGGGGTGGGCGCGAACCTGCAAACACTCTCTCGTGAGTCACTGAGCGTTACCACTGAGCTAAGCGAGTTCGTAGGAGAATGGGCGTCCCTAAGCCTTCAGTATCGGCCACCCCCTCCCTGAGCTGTTGTGCGAATAGCCATTCCTTGCACGATTGTACAAGTTGTGGAAAATTCATTGGCTGAGATATTCGCGCCAGTTTATAATAAATGACTTGTGCAAATAGCGGTTCCTAAAGAGATTGCACAAGTTGTGCAGGCAGGCCTGGTATAGTTATTTGCACGACTTGTGCGAATATACACTTTGGAGCCGGATTATAGCCACGCGTGCCGGCGGCCGTTCCCCTCCGCCATCAGGGATGATGAGGGAGTGCCATCGCCAGCGGATCGGATGCCATGGTGCCGCCACTTTGTCCGCCTGGACACGTGTCCGGGGACGCCGTCCTTGACCGAAAGGTCTTCGCTAAGGCGCTGAAACTTGCAAGGCGGTCTGTGAACTGGGATGCGATTGGCCAGCGGCCTCCGGTTGCCACCCCTCACGCGGAGGCGACGCGGGGCCTGCCTCCTGCCTAAGGTGGATTGCCTATGCCTGTGCGACCAATGTACGAGTATCGTACGTCGACCAGCAATTTATGATTGTAAAGGTGGTGGGACGTGCAGATGGAGAAGGCATTCGTTCCCATTTAACACCTTACACTTCACTATTCCACGGAGGTACGCCCCCCCCCCCCCCCCCCTCGAATGAAATGAATCTATAATCGACAATCGATTTACAATCGGCAATCGATCGACAATCGATCTACAATCGACAATCGAGTCGATTACCACAATCGTAATCGACTAATCAACAATCGGTATCGATTGTAAAATTAATCGGTTAATCGACTCGATTAATCGAACAACTCACACAAAAACAGTTTCTTATGATAAAACTATTTGCATTGTAGTAAGACGAAAATATTCTTGATATTGGGACAAGTAGGTTTATTCTTATGTTAAGCTGAAAATACGCTTACGATTAATCACTGAAATATTCTTATCGTAAGAGTATTTAATCTTATCGTAAGAATATTCAATCTCGAATTATTAAACCACATCCTAACGTCCTCAGGAATATGGCTAGCATGGCAGTGCAAACAGGAACGAGGGACATAGTTTGGCATGGACTTTCAGGTCAAGCCTCACTTTATAAATTCGCTTCTCTCACGGACGGCTTTAGACCGCCAACAGCGAGATTCAGCCGGAGACACGTCGAAACCGGTGGACATGTCCATCGGATGCCCTCGGGTCAACCTCACCGGGCACGACCTGGGAGGGAGCGCCCCGTGAGCCTAGGGTAACTGCTGTAGGTATATCAGCAGCGCGAGCCAGGGAACGCCGTTGACGACTAGCGCCATCTCTCGGATGGAGGCAGAGTCTCTCACACCGAAGTGTATTCTTGCGATTAGCAAACCTTTTCTGGCACGAAGAAAGATAATCTTATAGGAAGTATTCATTTCTTAGTACTAAAAATTATGGCGTGTTAAAGTTTAAGATTATTTTGGGCTTATCAAAAGACAAAGAAAAATTGTCATGAGAAAAAAGTGATTTTATCTCAAGAAACATACGGTTATGATAAGAAGATAACGATCAAGTCGAGTTTTATTCTTACGGTGAGAAACTATTTTTGTGTGAGAATCGCACAGGCCTACCGCCGGGTGCCATTTGCTGTTGGTCGTCACCTCCGTCATCTCCCTTTGACACTGTCACATCGCTTTTCCGACCTCACTTTTGTCCGACCTCGCAGTTTAACGTCCTAGGTTAGGTTAGCTTAGTTTTGATCAGTTCAGGTTCGCGTATTCTGAGGTCGGCCAAACGATATAGACCCGCACCCGGCCGTCAACAGCGTCCTCTCCCGCTATGAGAGTGTGTGAGGTGATGGTCCGCCGCCCTCTCCCCCCTCTCCGGAGCTGAGGATCTAAATGGCAGCCCGTGCCGGCTACCTGCGTTACCGCGACCGAAAAGGTTCGTCTTTTGTCTCCGTCGCCTGCGTATTGAGCATTTGTATGAGAGAGATAGAGAGATACAAGACGAACAGCTTTCGTGAACACTTTCTACCACTGTACGGCCAAGGCGGGCTGCCGTGTGGCTGGCCTGGCTGTGATACTATGGGGTATCATTCCCGACATATTTTCGAATCTGATATTAGCACATGTCGGGATTTTTGCGTAAGGCCAACATAGAACCGGCAATTTTTTTTTTCAGATTTTTAAAATGATATCTCACGGTCCAGCCAGGACCTCAAAGTTCCTAAAAACCAGTGTAGATGCGGTGCGTTATTTCTCATACCGTACTATGCACCGGTATGGATCTGGCGCATGTGACATAGTCTGCAGGACATGTTCCTACACCATCAGGATTTTTTTCGGCTCATTAGAACCATATCTTAGGGTAACCACAGTCGATTTTATTACCAGTGCCCCTAGACGGGTAGGCGACCCCCGTAATATTAAAAAGTCCATATGACATTCAAACGCGAATAACATTGAGGCCGATGAAGGGACGGAGCTGATCAATGTCTCATTTTGATCGCGCTTCACTCCTCTTTCCACTGCGCTTTTCCGATTTTCAATAGCACCTCTGGTTTACTATTTCATTTTTTAACAGTATTTCAACTTTCGCGAAAAATTATGTAAACTGATGCCGTGCTCGTCATCGTAAAAAGAGAAGGGAAGGGAGGGAGGTTACCAGCTATTGCAGCCAAGGCACCCCCGGGTAAAAACCTCGAGTGAATACGGTATGGAACGCGTGTGAATGTCGTCTGAACGGTTATAGGACGACATCCACACCACGTTTCAGACCACCCTTCGAGGTGTGCTCTTTATCCTCAAAAAAAAAAAAAAACTGTTTGAATTTAGCATATTTGAGATCACGCAGTCAGTTTCTTGAATCAAACTTACGCATTTAGCTCGATGTTTGTTCTAAATGCGCAAGCTTGATTTAGGAAACTGACGGCAAGAATCTCAAACAGATTTTTTTGAAATTGTCCACCAGCAAGGCCACAAAGAACAAGACTGATCCTCCAAAGGGATAAAACCATAACGGGAAAACAAAAATCGTACGAAAAAGGTTCGGTAGTTGTGGACTTAGCGGCTCCACCACCTAGAGAGACGTGGCGGGTACCGTTGAAACCGGCTCAGCGCATAGAATTTGAATATGACAATCATATACGGCGCTCTACAACGCCTTAATTGTAAATAAATAAAATATGAGGCGACGTAACCTGTCATAGGGCTTACAAATACGCCTATTTTGGACACATTTGTGCACGATTGTTCGTCAAACGATGAGAAACGCCGCTGTTAAGTATGCTTATTCTACTGAAAGACTCCTGGTGCACTCTTTCGCGTCCAACTTGGAAAAACTGAACACCATAAATCCGTCTGCTACATCGGTTCCGCACACAGCGACGCTCGACGAGTGGAAACCCTACGCGGCGCTATTGCAGCGCCGGACTGGTGGACGAACAACGAACCCCGTCGGCACCGGCGTCGGCGGCTCTGTCGGGCGGCTCGTGCGGGAGACTGCGCGGCGCAGTCAAGGAAGGACACGGTTTCCCGTCGGGTGCGCCGACCTGCTGTATGTGCTGTGGTGTCCCTTTGCACAAGGTCACATTCACAATCATTTCCCTTTGACACCATCACCTCACACACTCTCATAGAGGGAGAGGACGCTGTTGTCGGCCAGGTGCGGGTCTATATCGTTTGGCCGACCTCAGGATACGCGAACCTGAACTGATCAAAACTAAGCTAACCTAACCTAGCCTCGGACAAAAGTGAGGTCGGAAAAGCGATGTGACAGTGTCAAAGGGAGATGACGGAGGTGACGACCAACAGCAAATGGCACCCGGCGGTAGGCCTGTGCGATTGTTCGATTAATCGAGTCGATTAACCGATTAATTTTACAATCGATACCGATTGTTGATTAGTCGATTACGATTGTGGTAATCGACTCGATTGTAGATCGATTGTCGATCGATTGCCGATTGTAAATCGATTGCCGATTGTAAATCGATTGTCGATTATAGATTCATTTCATTCGGGGGGGGGGGGGGGGGGGCGTACCTCCGTGGAATAGTGAAGTGTAAGGTGTTAAATGGGAACGAATGCCTTCTGCATCTGCACGTCCCACCACCTTTACAATCATAAATTGCTGGTCGACGTACGATACTCGTACATTGGTCGCACAGGCATAGGCAATCCACCTTGGGCAGGAGGCAGGCCGGCCGCGGCCAGTGGCCAGCGCCGCGCCCCGCCCACTCTGCCGCTGCCCTGCGCCTGTCTCCGCGCCTGGATTTTGACTTTTGCTGCCTGCTTTACCTCCGCCCCGCTTTTGGCCGCGATTTTCACTGCAAACTATCTGAGCTGTGCTGTGGGGCACAATAACTCGTAACCAAGTGACTAAACGGGGCTGAAAATAACAGTTAATTTAGTTTAAATCAAGTAAATTAATTGGAAAACGGTAAATCCGCATGAACAGACTCGATTAATTGACCGGTGTCGATTAATCGACCGAGCGTCGATTCCCGATAATCGAATCGAACCGATTGTCGATTATTTTCTTCATCGGTCGATTACGATTAATGTTAACAATCGCACAGGCCTACTTCCTACAGCGCGGTCCCCCTCATCTCCATTATCACCAATCACTCCCTTGCGATACTGCTCGAGCGGGGCAGCCGCTGGTCCTGCGGCACCTAGCCGCCCACACGTCCGGTTGTGTCGAACGCTACGGCTCACCCGCTGATGCCGAAAGGGACTGCATCGGCAGCGCGGCGATGAGTGCGACAGAGACAAAGGTCGCTTGGACACACCCGTATGCAATCGGAAAGCTCGTTAGGCGGTCTTCTTCATTTCGTTTTCCAGTGCAGACGCGCCTACGAGCACGCGCAGTCCCGTCCAATAGGAGACCGAGGACAGGCCGCGGGGAGCCCCGGGGGCAGCGTGCCGGCGTCTCCCAACCTCCTTATGAAGCTGTGCTGGCCGCGTAGGTTTGGTGCCGATCCAGCCGGCGCGACGAGAACTAGCCGAGCCGAGGCGGCTCCGTGGGGCGGGACCGAACGCCGCCAGTACGGCTGAGCAAATTTCAACCCTCCCAAACAAACCCTTAATTTTGAAGGGAGTGGAGGCATATTCCAAGATATGGGTAAAATTACTTCAAAATTTCTCTGGGTGGGTAGCGGTGGCCTCAGGGGTTCCGAATATGACTGCGGCGACCCGGAACAATGGCTTTAATGGACCGAAAACGTAAAAAAACTAGAAAGGAAAGGTTACGCGCTCTTCGTGTCGTCACCTTGTCTGCCCCTGCAGGGGTACAAACATGTGTGCGCCGGTTCTTAAAAACTCTAATTGGAAACCGGAAAACTCGATGAGGATCACCTGGCAATTAATCTTTATAATTTTTGAGTGCAGACAATGGTTTTAATTATATTCACAACATCTGGCGTGCTGGCTGCCTGGATGTGGTGACGATCCAGCCGGCGAGACGAGTATAGCAAGAGGACACACAAAGCCGAGGTGGCTCCGTGGGGCGGACCGAACTGCCGCCAGTACGGCTGAGAGTTCGATGCGAAATGGCCCCAGCGCCTAGTTGGTAGGCAACCATATGGTGCATTGCGCGCACTGGGTAGCCTACATGTACGGCTCCAGCACGTCATGGTGCTCTGCCGCCAGCACTGTTGGTGAGGCCTTAGCCGATTTCTCCTACTCGTCCCTCCCACCAACTCCTGTAGCACGGCTGAGCAGCCCGGGCCCTAGACGGCTTCTCCCACCGCGGCGGCACTTAAGCCCGCGCTACTCGTTTCGTATGGGACGAATCGATCCCGTGTAGATAAAGCTTTAATCTACCCAGTGCTAATTTTCTCCCATAAATTTTTTTCCGGACGTTTGCCTTAGCTCGGCTCGTGAGGAGGAATCAGGCAGTACTGCCCTCGGCACACTCTTTGTCTGTCCGCCGCTGTGCTCATGTTGAACGGTAGGCTTGTCATTTGATTTCTAGCTGAACATGAGCGTGTTTTGGAGCCTGCTGGGCCGTGTCGAGCCGCGCCTGCTGGAAGGCCTCCCCCCCTCTCACCGCGCCACCCCGCACTTGCCTAGGACCCCCCCTGTCTTCCTCGCCCCCGCACCGAAGGGTCCCCCGCCGGCCCGGGCCATGCGGATCTGAATGGCAGCCCGTGCCGGCTATGCACTGTGCACAACTGCCGAGCCCGAAAAGGTCCAGAGCTGGGCAATGAAGAGATAAAATCGACCGCGGCCCGGACAAGGCGGCACTTGCCGTCTAGCAGACTAGGCTCGGTATCTCCCGAAAAAGTCAAAGTCGATTTTCAGGTGAAAATTGACCTATTTTGACACCGGTACATAAAGGCGTTTCACGCCGTGCTCGTCATTTTGGTATAGTTCAAAAAATAAATATTTTTGGTGCCTATGAGAGAGGGGGGGGGGATCCGCTCTATCGCGGAGCAGGGCAACACAGTACAGGTTTAAAAAATCAAAACGATTTTATTTTTGTTCGTCTCGTAAGATCGGAATGAGCGTTAGACGAGACTCAGACACGGCGATAAAATGGGAAGGGGAAAGGTGCTAGAACGACTCCGGTGGCCCGGTATCGAACCTCTGTCAACTCTGGTGCACAGCCCACCAGACCACGGCGCGCGCCCGACGGGGAGCGGCACGACATCCTAGTATTAGGCTGCCCTGACGGATGCAGCGTTCAGCCCTCCCCACGCCTACTCTAAAGGAAAACCAAAAATATTTATTTTTTGAACTATACCAAAATGACGAGCACGGCGTGAAACGCCTTTATGTACCGGTGTCAAAATAGCAATTTTCACCTGAAAATCGACTTTGACTTTTTCGGGAGATACCGAGCGCTAGTCTGAGCCAGACCAGCTAGACGGCAAGTGCCGCCTTGTCCGGGCCGCGGTCGTGAGTGTTTTCGAAAGCTGTTCATCTCGTTTCTCTCTCGCACTCATATGCCCAGCTCTGCAGGCGACGGAGACAAGAGACGGACCTTTTCGGGCTCGGCAGTTGTGCACAGTGCAGGTAGCCGGCACGGGCTGCCATTCAGATCCGCAGCTCGGGGCTGGCCCGGGCCGGCGGGGGACCCTTCGGTGCGGGGGCGAGGAAGACAGGGGGGGTCCTAGGCAAGTGCGGGGTGGCGCGGTGAGAGGGGGGGACCAGGCCTTCCAGCAGGCGCGGCTCGACACGGCCCAGCAGGCTCCAAAACACGCTCCGGGAAGACCGCGACATGTTCAGCTAGAAATCAAATGACAAGCCTACCGTTCAACATTTCGGGAAACTGAGCACAGCGGCGGACAGACAAAGAGTGTGCCGAGGGCAGTACTCGCCCCGATTTTTAATATTCCTCCTGAGAGCCGAGAAATCCTAAGGCGAACTTGGACGAGTTTTCCGGAAAACTGAGGAATTTCCCAGATGGGAGAAAATTAGCACTGCGTAGATTGAAGCTTTATCTACTCGGACACAAAATTTCAGATCGATTCGTCCCATACGAAACGAGTAGCGCTGTTGTAAAGTGGCACAGAAACACCTCTCCGAGCGCCGCGCGGAGCGGCCGACGAGGCTCCGCGGCCGGGTGTATCGTTCCCTCTTAAGCCCGCGCTCCGTGCGCCCGTGCGCACTTTACCACCCAGCCCCGGAGTAACTTTTACGAGCTCGCTCGTGATCAGCGATGAGAGCCCGACCATAAAAAGATAAAATCGTCTCCAAAGGCCAAATAATTTATATTAAATCGACTACAAATTGGTTAATTTAACTAAACATCCAATCGAAAAAAATATTTGGTCCTAGGAACTAATTTATTACCTGACTGGCATTCAGCCCTCCCCCCCTAAAAAAGGAAAGTGCATGGTTAATTTAACGTTTTTTTTGATAAATCAATATAACGTTAGCGGCTAGAGCCGATAGGAAGCACAAGAGCTTCCGAGCGCAGACGGCAGGCAATGAAGAAAATGCAGGTCTGCTGCGCATGCAAGACGCTAAGCAGACAGCGATGCAGCCGGTCCAACGCACTGCGCCGGTAAGAACGCTGATGTTCTCATACCCATCGCCAGTAGCCTCGCACCGCTCTACGCGCGCCCCCGCCGGTACGCCCGCACACGGTGGTTAGGGTGTTTCACGATATCGAATTTCATACCCACGGGTGTTTTTTTTTTTTTTGAAGAATATGGTCTAAAACGAGCCTGTACCGATTTTGAGCGAAATCGGACGACGTTTAGTCGAGGCAAAGCGCTGGTTGAGTGGTGGGGAGCGTTCGGCTTCGCTCGGTTCGCGCGCTTTTCTTCCACTCAACCAGGCGGCGGCGCGCGGGCGATTCAAACGGAGCGCCGGCTGCGCCGAACTTTCCCAGCGTGAAATCCCTAGGAACGCGGTGGGGTAGCGTGACCCCGAGGTGTTGTAACATCGAACGCTAGGGAGGCCTCTCTCCCCCACCCGTAGAAACCGAACCAAGTTCGCCAGTTCGGCCAAAATCCGAAAAAAAAACTGAAAATCGCCGTTTCTGACATTGAGTGTGGTCTGAAGTGATTGCGATCGGCCTTTCGGGCATTTGAGGCGCTAGTTGGGACCTACCCGAAGGGTTTGGCACGGTCGAGCGCCAGTCGCCGTGCACCGTGCCCGCTGGGGGCGCGCTTGCAGTCCAGGCGGAGGTAGGCAACCCGCGAAGCACCGGAATCTGTTTTAGCGCTTTGCCTCGACTAAACGTCGTCCGATCTCGCTCCAAATCGGTGCAGGATCGTTTTAGATCATATTCTTCAAAATAAAACACCCGTGGTCAAAATTTATTTTTTTTGAAACACCCTAACGGTGGTGGGGGTAGCGTGGGCGGAGCTACGGAGCCCGCTGTTCCGCCGCGACGCGGCGCGCTGCTCCAGCGGCGCTCAGTTTCAGTGGCGCTCAGTTTAAAGTAGTTTGGTCGGTAACGCAAAGTTATGAATGATATGAATATTTGTGACCAAATTGTTCATGAAAACCTCTTCTATCCGATAGGCACTTCAAAAAGTGGTGTTCATGAACTCGTTTTAAAGATATTTGAACCTAAAAAGTCGGCTAAATTGCATGGGCTCTTATGGGACCTGCGCTCCGAGAGGGGGGAAATCCGGAATTAACTGCGAAAATAGTTTTGAAAAGTATGAAAAGAAGTATTTGAGGGATTCCTCTCTTCGCACTGAATTGACTGATGTGCAGAAAAGCACATGTTCATGATAGAATAAGCAAGTAATCGCTAAGAAAAACTGCCCCCAGACGTGGTCAGGATGGCCAAGATGGCCACCGGGCCAGGTGGTGGAAAGTCACTATGGTGACTTTTTAGTCACCAGCGCTAGTGGCGCGAAATTTAAATGGCTGGAATGGGACACCGGTGGAGAAGTCGAGCTACTATCACCTCAGGCCAGAAGTTCCAGTTAACAGTTTATTTCTGGAACTTTGTCAGGATGAAATTAATTACTATTTTTATTCTTACTACTATTGCAAGTTTAGCAATGCATGCGGTAATCTGCTTTCAATTATGCTCTGTTCCCAAATTTTATCCTTTTTTTAATTTAGAACTGTGGCTGTATTTGACCTGTGAATTGGCATCATATTTAGGACATTTCTCATAGTGATAATCGAAGTGAAGTGATAAATGTGTGTTTATAAGGGGTATATAATGGACGATGAAAGTGCAAAGAAAAGGCTGTTTAAAAAATAACACTCAAGTAGGATTTAATAAAATTGAGTACATAAAGTATTAACAGACATCATTCGTAAAATCATAATGCAGCAGACACATGAGCACTAGGACCTCGAAGAGGCAGTCGACTCGTTGTGGGTACTAAGTTCGGTTGCGAAGTTCGGTCGATGAGTGCCAAGAGGTTGGGGCTCACTGAAGGTCTACGAGTACTTGTAGGTCTACGAGCACGGGAGGGTCTAGGAGTACTTGAAGTTCTTGGAGTACTCTTAGCCACAGGAGCAGCAGGGGACGGAGACTGAGGCACGTCGGAGTCCAGGCAACCTATGTAAACAGTGGAAAAGTAGGGTTATGGACACACTCAGAACAACATTTCGACGTGGGCAGAGTCCTGGAAAACCCAGGAACTCAGAACACATGCGCGCGAGGAAACCAACAAGAACATTTACCTAGGGCAGCTTTGCAATTCACAGAATACAGGCTCCGGCCGTCTCCAGAGGGGCACAGCACAGTCTTGCTGGTGAAGAACTTCTTGAGATCCAGGCAGGTTGGACAACGCACGCTGAACTCGGAGGCAAGGCCGTGCTGCTTCTCCTCCTCAAGAAACTTGAGACTGAGTGCCGCGTCGCAGTTCGTACACCACAGATTTGAAGTTAACATGGCCAAATCAACAACACGGCGACCTACAGACACTGGGATGTAGTCTGCTTGCTCTCTTGCCGCTTTCAAAACCCGATTCTTCGCATGACGTTCGACGCTCGCTTTCCCAACCTTCTCTCTTCTAGCACGCTCCTTGGCCTTCATGAAAGGCATTTTGAAACACGATAAATACTTGCGATGTTTACTCGTCGACGACACCAAACAGAAAGGCCGAACTGTGTGGTACCGTATTTTTCAACATGGCGGTCGGCCCGCCATTTGCCAACTTCACGTCGCGAAAGTCACTACAGCGATTATGTAGAATAATTACCGCACCATGTGTTGTGATGTGTTAAAATTGTTTCAATATATCGACGAGATCTTATTTGAAACTTTAAAAAGCCAATTCACGTTCAAATACCGCCTTAAAATTCTAAGAGAAACACTTCTGAGTTTCACTCTCGTAGGTTTGCGCCAGGTCCAAAACTAGTCAAGCTCACAACTTTATATTGCTTTAATAAATATATTCCGATCTATAGTGAAACGTTTGACCATAAAATATGAATTTTGATTAATAATATCAACTACTAAATGCACTATTATATTTTTTGGAGGGTAAATCTGCCAGAAAAAATAGTGTACCAGACCGACACTTGACCTCTACCCTTACCGACCAAAGTACTTTAAGTAGCGCTCAGTTTCATTGGCGCTCAGTTTCCGTGGCGCTCAGTTTCAACACGACCCTTGCCACAGGCGGCGCTCAGTTTCACTGGCGCTCAGTTTAAGGAGCAAAATATGTCGAAGACGGCGCTCAGTTTACGTGACGCTCAGTTTCGCTGGCGCTCAGTTTAATGCATCCCGACCTTAGATGTTTTGCCCCAGACGGATAAATAATTGTTTTGTTTCAGTTAGACAATATGTGACGAATTATTCGTCATACAAATATGTCATCAGGTGACGAATGGACGTCGTAAAGTGACGACATATTCGGATGATGAAAGAGTCGTCACTGAAATTCTCATCTGACGAACAAATTTCACAGTGTACACCTAAAGCAAGCACTCAATACCTTTAAAATTCCGCAATCGGCATGCAAAACATTCCATCACCTAAGAGCACAAGAAAATACTCTCCTCACTAATTCCATTGGTGATATTGTTCAAACTTGCATTTGACACTGTAGAGTAACGTGAATTTATTATGTGATTTGAATTGCAATGCGAAATGCGTGTATTCGTGGTGACGAGGATTGAGAGATGTCATTCCCCTGCAGCAGCTTTTATCGTGGCCCCCGGGCGATGGTGTCGCTGATCCACGAAACGTAGTGCTGAACCCTGGTGTAGATGGACGGTGCGATCCCGAGGCCGCAGGCGTCTTTAGCCCCGAAGGACACGATGCCGTGAATAGTCCAGCGACCCGATGTCGGTTCCTGAGAAGAACGGAAACAGCAATGACGGCGGAGGGCACACCATCCAAATTGTATGCTTGAATCACGAATATGTCCCCGGGGATACATACTATGCTTGAATTAATCATCACTCCAAATATGGATGCTAAATGCGTATGCTTGACCCAAGCATTTCCACATTCGCGGGGACAAATTCTTGATTCAAGCCTACAATTTCGAGGGTGCACTACGCAACGTAAACGTCAGATACTAGAGGCAAATCTTCAACCAAAATTCACGTTTTCAGCCTTTCCTTTCTGATGAATTTATTGGCTACGCGGTAGTGAAGCAACCCCTGTAGCCTAAAAAATGTTGCTTAACAACGAGATGCCGGGCATCCCCGAGGTGTCAGCGTGGGCCGAGGGGTCCGTCAGCATCTTGACACAATCGGGGGGGGGGGGGGGGGGGGGGACTTCGGACCCCTGCACCCTGCTCTCGACCACTGTGCATCGACACAGCCATTGAAAACACACCTCTCGCCTCTACGTACCAGCTGCATGAGCGGGCCGCCGCTGTCCCCGGGGCAGGAGTCCCGCCCCTTCTCGCCGCCGGCGCAGATCTCCTGAGTGCTGATACTCTGCCGCCGGAGCCGCTGACTGCATATCTGAGGGTCCACCACGGGAAGTAGCACCTTGCGCCGTACCAAACTTGACTCGAAGTCTGCTCAGGTCAGAATGATGGAAAAGAACGATTGTCAACGTCTTAAAGGTCCTATTTTCTCACAGAAGAAATTATTGTTATTCATAGCTCAAATTTGGACCTTCTTGCATCATACCGGAGTGGGAGTCAACCTCAACTCGAGGGCATCGCAGCTCAAGCGGTTTCGTAAATAACTTTCACAAGTGGTCCAAAATTCAGAAGCCATGGCTTGGAGGAGTAGGTGCCAGGCGTAGAAGGGCGGTCCAGTGACCGGAGTGGGTTAGGCTAGGCTAGAGGGTAGGGTGGGACTGGTTGTGCAGCATTGCGAACGAAAATATTATGTAAAAGCGACCGAACACGAGCGAAGTTACATGCGCGCAGCTTCATGCAAGGTGTCGTATCGACTGTTCGACCCTGTAGGGTCCCACTCGCGGGGTAACAGCCGCAAGCAGGTAAAGGTAGGTTGTGCGGAGTGGCCACGACGCGAGCTGGTGTAAGCCTACCTTCTTAACGCAGCAAACAAAAAATACACGAATTTGGCGATGTCCGTATACTACAAGCATTCATAGAAGTCACATCACATGGAATCGAGTAGATAGGCATTGGTAGTTTAGGTTTAAGAAGGAAAGAACAAATAACCTCTTCTGCTACTCGTGCTTGAGAGCCGGCACCGTCTTTCTCTGTCCAGATCCTTTCCCTTCCAGATCCTTTCCCTTTTCAAAAAGTTCAAAAAGCCGTCGAAGCCCTGAACCAATACATCAACCTGCGACCAGCTCCGGGTTACGGTTTTAGTCGCCGCCTCACAAATGTGCGACGCTGAAGAAGAGCGGACACCAGTCACTCCCGCCATCGCACCGACCTGCACTGTAAAGTATTTATCGTCACTTTACGACAATCCTCTGGCGAAATTTGAAAGACGAAAAAGTCGTCACCTAATTTTTTTTTATGCAGAGTCGGATAGAAAATCATTTTCTGTTTCAGTTCGAAAATGTGTGACGATTTATTTGTCATAGAAATATGTCGTCTCTTGACGAATGAAGGTCGTGAAGTGACGACATATTCGGGTGATTGATGGATCGTCACAGAAATTCTCGTCATATGACGAACAAATTTTACAGTGTGATGTGTGCGGGGGAAGGGGCCTCGCCACCTCTTCAGAGGGACCATGCCGCGTGCTCGGCAGCGTGTCGCGTTCCTGAGCATACGGATCAACCTGGTACATCACATTCGACTTGCCTTCCTTCAGTCCCCACCCTGCGGTCCACAACCGTTCACCGACGACCACAGATCCGCTGCCCGGCAGGCACACCGGCCGCACATAATCTGCAACGATACGAGACAGTCTCATGCCGGGTAGGACCCAGTGGACACCGGAACGTTGCGGGCATGTGCCGCAAAACAACGGAACAAAGGGTCAGACCAGCTTCCAACGAGCTAACGAACCTGAGTAGGTGACGTTGTCCTCGAGCAGCAGGAGCGCGATGTCGTTCGCCTTGGTGCTTCGGTCATACTCGGGGTGCGCCACACGGCTTTCTATCACAACCGTAAGTTCGGGGGCAGCGCAGCGCTGCTGGCCCGCCTCCAGGACGCAGTCCGGAGACTTGGTCATGTCGTTTTCTCCCAAAAGCACGTAGGACCTAAGCTCGTAACGAAAAGAGATGCATCAGACCGATGTCGACTTAAATTTGAGCGTTGGAGTCACAAGAGTCACATATCGTCTTTCTTTCGCGATGCTCCCAAAAAGGTCGTGTGTGCAGCACGGAAATGAATTGTGAAGTTTATCGGAAATACGGAAATCGGAAATATCGTTTTACGTTGTCATGTTGGGATACATGACATGCAGGTGTGTAGCTGTAACGTAGCATGAAAGTACAGCGAACACTGTTTTTTTCATCGACAACGTTCGCTGTTAAAAATTCTACAGAGGAAATGACAATTTGGAAGTTGACTCGAGGGGTTTTATATGTGTTTGTGCCATTAAAATTGCAGATTTGAGTAATTTGGCAATGAGTCCTAGTCAGCACAGTTCTAGGGGAAGTCATCTAAAACAATTCACTGTGTCGAAGTCGCCGCACGATTCGACGGCGGCTTTCTTCCAATACGGGCCACATGAACAGCGGCAATCCCAGTGTGCCCTCGTGGTCCGGGTGGTTCTCGCGGAAAACAAAAATGTTACTTTTCAACTCAACCGTACAGCGCCATGTCAGGAAAATTTAAATATTGTTAAATATGTACCATATAATTAGAATGGAATGAAAATTCTGAGTGGTTCTCTGAAAACGATTTCAGACTTAACTGAGTCTGAAAATCCAGACCACAGCTTAAAGAAAATAACTTCACTCCAATCAATTGAAAAATCCCGCGTTGAAGGCAATTTTCAGACTCCTAATTTGTCTGCGATGCCTCTTCGACCAGCCCGCACACAACCCAACCGATTTGCCCTCACGCGTACGTACAGCCCTCGCTGCAGGCAGTGAGCTGCGGTCAAGACGTATCTCGTGCTGATGAGCGATCCACTGCACTTTGCTTCGTGGTCCTTATTTTCTGAAACAGGCGGCATTCAGTTTATTAGATCTACATGAAATCATACAGGGTATCACTGAAAAAGGTCAGGAAGTCAGGGAGGTCAGGAAGTCAACCAAACGTTTAGCGAAGAAAGTTTCTCACTCAAATTTTTGGTAAGGACGGTGTTCTTGCCAAAATTTGGGCGAGACTTTGACTTTTGCCCGCCAGCATTCGTGAAAAGATGCCCCTTTCACCCAAAATAAGGTGAGGTTTCTCACTCCACTTTGAGCGAGGTCACCATTCTCACCGAAATTTGGGTGAGGTTTCTCTCGCTCTTATTCGGGACGGGTTCCTCAGCTATCCAGTATCAGTGATCCCAACCACACAGAGTGCAGTACGTTGGTCGGCTTATCGCCCACCACGGGGCACAACCAAACAGATTCCGCCTCTGGGTGTTGACCAGTGGGAGACTACCGAAGGGGGGTCACTCGGTGCTGCGTCACAACCTTTTACATGGGATGGGAACGTTCGGATAGTCGTAAAGGTGAGACGGAAGTCAGTATCACCAGAAATCTGAACTACATAATTATTGAACCCGTAACGGTTCAAGGAAGAAAACGAGTCGTGCCGAGTCTCACCAGTGAGGTAGAACATTTGAGCCATCCAAGGGAACTCCCCGGGCTCGGTCTCCCTGCCGCCCTTGATAAGGCCGCCGATGTGCTGGAAGCCGCAGTTTTCACCACCGTTTGGCAGCGCCTGGAATGTCTCCACAGGCGCCGGCGCAACTTTCGACCCAAGTTCTGCGGAATTAACAGGGCAGGAATTGAAAGTAATATGTGCTTTGTAATGTCTACAAGCATGTAAAATAGCAATGACTTAAAATGTCTCTCTCTGGAGAGCCATGACAAAACGTATCTCTATTAATGGAATAAGTAGTCACTGAAAATGAAAGGAAGTCGACCAAACTTTTGGTGAGGAAAGGTTTTATGCCCAAATTTTTGTTAGGACGGGGCTCTTCCCAAAAATTTGGTCGAGACTGCCACTTTTACGTCAGCACTCAGGCGAGAATGCTCCTTTCAAATTTGAGCGATGCCATCCTCACTCAAATTTGGGCCAAATTTATCACTACTAGTCGGGCCGAGTTGTTCGCCAATTCATTATTTATCAGTTGTGTCAACAGTGCAAAATTGGTCTGAATGGTGTCTTACTTATGACGGGTCATCACCTCTAAACTGCACCGGCATGACCGATCTCCACACCTCCGGTCTGACTTTGAGTCGCGTCTGTCCCTTCTCGGCGGCGACTGTCACCGCCTTGTCGGCGTTTCCGGACAGCCACACGGCCAGCTCGGATTCTCGACGCTCTACAACGAACAGCAGTTCCCCGGGAGTGAATGTCCCCCTCTTCTCACCCTTTGACAAAACAGGATTCTTTAAGTCGAGCAAACCCTCTTCAAATTGTACAAACTTTAAATTTGTAGCAAAGGAACTATTTTGCGCTACAACGACGCAAACACGAAATCTGTAAATTCCGACAGTTTGGTCCGTATTGCAGACTGACATGCGGGTATACGGACATACCAAGAATTTGTACTACAATCCTTGTAATTCGGACAGAATTCCGAACTTGTGTCACAGTGGCACAGTGGGGGCACATTATTGCCGGCGGGCGTCAAGCGTTCCATACTGACCGGGTTAAGGTTGTCACGGGTGCAGCGCTCGCCCTCCGTGTTGCAGCCAATGGCAGGCCAGTGCCACAGCGAGCCGTCGTTAGCGCCGGGGTTGTGAACCCACAGCCTGCTGCACGTGGCGTTGCCGCACACGATGAACCCGACGCCCTCGTGCTCCTGCTTGTACAACACGCGCGCCTCCAGGGTCACGCCGGTCGGGAGGTCGGCGCTGGGAGCTGTAAGGGGTCGCGGCCAGACTTGAGAATCTTATAACTTTTCATGCACTCTGCTCGAGTAGTCGGATTTGGGAACATGATAACGGTGATTGTTCGACTAAATTACGGAGACAAGGGGTTCTATCATATAACGATATCACATTATCTGTAGGTATGCCTTCGCTTCGACCGCCTATGTAAGAAAAAGTGTATCGGGTACTATGAAAGAACAGCGGCCACTGTGTTGGGGGTACAATATTTAGTGAGGGAGCCTACGTTAACACCTAAATTGGTGTTAGGAAATCATATTACAACAGAATAGAAGTTGAATCTTGGAATCATATTGCCTATTCGACGTTATCAGAGGATTACAAAAGTGGAATCACATAACTGATTCTGCAATTTCGAAAAAAAATCTTCAAGGGTTCGATGGTACTACGGTGAAAAGGTACAGCGACCGCTGTCGTTTGAAAGCACAGCGAAAACTTCATTACCTGACAACTTTCACTTTAATTTTTTTCTTCCAGCAGCCAACTACGCAATCAAAGGGTATTCCAACGGGTGTACCTGAGTAGAGCGTGACCGAAAACCAGAGGAAGACGAGGATCAGAAAAACAGATACGGAACCTTAGGGGTCGTCCGCCACATATTACGTAATCACGTGAGGGGGGGGGGGGCGAACTAAGATTACGTTTGATTACAGGGGGGAGGAGGAGGGGTCGTCTTTCTGATCACGTAATCAAGTTCAGTTCTCCCATCGCATTTTTAGCCGAACTAAAACTGTCGCAGTGCCGGGGCGAAGCTGACCCTCGCGCGATGAGCATTAGATATTACTCTACGCGCTCGTCGGCGCTGCGCCGAGGCTCGTTTCCTGGAAGCGCTGGCAAGCCGGTGGCGGCTGTGTTGAGGCGGCGGGGATGCTCGTCGGTACAGGTCGAGATCAGCTCGATTCGGTTAACGCGTGGTAGTGGCTCATCAACATAGCCGAATTACATTCGTCGCTTTTACCTAAACAAACAGTGGGTTCACGATTTTTCACGTTTTCTGCAAATTCGGCTGATGACGTAATCTTGGAGGGGGGGGGGGCGGTGATTACGCCCGTTAACATGGGGGAGGGGGAGGTCGAAAATCGCCAAAGCGTGATTACGTAATATGTGGACGACCCCTTGCGGTGTGAACAGTTTAGCAGAATGTTGTCCATACCCGCTTTAGTGGTTCGTCCTTTCTCTTTGTTACCGGTCAGGCACTACTTCGGAAATATCCCATGGCACATTGGCAGCCTTGTCAAGATGTCGCCTTTTAATTTGGCCACTATCGGCCTTCAAGCATTGATGGGAAAATGCGTCGAGCGTGGGCTTCATTCAAGAATTGTTCGGCAAGAATGGCAGTGAACGACCATGGTATATCTCTACTGAACTTGACTCACCGGTACATGTACTTAACAGCTCGTCGGAGCCATCGCTGCAGTCGTTTCGGCCATTGCACTTAAAACGGATATGAATACAATCCTTGTTGAAGCATTGGAACTGATCATCTCCCTGGCATCCCTCGTTTCGCCCTGCAGACAGCGAGGCAGAAGTTTGCATTTTGTTGTGATACGAAAAACAGAAACAAGGACGAATTAAGTCACGCCCCAAGGCAATCGAAACCCGTTGGGTGAATCCATACAAAAGGGAAAATTTGTGTCCCTGCTCAGAGGGTGTGACCCTAAGCCACTAAAAAGGAATTTACGCATGGCCCTCGGCATGGCCCACTGAAATGAGCTCACCCTATTGAAATGTTATACCAATGCAAGAGTGGGTACCCACCCCCAACACGACATATTCAAGGCCTTGTAATTAAGAAGAAGCTGGCCCGCCCGACAGTGGGTCGACGTTGGAGCAGCGACCGTGGCGCAGCCGGAGCCAGCGCAGCCGCCCAGTGGCACTAGGTGGAGCCTCCCCTTGTTTGGGACGGCCCGGCCGTAGAGGCGCCGGGTTGCCTGCGCCACACCCGCCTAGTGAGGCCTAGTGTATGTGCCCCTGAGAGTGTGATCCTTCCTAGGCTGCCGCCAGGGCGATGTGGCAGTGCTAGTGCTTCATGCTCATGCGAGAAGAGGAGAGAGATGAAGGAGACAGGCATTAGCGAGAAGCAAGGTGAACAATTGTAATAGCCAGCTTAACTAACACCCCTTGAGAGGTGTGTCAGGCATGTGGTAACTGCCATTGGGGTACCGCTGAGGCAGCAGGAGCCGATAGCAGCATCAATGCTGCACGCCATGGACGCTGTCTGCCTGGAGGAGAGCACAGGCATAGGAGCGGGCGGCGGGCAAGTATGCATACAGACTCGGACGACAGGGAGGCTATATATATATGGGCATAGCAGGCAGAAAGTAGGAAAGCGACAGAGAGATTAAACCCCAGTGGCCGCCCTATCGGCTGCCCAGGGAGTTGGAGGGCGCCGTCGACCGTGAGTAGCGTAGCCCTTCCCTTGTTGCCCGGTGCCTTCCGGTGTCGCCGTCCGCTGAATCCCTCATCCTCGTCTCTGTTGTAGCGGAGGAGGACCACGCCCTCACCTCCGAAGAGCGCCTGAGGGCCCGGGCCAGGTACGAGTCGGAGGCCCAGAACGCCGTCCTGGCGGAGGAGGCCGAAGCTGCGGCTGCTGGGCAGGAGTTGGAGCACTCCACCCGGGTTGCAGCGGAGCGGAGGAGGCGGCCTACGACCTCAATGCGCCGTCCCCTTCCTGCGGCTACCGTCCCGATCGCTCGTTACATGCAAGTGAGAGGCAAGGCAAGCGAGTACATGCAGAAGCAAGGCAAAGAGGTAGCAGCAAGCGGTAGCCTAGCGCGCGATTCGCAGCAGGCGATTCGCGTTTGGCGTTTAGCTAGGAGGAAGAGAGTGCTTAAAGCGGCCAACCACACACATGCCCGGTCTCCTCCTTTCCCAGGACAGATCGCGAGGAGACATTCTACCGCCACGATGAGGGGCGGCAAGCCCACCCCTCCACCGCCCGTCCCAGTGGGTCGTGAACCGGAAAAAGTGGCCATAAATCAACGGGCCGAGATATCGACTTCAAATTCGGGTTTTAGGAGTTTCCTGGGTTCTTGATTTCATTACTGGTCTAGATTCAGCTCTACGAGGGGTATAAAAATTGCCAGATAATAAAAAAAAACTATAATAAAATTTTAAAAATTTACTAGGCACATTTGACTCATAGCCTATTTTTTTCTAACAAATTCAAAGCCTCTTTGCAGTAGAGTGCTAGAATTATAGGTTCTTATGAAGAAATGAGTGGATCTGCCGGCTGCTCACAATCGCACATCTTGATTAATATTTTGAGAATGTGCATTCTATTGCACTAAACGGAGGTACGAACGTGTTGCTCACACATTGCGGTAAAATCGTGTTGCGATGTAGGAGACGAAAGACGCGGGCTGAGCCGCCCAAGCAATAAATAGTTTTAAGGAATTGTAGGACGAATACAGTGTTGCGAGTCATGGCAAGAGCTTCGGACAGCCCTTCTGGTTAAATTGAAACAGGCGTTTGATTGTGTATGCACGTTTTATCCGCTGCGGCTTTCATTTCCGTGCCTTTGTCGGAGACTCAGGTTGAGAGGTTATGTCGCCGCGCCAGAGGGAACTCCAACTTAAATTCTTTCAATAGCACTTTTCGCGAAAAAATATGCCTCAACAAAGTACAGGGCCTGAAGGAATTGTGTGCTAGTATCTACCATTATATTTTGTTAATCGAGACATTTTTCAAACACGTCACTAGAGGTGTGTCCGGTGGTAGATATTTTTGTAAGGATTAAAATCGCTAACCTCAGCCCGTCCCGACTGGCGACGGGGTGCGCCGTGCAAGCGCACTACACGCCCAGGGGTCAACCCTAACCTAACAAATCTAAGAATTCTCATAAAACAGAAACGTGACAAAATTTAAAAATTACGACCACCGTACGTTTGTTTACTGCACAAAAGAAGTCTACTCTCCAAATTTGAACTTCCTCCGTCAACGATAAGTCTGCGCACACAGGTCCGCCCGAACGAACAGTCGGCATCAGACTAAAAGCCCGGCTCCTGTCCGTTTCTCCCGAAACGTGTAGGGACGGGCTAAAAATGAATGTATATAAATATTATTCGTATCTCCACGTCCCAAAATTGTCCCAAGGTTGTGCTTTGCCAGACACCGCAACATACTGTATTTATCACATAACAAAATTGTCCCATGCAAACAAAAACAACGGATACCATAGAAGTATGCCTGTATCAAGCGACCTTTCCTTGCGTGGACCGGTACTCACCTTTGAACTGCACCGGCATGTCTGATCTCCATGCTTCCGGTCGAATCCTGAGCCTCGTTTGCCCCTCCTCTACGGGGACTGACACTGCTCGGGCGGGGCTGTCAGACAGCCACACTAGTAGCTGGGAACCACGACGCTCCACCACGAATCGCAACAGGCCGGGGGCGAAGCTTTCCCTCTTCCTTTCCTTTTACACAGACCACGTCTCGTTACTACACCTTCCACTTTTGCTTTCCAAATCTCCTATCGAAAGCAGCCACCGATGCCGAGGGGGCAAGAAAACAGGTATACAAATTAGGAAATTCTCTACTACAAGCCACAGAAACGCACCGAATCCTACACATTAAATATCACGAAACAGCTTTGTATTTGTCTCTAACCAAGCCGCAATTTCAAGCAAGCCTGAAATCGAAGACAACGATTTGTTGACTAGCTGAACGTAATTTTCAACTAGTGAGTCTGAACTGGTTCCAAAAAAATGGTGTCCTTCCGGTTGTGCGGCTCACAACCAGCAGGGGACAATAGTGTGCTTAACGCCAAGAACCATTCAGATTGAGTCATAGAGATGCAACCTTGCTCCTAAGTCAGCGCAACAGACCATCAGCCCGGCTCCCGTCCGTTTCTACCAAAACGTGCCGGGACGGGCTAAAAATAGGGGTCGCAGTCGTAGAGAAATCTATCAAAATCCCTACATCTGCGTGTAGACGTTGCGCCCCTTGACTGATGCTGCTCACCCGATGGAGATTATCTTTGGAGCAGAGCTCGCCTTCTGTGTTGCAGCCAGAGGCAGACCAGTAACTTAAGGACTGGCCCGGGCTGCCCGCGCTGTGCAGCCAGAGCGTGCTGCACTCGGTAGTGTCGCACAAGAAGAACCCCACGCCGTCGTGCTCCTTCCTGTAGTGCACATGGGCCTCGAGGGATGCGCCAGCCCGCAGTGTCACGTTCGGGGCTGTCAGGAGCAGAGGGAGAGAGAGAGATAGAGAGATTTTGATTTGATGTATTTGGTATCGTGGTACAATAGAACTAAAACATCCTGTGAAAACTGTACCACTCATGAGGCACACATGCGAAGCACAAATGCAGCACACTCACGATTTCACGAAAAAAAAAAAAGCTTGCTTGTGGATAGAGAGAGAGAGAGAGAGAGAGAGAGAGAGAGAGAGAGAGAGAGAGAGAGAGAGAGCTCATTACATTTTATAATAATATAATTAAAAGTGAATTGAGACGAAAAAAAAAAAAGCTTGCTTGCGGAAAAAAAGAATACATTGGACTTTTTGGTACTAAATTTTTTTAAGACTGGTGATACACAAATTTTTTTTAAGAGCAACGTCAGTGCTTTTACATAAGTAATTGAAACCTTGATAGGTATTAAAAACTTTACTTGCAGTGCTCATTCTATCTCTGTGTCTTCTTGAAAAAGTGAACATTTCAAAGAGGTAATGAGGTTGGTGAAATTTTAGGTTCTTCCACATCATAGATGCAAGTCTTATGACTTGTCCTATCTTTAAATTTAAGCAATCCCAAATGATAATAATATGGAGTAATGTGTTCAAACCTATTCGCTCCAGTAACAAATCTAATACATACATTCTCAGCCTTTTGAAGTTTATTGCACTTGTTCATATCAGTAAACAAAGCTGATAGAGAGAGAGAGAGAGAGAGAGAGAGTTTACTTAACTTAATTAATAACAGCTTGAGAGAGAGAGAGAGAGAGAGAGAGAGAGAGGGAGAGAGAGAGGATTACGGGGAACCCACTCACCGCTGCATGCAGGCAACCCCTCGTCGGAGCCATCATCGCAGTCTATTCTGAGGTTGCATTTGAACAGGATGTAGATGCACTCCCCGTTGACGCACTGGAACTGGTCGTCGTCACACCGTGATGCACTTCCTGTGGACAAAGAAGAGGGGATCCGTATGCCGAGTGTTTGGGAAATGGGGGTCCAAACCCCTGCACGGAAAAAAATGAATTAGCTGTAGTAGCTCAGAATTAGCTATTTTAGCTAACGTTTTAGCTAATTTTGGCATAGCCGACATTTTCATCTCATGGAGCTGAAAGGCTCCCTGTTACAGTTGCATCGGAACTACGACAGCCCACTGTCAGCTGGTACAACTGACCCCAGATTAATCTGTTTTAGATCACGCGTCGGCAAATATTACGGCTACGCAAAAATTAGCCAAAGTATTAGCTACCACAGCAAAATCATTTTTTTCAGTGTGCGACCCTTTCGTAGCAATGAATTAAATTTATGTTGAAGTCGATAGAGGAATAATTTTGTACGAGATTTTGTCGACGCCGAGCTTTATAAAGGTGGCACGGCCCCCGCGCGCAGTTATTGGCACGGCCCAACAGCGCACACAAGGAGTGAGAAGTTATTTGAAACATGCAAGACGTTTTGTGCAAACTCACCACTAACACATTTTGTACGTTGTAACAATCTGATCAGTATGTTGACGAGAGGAAGCTTCGATTGTGACCAAAAATCGCCTCTGTATTATGTTTGCACAAAATATACAGTACAGAGATATTTATTGTAAGACTTATATAGTGCGGCCAGTTCAAGTTTGGATGCGGTCGGCACAGGGGAGGCACTACCTGCGAGCCGGCTCCGTTTTCGCCTGTGCCAAATTCAACACAAACAGGACGGACGGACGCTCGTCTGCGCCCCAGGCCAGCCATTCCCTTACCTGACAAATCCGCTAGAAGGGTGATGACTAGACAGAGCACGGAGACCAGCGTCGCGCCAGCGCCCGCCATGCTTCTTTCTGTCATCACAAACCGCGAGAATCCGAACACATCGTTAACGCATCGAGCACTTCTTTTCGCGATCCGTGTTTTCCGCCAGCTTCTGCGGCGGAGACTGGCGGGAATCAGAGTTCGGCCGCCTTCATTGGCCTTGGCCACTGCGGAGCCAAACGCAGGATGCCGGCGAAACTTGTTAGGCTGGTTTCACTCGGCCCCGCCCCTTTGAAAGGCGCCAGCACGGTGCAGATCAATGAATACTGTGTGGGCTCGATTCTTCCTGGGGTCGATGGTATGACGTCCCGGGATCTTGAAAGAGCTTTACCATTCTATAACTACTGCACGAATACAGTGGGCTAAGAGCAGGCTGGTGGCTAGCGCGTGAAAACGTAGGCGCTCAGGGAGAGACGGCTTCTTTCTGTGAACCGCCGGACACGTTCAAGGCCCTAGAACGGCCCTATAATACTCAACAATACGCATAAGCAGCCCAACAGAAGCTCCCGCTGATCACTACTGTTAACAGCACTCTTCTGTGACCGGGTCCCCGATATAGACCCAGCCCCGTGCACCTGTACCTGGTCGTTCTCTACCCCCAGAAAAATGGATTTTTGATACTTTTTAATTAAGTAAAATTTATTTGCGGAAACCAAGAATGTGCAATTTGAAACTAAAATCAAGATTCTATTTTCTAGTGAGCCCTCGGTTCCGGTATGACTCACCGTCCGCGCGGCACTCGCACGCCGCGCCAAATTGCGGTGTACGTGCGATGTGTTTTACATCGTTGTATTGTACAAATTATCACAAAGACGGAATTTAGTTGCAAAGACCTCCATACTGAACTCCGTCTAGGGGATCATTCGGAGGACACTTCTTTGATGTTTCTTAAGGTGTAGTTTGCAGCTTAAGAAGGACGTATTTTTAGTAAACTGAAAATGTCCGGCAAATGATTTATTTTATAAAGTATGTAGTTGTATAAATATTCCTCTATAAACAAATGAAGGATAAATATTTCAACACTCACCGAGAGACATTTGCATCATGTGTCAACTAAATAGGCGTTCGTAACATTCGTCAAAAGGTTTATCGGGTCATCCTTGGATGCCATTGTTTGCGATTCCGAGCGGCCGCCTCATATGGGCGCTCTTCCTATGGGACAATCACTGGAATGTCCTAAATCCCCTGCCAAAATTAGATGCTGCGTGTAACAGTGAGGTTCACGATAGTTACTCTAATTACTCCTGTGCTTTAGAGAACGCCAGGCGTGTTGCTCTGTGGCTTGCCTTCAAATAAGGCGTTGCAAATGTGCAGCTGTATGAAAAAGTTGTGAAATCGCAATAAAAATTTAAGTGAAAATAAAATAATAACTAATATAATTTTTTAAAAGAAATAAAAAAATGTTGGTGTTGTTGGCTGAGCGAAAGCGAAGCCCTTACCCGACTAGGTCATATAGGCCTACGGAGGAAGGATGTCCTTTAAAAAAATCCTAACGACTGCAGCTAGCTTGCCTGTAGGGCGCAGTAGGAAACAGCTAGGGATAGTCAGTGAGCGGTATTTACACAAATTTTAAAAAGCTGATGTGTTACGATATAAAACGACTAAAAATATGAGGAAGCGAGAGGAAATTACATTAAAACAGTTTTCAGATGAATGTCTGTATTAACAAAAAAAAAACATGATAGGCTGTTGCCTAGGGGGGCAGAATGGCCGTCCACCCCTTAAAGCCCTCTCCCAGGGCGCCGCGGGGGCCCGTGCACCCCAGGGACGCGGCATGACTTGGGCCCTTGGAGGAGCTGGAAAGATCGACCTCCCGATGGGTGCCCTTGGGGAAGGCGGCAGGCGGGCGCGCATTTTTGCTGCCTCTACGGCCCATCCCTGACCGCGGCCACGGCCAGCCGGAGGCGGCTCCAGCCTCTGGTGGACAGGCTGTAACAAGACATGAAGCACCCGATTAATTAACATGTCATTAAGACGTGCTGAAAATGATAGAGGTGTGAAAACTTACAACTCTGTGGACGCAACGGCCGCACTACCGCCACGAGGCGCAATGGGCGCGGGGTGGGCCGCGGCCGCCGCGGGAGGGCGCGGCACAGCTGCCGGCGGGGCCTCCCTCAACACCATCTGTCAGCAAACGTCACATAGCCGAACGCCTGCACAGGCGTGGGTAGGCCAACGCGCACAGCACGCATGCGTTGCACAGGTCCCGATTGCCTACCCATCAGGCGCTTTGCGAAGGTCATCGTGGCTTGCGGGCACGAGACAGCGATGAGTGAAACTTACCCTCGGGCTGTCCGCCGGCCTCGCACGACGCGGCGTGTTGGTGTGCGGGGGGTGAAAGGGGAATAGTGCACCATCATCACCCCTCACCTCCTCGGCCGAGGGGCTCCAGCACGGCACCTGAAATCCTTCAGTGCACTTGGTATGTCTTTGGACACGATTTAAAAGCTCAGCCAAATCTTTCTTTAAATGAATAACGTCTTCAAGTTCAATCCGACATGGGTGAACTACAGCTGGTGAACTACAGCTACAGCTATTATTTACATTTGGATTAGTGGAAGAAATCAACGTATCAAGATATTCAATTATTTTTCCTATATCTTCATCAGACTTTTTTGACAAGTCTGTGATATCAGGAGCATTCTTCAACCACAGCAGGCCATGGACATGGGGACTTCCACTGTTAAAAGTACTAAATAACAATTAATGTTTTTCTAAATACATTAGTTATTAAAGCATACTATTGTATACATACCGATGCTGGTATTCAATCCGATACCAGTAATCGACAGCTTCAAATTTAGGTTTTAGAGCCAGAAGAATAAATTGCAAGATATTCAACTACAACAGTACAGATAAGAAGAAAGACATAAACCAAAAATCAATACTTTACCTTGTTTAAAAAACTGCTAACTCATTCAAAAAATATTGATCTACAAGTAGTGGATTTTGTGCTATTAAATCAGCACGCTTCTTTTCAGAAATAGTGCTTAAATCCTCTTCTGGGCATAAAAGTTTAAACAATCCAGGCCAATGAAAATCAGCAGCACTCAAAGTGAAAAACACAGTGGACATACCCAACTTTTCAATCATCTCTAATAATTCTCTTGATTTACTTTTCCAATAAGTTTTTGATCCTCTGACATTTGAACATTGAAACATAATGCTATCAACTAATGATGGGTTTTCTTTGACTTTTTCTTTTAGTTTTTCTACATTCATGTTCTTCATATCAGAATGTTTATTTACATACAAATTTCCTTTCTCTGTGGCACTCCACCTCATCAACGAATTCATTGCAAAAAATCTAAATCTTGTATGCTGGGCAAATCTATTATCTTCATATCGAAGCAAGTGTTTGAAATAATCAGATGGACTTACTTTGATCTGTTATCACGTAAATCTGCTTTACCATAAGGAAATAAACACGGAAATGCTTGACATATATAACCGGGAGTATTTAATTCATTTAAAGGCTCCTTTGACAAAGGCGGCCAATTCAACACATCACTTGCTCACTTTCATTCTCACTTGTTACACCATCAAGTTTACGTTTGACTTGTTCATTCTGATTCGATGATATATTTAAAGGGACACATCCTTCAGATATATGAGGTTTTGTAAGTTCTCCCTCGATGCTGTCATCCTCATTACATTCCTGATCTTCATCTTTTATTGCAGATAATCTGTCTATAACATTTCCATTTACGGGCTAAAGCTCTAAATTTTCCTCACTTATCTCTATGTCTTCATAATATATATTATTTCTCTTTAGCCACAACAAAGCATTCCGTACTTTACCAGCTCTTACATGGAATTCCCTTGGTTCATCATTGGCACCTTTACTTTTAACAGTGATAAAAGAAGACATGTCAGTAATTTTATGAGGGAACTGCTTTGCCAAGGCTGTGACATCTTGACTGAAGTTTATGACATTTCCTCTGTAACCATACTGGTGACCTTTAATTTTAAAGTAAATAAGAAATGGATGAACACGAGGAATCAACTGCTCTTCCACGTAAGATAAGTCTTGTAATTCTTTCGGAACTGGTCCGGGATCCATATTGTTTACTATAGAAAATTTCGCACAGTTGTTGTGCAAACATGGATATTTTAATATTCTTCTGCACCCGAATTTCTCCTTACATCCTGGGCATTTGTGTTCCTTTAAACAAGGCAAGCGTGCGCCAGCCCGCGTCGTGGCGTAACAGGCTTAGCTCATCGCGAATCACTGTTCCGCCACTCCACGCCTGGAGCACGCCTACCTTGGCCTGCCGGCGGCTGCCACTTGACGAGAAGGACCCTGCGGGGCGAGTCAGTAGGACGCCCTGCGGGCGTTACGCTCTCCGCACGGTCGCTACCACATTCATGTTCTGGCTTCCGAACGTCAGCCTTTCCTTATCAATGCCGCTCAAGCAGTCCTAACCTACCCTTACCTGCCTGAACCTAACCTACCCTGACCCCTACTGACCTAACCTAACCGATCGTAATCCACTCGCGTCACTGATCCGCCCCTCCACGACAGGCGCATGGCGCATACTGACTTTACCCAACCGGCGGATTTATAATTTTGGACATATGTGAAAATTATCTAAGAAACTGCGGTTCCCCTGAGGGGAGGTTGACTCTGGTATAATGCAAGAAAGATGTGGTCCAAATTTGAGCTTCCTACGTCCAACCGTTCTCGAGATATCGCGCGGACAAACAGACCGACAGACAGACAAATTATTTTTGACCCAGTCGGTCCAGGGCTTCGCTATCGATCAGCCGATCATTTAGATCTTTGGTGAAAGCTTTGTAAAATTTGTCTTTCACATTCAAAACCGAATCTGCACACATCAATGGCTGTAGAACACCTAAGACAGATAACAATATATAGTTTTAACGTGAATGGTACATGTGAATTATTGCCCAAACATAGTATACGTACTGTTGTTATTTTCAATGAAGTTATGCTCAATTAAACAAGGTAGGCGTACGCCAGACCGCGTCGTGGCGTAACAGGCTTCGCTCATCGCGAATCACTGTTCCGCCACTCCACGCCTGGCGCACGCCTACCTTGGCCTGCCGGCTGCTGCCACTTGACGAGTAGGATCCTGCGGGGCGAGTCAGTAGGACGCCCTGCGGGCGTCACTCTCCGCACGGTCGCAACCACGCTCATGTTCTGCCTTCCGAACGTATCTTACATCATCCTTTTCTTATCAATGCCGCTCAACCAGTCCTAACCTACCCTTTCCTGCCCGACCCAAGCCTACCCAGGCCCCTACTAACCTAACCTAACCGAGCGTAACCCACTCGCGTCACTGATCCGCCCCTCCACGACAGGCGCATGGCGCATACTGACTTCACCCAACCGGCGGATTTATAATTTTGGGCCACATGTGAAAATTATCTAAGAAACCGCTTGAGCTGCGGTGCCCCTGAGGGGAGGTTGACTCTAGTATGATGCAAGAAAGATGTGGTCGAAATTTGAGCTTTCTACGTCTAACCGTTCTCGAGAAATCGCGCGGACAAACAGACAGACAAAAATTTTTTGACCCAGTCGGTCCAGGGCTCCGCTATCGCTCAGCCAATTACAATCCATATCACCAGAAGGATTAGGAATATTGTCTGTTTCTAAAGGAGGTGAAAACACATGACACATCAATCAATATTTGTATACTGATCCTTTGGTAATGATTATCGCAAAAAAAAAAACAAACATGCTTACCAGCAAAAACATCCAATCTGTGACCAAAAACGGGGAATAAACCCATTTCAATGTCACTGAGAGGTGCAGGTAAATGGAGAGTTGGTACTGCATTTTGAAGCAATCTCTTTCTTTTTAGGCACGAAGTGAAACGGAGTTGCCTTATAGTCTGACCCGATTGGACTTTTTTTTTTCTTTTAAGCATTGCCCTTATGGCCCTCTATAAGAATTTTCTGAAACTGTGCACGCGGACGTAGGATACTTTTGCAGGGCACGCTGACGTGTTTTTACACTCTGAAAAAGCTTCCAAGTGGCCGAAAAATCGATTTAAAAGTCAGCTCTCTCACTTCTTCTTATGGCGAAAGAAAGGGACGCAACTATACGCGCATCTATGGTCCACAGGGCCAATTGCTGTAGATAGATAACGAGGCAAAAAATTTTGCCTCGTTATCTAACAGCATTATCGAGGGTGACTGCGCAAGTACAGCAAACCTACTTTTAAACTTATAAAATGTAACACTTAGCGTAAAAACGCATTTGAAATTCAGCTATCTCACTCCATCCAATGGCAAAAGAAAGGGACAGAGCTACCCCTGCTCGGCTCGTCAGCTGGCTGCATCCACTATTCCATCCTTTTCTAGACCACCACCAAATCTTCCGTCCTTCTTTTTTGTTGCGCAGCCCTTGCCAGGTACCCATTGTCGATGTGGCGAGCCGAGCCGGGGCCTGGCCGAGCCACGGCTACGAGAGCCGCGACTCAAGGCAGGAGGACCGTTTCGGTGGGACCCTACCCCTCCCCTCTACCCTAAAGTACGCACAACAAGCCAAGGGACCCGAGACTCGGAGCGAGGCGTGCATTGTCGGGCCGCCGGGCCAAGCCGGATGGGGACAACACCATGCAGGCCAGCACTGGGCGGCCCGCGTATGAGAATAAAGCGGTGCACTGACCGTTACTAAAAAAAACCAAAATTTTAAAACTGTCCCGTTCCATTACAAAACTAATACAAACCTTCAAATATCCTTCAATTTTAGAAAAAAACAAAATTAAATAAACTCTTAAAACATAAATAGGCGGTGACGTAACCAACCCAAACCCGTGCGAAACTCACAGAGTGAGACAGTATCTACAAATCTACAAAATGCCTAATCATGTGCAAAACTTCGGGCCTACCAGTGTCCCACTTAGTGGGACAGTATTTTTTCATTGTAATACTGATTGTCTCCAAAATGTTTACTACAAATAAAATGCTTTTTGTTTGAATCGACTGTAGTTATCATGGTGAATTCTACATTCCCTGAGTTTTGAACCCATGCCTTACATCACAAAAATGTAGTGTGATAGCAATCTTTTTCTTATGAAATCAAATCAAAATAATGTAACTTATGAATAAGCAATATGAATATCCTACTTCTCTTACCTTTTGACATTTTTTTGTGAGACTGAATTTTTAACAATTATTATAGGCAATGAATGAAATGAAACATAATCTAAATGTGTGCTTGTACAGCCACTAACAGAACATACTCTTTTAGTTTTTTTAGCCACATTTGGATGAGGAATATTATTAATCTTATTACACTCATTATTGGCTGAGCGATAGCGAAGCCCTGGAACGACTGGGTCAAAAATGTTTTGTCTGTCTGTTTGTTTGTCTGTTTGTCCGCGCGATTTCTCGAGAACGGTTATACGTAGAAAGCTCAAATTTGGACCACATATTTCTTGCATCATAACAGAGTCAACCTCCCCTCAGGGGCACCGCAGCCCAAGCGGTTTCTTAGATAATTTTCGCAAGTGGTCTAAAATTTAAAATCCGCCGGTTGGGTGAAGTCAGTATGCGCCGTGCGCCTGTCAGGGAAGGGCGGATCAGTGACTCGAGTGGGTTACGCTCGGTTAGGTTAGGTTAGTGGAGGCCTGGGTATGTTAGGTGCAGGCAGGTAAGGGTAGGTTAGGACTGTTTGAGTGGCATTGATAAGGAAAGGATGACCTAAGATACGTTCGGAAGCCAGAACATGAACGTGGTTGCGGCCGTGAGGAGAAAGTGACGCCCGGAGGGCGTCGTACTGACTGGCCCCGCAGGGTCCTACTCGTCAGGTGACAGCCGCCGGCAGGCCAAGGTAGGCGTGCGCCAGGCGTGGAGTGGGGGAACAGTGATTCGCGATGCGCGAAGCCTGTTACGCCACGACGCGGTCTGGCGTACGTCTACCTTGTGAGGTATTGGAATGTCTGTTGGCATAGCATTGGACAATCTGATCCTTTTTTAAGATTCATTTGCATCATCATCATGTAAACGTTTAAAACTGGTCTCTGGTAATGTTTCATTACACACATTTCCCGTTTCTGGAGATTCAACCTTGAGGGATGGATGAGAGACATGCAGTCAATGAAAACAAACATCATGAAAACAATCAATCAGTACTGCACATGTGACTTTCCGATATTTTTTTCTGTTAACTGCAGAAAAGATTTAAACTTACATTAATGTTCCAACCAATTTGAACAACAGATGTATATGTTCCAGTTTCTAATAATTGCTTATAAACTGATAAGTCTTTAGAATTCTTGGTAAATGCAAGGTAACATCACCACATGTCATGCAGGGACTTCTTCTGAGTGTTGTGCCCATAGTGTGTCAAGTGCCATAGCCAAGAGGCCATAGGTATTGGATATGACAAATGAACACCTTTTTTGTTTTTGCTTTTTAGCCCGTCCCGACACGTTTCGGAAGAAACGGGCAGGAGCCGGGCTTATAGTCTGATGCCGACTGTTTGTTCGTTCGTGCGGACGTGTGTGCGCTGACTTATCGTTCACGGAGAAAGTTCAAATTTGGAGGATAGACTTCTTTGGTGGCGTAGATAAACGTACGGTGGCAACAATTTTCAAATTTTGTCGCGTTTCTGTTGTATGATAATTGTTTGATTTGTTAGGTTAGGGCTGGCCGCTGCGTGTGGTGCGCCTGCAAGGCGCACTCCGTTGCGAGTCGGGACGGGCTGAGGTTAGCGATTTTAATCGTTACCAAAATATGTACCACCGGACACATCTCGAGTGACTTGAGGCGGTGACCGGAGGCCCCCGCTAACGCCGCCGGCAGGCCCAGCTGGCCAAGTCCCCCTGTCGAACCGAGGTGCCAGTGGAGCGGAGCGGAACTGGCACCGAGGTTCGACGGTGGGACGGGCCAGCTTGTTTTAATTTGGCATAGTTAAAATCTGCTATTTACATAACAAATAAAGCCATCAGAATTCTTTAAAAAAATTGATTTATAAGATTTACATAATAAATTTCTTCACACATACATTGCAAATTGGCTCGTTGTGTTATATTTCGTAAAGTAAAAAAAAAAATATATCAATTTGGAAGAGATTGTTGGCTGAGCGATAGCGAAGCCCTGGACCGACTGGGTCAAAAATTTTTTGTCTGTCTGTTTGTCCGCGCGATTTCTCGAGAACGGTTAGACGTAGAAAGCTCAAATTTCGACCACATCTTTCTTGTATCATACCAGAGTCATCCTCCCCTCAAGGGCACCGCAGCCCAAGCGGTTTCTTAGATAATTTTCACATGTGGACCAAAATTATAAATCCGCCGGTTGGGTAAAGTCGGTATGCGCCATGCGCCTGTCGTGGAGGGGCGGATCACTGACGCGAGTGGGTTACGCTCGGTTAGGTTAGGTTAGTAGGGGCCTGGGTAGAGTCGTTACTTGTGTTGCCCGGCATTGCACTGCTGTTGGAGGTTCTTATGGCGACTCCGACTAGCCTGACGACAAACACACCTAACGGCTGAGTGTAGCTTCAGACGGGGGGATCAAGGCTTTGGTTGAGGTAGAGACTCGATTTTGGGTATGGAAACCACCAAGTACTCACTTCCGAATGCTATTCGTCCGAAGGCCGTGACACGTCTGCCGGCGCGTCGCTAGGCGCGTCGCGGCTTGGGCTCGGCCGCTCGCCGCTAACGCTAGCTCAGCACATCGTCAGTTCGTCTTTCCGAGCCCGCGCTGGTTTGAACGTCAGCGCCTCCCTGACATCCTCCCCCTCTGGGAGAAGAACGTCCCGTTCTTATGCTCAAACTAAGGGTCGAAAAGTCGAAATGACGATTTCAATTTAAACATTAGGCAGATAACAATTTGGATGACTCTACTGTAATTTATTTAAATTCACGCAAAATTTTGATTTCTCATTGTCCTTGTTGGCTTCCGTTTATTGATAAGAAAATCTTTTTTTTTTTTCAAAAAATCCTTACAAATCTAAGATCTTAGGACTACTTTCATAATCTAGATTTTCCCCCGGATTCCTGCACTAATTTTGAATTTATAAAACTCAGTAGCACCGAATTTTCAGTTCATCCAAAAGTTATAGTCCAGTTGAACGCTTTAGTCTTCTTTCTTCTATCTCCCCGGGGTGCGGAGAGAAATGTCCTCATTTCCTTGCCGCAGTAGAGCCTCGCTCTGGTCAGGTCCTCCGTGTACAGAAGCGGATCCGCCGCCCCGCACTTTTCTCGGGCCGCCACCTCCACACGAGCGGTCGCCTCGGGGTTCAGACGTGACCCGTCGTTAGCGCCCCGGTCAATCAGCGGTTGTCAAGACATGATTTTCCCGGTTCGTGCTTCCGTGACGGAACCCTGGTCGTACGGGTGACAAATCGACGGATGTTGATGTTGCGCGAGAAGCAAACGCCAGCCTCCTTACGGACTCGGCATGCTCACGCGGGACTCGAACCAGGAGTCCAGGTCACGCACTCAGGCTCAGCTGATGGAAGCGCTGACGCCAGCGTGTTGGCCGGCAGCGGCACGGCGCGCGGTGTTGCGAGCGCTCCAGCCGTGCGGCTGCGGCACAGGGTGACGAGACGCGGTGCGGGCCTGGTGTGACCCGAACGTGGTCAGCGACCCAGGGTCAGGGTGCTGGCTGACTGCAAGCTCTCGCAGGGATGGTTGCGAAGAAGGAAGCGGCTCCGAGGCGGGCTGGTTGACAGCTGCCCGCTCGGGTCAGTGCTCGCGCCGGAGCTGTGGTGACACGCTCCGCGGCGGGAGTCGGACAGGCGCTGACCATGCAGATGTTGCCTCGCGATGGCCGCGCGCGATGTCCAGCTGTAGTGCGTGCGAGTGTCGCTGCACGGCGGTAGGTGGCAGCACCTCACGGGGAGGGCGCGCCTCGAGCGCTGCATCCCGCACAACGCACGCGTATCGCGGGTCGGGTAGTGTCTGCCGGAGCAGATGGTCCCCAGACGTAAGGCCGATAGCGCGTTTTCCTTGGTGGTAGGATAGGATGGGAAAGGGAAAGACGCCTTACAAATTACTTTGAATTCTACCTACCTAGCCCCAAAATTCTTAAATTAACTTACAGAAAAATTAGCCTAACTTAGAGATAGAAAAAAATTAAGACTAACTTAACGCTAGTGATTAATTCTAGCCGAGGAAGCAGCACAAATCTGATGCCTGTATGGTATTCAGTTTACGGCAAGGAGAGGGCACATGCCTCTCCTGATAGCAAGTTAGACCTCACAGCCATCAACATGAGTCCTAACAAATTGTCACCTGGCCTACGCCAGTGGCGATCACAGACACATGAACCAAACAAATTATCACAACTTTCATTTTCATAGATAATAAATTTATCTCCTGTTTTTTCCATTTTTTCTGCCAAATGAGGATTTGAAGCAAATTTAACAGCTACCAATAGTTTCACAAGATTCTTTCTTATGTCCGCCCAATTTTCTCGGATTTCAACTTCCCGAGCTCTCTCTCTGGCAATTTTATAATTTTCTGCACCTCTAGAATTTACAGCAATTTTCTCAAATCTCTCCCAATTTTTGATAACAAATTTCCTGATTATTGCCTTAATTTCCTCAAACTCGCCTTGCCTACCAAAAATTGCATAACTTACACAACGGAAAAATGAATTTACATCGTGTACCATGGGTATAACCTCGTAGCACGGTCTGCGGTTTCGCGATTTTCTCCTGTGCCTTCCGTCAGAGTCCCTGTCACTGCTACTAGATCTACTCCTAGAGCCGTCAGAACTCCGGTCACAGTCACTCTCTTCACTGCAACTCCCTCCACTGTAACTCTCACCAGTGCTCTCACTATTGTTCTCTCTACGTCTCGGTTGACATTCCCTGCAACTGCAACAATCATCTTTTACCATTACTCTCTCACTGAATCTTACAACTTTGGTTTCTTCCCGCTCTCTTCGTTGAAACTCCCAATTATAATATTCTCTTCTCATCCATGTTCTTATCTGTTCCCAGAAAAACACGTCATGCTGACTAGTAGCATTCCTAAACCATTCTTCGGCTATTGTTCCTCTCACTGAATTTTGCATATAAATTTCTTTCTCGTCTTTGGAGCATCGCAAGTAATCTGCGCATCTTTCGAATTCAGTCAAAAATGTCTCAAAATTTTTACAATCTTTATACAAAGGAAATGGCATTTGCGGAACCGAACGAACCACTAGTGGTATATTGCCGCGATTTTCCAAATACCGAACTTCCATTTAATTTTATTTCTTTGCCGGTCCCTACAAGCGGTGTGCCCTCTGCAGCTGAATCTGCTGACGCTTGACCGTCCGCTTGCGGTTCGCTACTCAGCGCTGTCGCGGAGGTGAGCGGCATCAGACCGCACGGCCACTCGCAAAAAAAAAACTTACGAACAAAATAACCTAGCACTTACATCTACTGAATCTTACGAGCTAACGACACTTAATAAACAGGGAAGACATTTAAAAAAAACACAAAGAAGGGAGAACAGTAAAAAAAAATACACACTTTTAAAAAAAAATTCAAACTCAACACACACACTTCACTTCTAAATGATTTTGCAATCGCAGCACTTTGGTACCTGCAATATTTCAGCGATTTGGTGCTCCTAAAGGTACAAACTGCAAACTGACATAGAGCTTTTTTTTTTTGACCAACGGACTACATGTACATTACATGCAAAAGACTAAGTATTAGAGTGTTTAGTTCCTACTTAATCCTAACCCACTATTGCGGCGCCTTAAAAGGAAGTGGGGAGACGGTCGGGAAGGATACTTCTTTAACGAGCCGTTCAACTCAGTTAAAGCCGTCCAGCACCTCCACCAAGTCGTTACTTGTGTTGCCCGGCATTGCACTGCTGTTGGAGGTTCTTATGGCGACTCCGACTAGCCTGACGACAAACACACCTAACGGCTGAGTGTAGCTTCAGACGGGGGGATCAAGGCTTTGGTTGAGGTAGAGACTCGATTTTGGGTATGGAAACCACCAAGTACTCACTTCCGAATGCTATTCGTCCGAAGGCCGTGACACGTCTGCCGGCGCGTCGCTAGGCGCGTCGCGGCTCGGGCTCGGCCGCTCGCCGCTAACGCTAGCTCAGCACATCGTCAGTTCGTCTTTCCGAGCCCGCGCTGGTTTGAACGTCAGCGCCTCCCTGACAGGTAGGCTAGGCTCGGGCAGGTAAGGGTAGGTTAGGACTGGTTGAGCGGCATTGATAAGAAAAGGATGATGTAAGATACGTTCGGAAGGCAGAACACGCGCGTGGTCGCGACCGTGCGGAGAGAGTGACGCCCGCAGGGCGTCCTACTGACTCGCCCCTGTTTTGGTGGCAAAGATAAGGCGCGACTTGGCGGTACTTAGAGCCTTTATTAACGCTGCTGGGTGCTGGACTACCCACCGCTCTCTCGGTTCGCTCACGACTGCCGGGCGCATCTGCTCCGCCGGGCAGCTGCCCCGCCGATGCGTCCCGGCCGCGAGCCGGCGGTGACATCTGACACGTCTCCGTCTGTGGCCGCGGCGGCGCGAATATTTGCAACGGTGCGGGCTTCTGGTCCCACACACAACATCCGCCCCGTATGACAATTTTCGACCCCGAAAATTAAAAAAAATAAGCCAAAACCAGAAGCAGTTCGATAAGTAGTTTCGAATAGTTTCAAATGTCAATTTAGAGGAAAAAAAATGTATTAAATCAGTACGTGCCAGTTATCACCACCGCCTGTCGTGAGCGCCATTAAGCACATACATACAGATACATCTACATACTACGATAGCTGTGTCTACCTATTTATCTAACTCTATTCTTCTTGCTGGCTAGCATCGCCGGTCGCGGCATTAGGTCTCCGCATGGCTGTTCTTCGCCGCCCTTGGCCCCCGCCGCCGCCTTGGGGTTGTCTCTTCATCCCAGGTGTTTGATGATTCGACGGGCCAGTACTGCCGAGTGTGTATACGACCTCGGCAGCAGAGTCGGGCTCTCCGGCGCGCCATGCGCTGCCGGGCAAGGTTTGTGCCACGACCCCACGCACACCTGCGTCCTGGACTTCCCTCGACGTCGCAAGTCGCCGCTACCAAGGCTTCCCCCACAGGTGCGCCTCACGCCTTCCCGTGTTGTGCCTCCTCCCGCAGGACTTGGCCGGGGGTGTCGGGGGTTCGAGCCCTCCGGACACGCCTCCTCCTCCGCGGACTTGGCAAGCCTTGGTTTAGGTGGCGCCGGCGGGCCGCATCGCGACCCCGCCGGAGCGGCGACTGCGATCTGGCCGCTGCTAGTTGTCCCTCGGCTGGGACGTGAACACAACGTTCATGTCCGTCCGGCTCCTCTCAAAGAGACTCGCATAGGGCAATCGAATGATTGTGTCTCCTCATGATATGACTCGACAACAACACGGTGTGACTTTAAGCGCAGCAGCCAGATTTGGTGGTGGTTGGAAACGGCATCGGCGCTGGATGGCAGTCTCGTAGAGCTCCTCACACATGGCCAGCCACGCGGAGTTTCTGCCCTGCAACCAGCGGCCAACCAGCGAATCTACTCTACCAGAAATCCCAACTAAGAACAATCTTACCTACTATATTCGAGATGTATACATTACACTATGCAGTAATTGTTAACCGATTAACTATCATCTTTTTTTCTTTTTTTTTTCTTTTCTTCAAAAACATATTTAAATTCCCTTACTGTACTAGAGGTTAATAGCACAATTAATATGCTTAGGATGTGCTTACACATCAAAATCGACTTATTTGCTAGAACATTTTTATGCTAACACAATAAAATATATTCCCAATTATACTGTACCAATCTAGATAGGATAGTAGTACTAAGTGGCAACAAAACAGGTCATAAACCAATTACTTGGCAAAGTAAGGAGCCCTTCTTTTACCAAAAAAAAAACCACTGATGCAATTATTTGCTAGAGTATTACGATAACATTCAAAATATACAATTTAACAAATTCCTAGTTAGGACAAGGGAACAACTTAAGAGTACAGAGCAACAAGAAAACAAAAGTTACACTGGAGTACTGAATTCAGTTTTCCTGCAGACATTTGTTTGGAAGATTAAACAATACGCCAGCGCACCCAATACCATCACTACAACTGTGAAAAAGAATCCGGTCTGAAACCAGTTGGAACCGATAACTCTTACCGGCTCCCACTCCGTGGTTGCTGGTATTGGCCGGACCGTTTGAATATTAAGTTGGATCGGCTCCATCTCTAATTTAGTAACATTCTGTGGGGACTTATTTAAGTAGGCCAAATCCGATATTGAAATGTCATCATTGGTCCAGTTTTGATCGACAATTAATCCTTTACTTACATCGGCATTAACAAAACAGTTATCCATGGCATATACCAATATGGAGACACGGTTGCTGTGCATTTCCTGGAGGGCACAGTGACAGGGGAGTGATATTTTAACACTCCCTGCAAAAATCGGCTGGATTCTTTTAACAACCTGATTTGCACACAATATTTCTAAAGACGCAGCCGGATTTAATACAATATATTCATTGTCCGAGATGGGTTGTACGGTTGTTGCATTAGTTACATCACACGTGACATGACATGCCTTTGCGAGAGTTCTTGGGTCTTTTTCGTGAAGTATGCCTAAAACACACATACTGAGATCGTTAGGACTATTGAACCTCGGTAACAGGTATACATCATCGTCTGTGAGTGTCGTTCGTAGTGAACGCACTGATGTGCTATCAGAAGCAAAGATTTTTTCTTCTTCCAGAATTTGGCATGTCATGGCATCAAGCAAAAATTTTATTGGCTTTAAGGTAAAAATCTGGTATTTTGAATTTATTTTGATGATTGGAATACTAATTGATATCCGGAGCTGGAGCTCTCGTTTTCTGAAACACTGGACATTTTTCATACTATAATACATATCGATTTCATTCAGCGGGACCGCCAGCTCCACGCCCGTCTCCGCCAGAGATTTTTGTTTATCGGAGAGGAAGCGGCTAAGCTGCCTCTCCGGGACGGCGAGCCTAGAGAGGCGCCCCCGGTGACAAGAATGATAGATTTCCCTGATAACCAACAGGTGGCTGGTTAACAGCGACACCTTTGAGCTCCAGACTAGGTTAACAACAACTGCCGCTAGCAGACGCTGCGAATCGGATTTCATATTATCGATTTCAGTTAACAATTCATTGTGAATATCTACAAATTTTTGGAGTCTTGTCTCTACTTGCTTGCTCAAGAGGTCCATCTGGTAAGCATTTTGATTCACGGCGTTTACCAGCGTTGCAGTGTTATTTTTTAGGATTTTCACATCGTTACCAAGTTTATTAATGTTATTAATAACAATCTCCACATCGTTCTCCGTAGCCTGTCCAAAGAGGTATTTGCTTATTTTGCCCATAAACGGAAGTAGTCCAGTTTCCTGAAATGTCTCACGCTTCACTCGTTTTGGTCCGTGAAGAGATTTAAAAATTCCAGCGCCTACTGCACTGAGCGGCCCTCGTTAACCGAAAAACGAATTTATTCTAAAAATAGTCGTATGAAACGACTTCGTATTGGAACCTACGACGCGCTGAATGCCGACTCGCCTCTCAGACCGCGCGCCCACGGCGACATTGTTAACAGGCCTCGCGCGAACGACTATTACAAGCCCTGGCACACCACGGCCGCGAGGAGCCGGCCGGAGCGCACAGCACGGCTAGCCAAGTTGACAACAATACGTCTGGACAATAAAGGGTAAATCAGCCATTTGAAAAATATTAATATTTAGTTTAATTAGGATCGTGAAATGTGGCTCGATTTTATGCAAAATGTGCATGCAAACGACATACCTAATTTTGTATTTTTAAATTAACTAAGGCGATAAATAATATTTAATTTTGAGGTTGGCTGTATTGGAATACCAGTCTTTCCCTTCTTGCCCCACTTTTGTGGCGCCTTCTCTCTTCCTGCCCTAGTTGTGTGGCGCCATCTCTCGGCGCGGAGCTGAAATGCGGCCGCGCGAGCGCGGCTACAATGGCACCTCTAGTGGGAGAAAAAAAAAAAGTCGAATAGTCGATGCAAAGGGGTCCTCGCTCCGCTCGGGCCCAAAAACCGTTGCCAATTCCACAATAAGTGCATCCGCCCTTTCGTCGAGATGCTGCAATGTGCTACAAATTTTGTCGATAAAGGTTCCTTTGTCGCCGCTACACATTAGGGGTGCTGTATTATTGCCATCTAACATTTGGGGGATGACAGTGCCAAACTGTGTCTGGATCACACCTGAGGCTAGGATTTTTCCGTGGTGCAGTAGATGCAGGCCCTTCGTTTGAAGCACCTGCACCCTATCTGCCCCATCATTTACAATATCAGATTGGGCTCCAGCTAGGATCAGTAGTAGGAGGGCCCATTGTTGCTGCCTCGTCGACGTCATGTTGAACCTAAATTGGAGAGAAGTTTTGTAAGAGCGTCGTGAGCGAACGGTACTTATGCAATATGTATATGGACGACTACGTCGAGTCCATCTAAGGCTTCTGCCAGAGCATCCAGGACAGCCTCCATCGGAAGTTTATCCCGGCCCGTGCCAAGTGCAGGTGCAGCCACATGTTTACAGTTGTGCTGGATAATAAACTCCCGAAGGAAAAGCAGTGCCTGTTTGAAATCATCTAATGTCGGCTTTTCGAAAAAATATTTTTTTTGTGATTAAATTTAGAATATATCTATTATATCGGGGTATGGCTACCAGCCCGGGGCCGTAGCGCTCCGTGGCCTGGAATTCCGTTTTTAAATCGAAAATTGAATTTAGAGTACGGGCCACTCCCGCGCCCATCTTCCCGCACCAGCTGACACAGTGCACGATCGGGACCCCCTCGGGCGCCGTTTGCACAGGTGAGTATTCGAAAACAATTCGCATGGTGCTGGTACAACTGCAACATACGTAACGAAGGGAAATATAAATTAACTTTCTTTTGTAGGTACTCACCCGCGTGTCCAGTCCCGCAGAGCCCCTCCTACGATAAGGTACACACACAACCACAAACACACAATCACACGCACACACCCTGACATGATACTTTCGTCGCTCTGCGCGATACAAGGTGAGTTTATTGAGTGCCTTCTATGTTTCTTAAAGACGAATTCTGGCGTATTGCAGTAACAAAACATGAAGTGCTTGCTAAATTATTCTTTTTAATTCCAATTTCTAACAGTGGTATGCATACCGTTTTACAGTTGTCGCGTCGTCAATACCTCACCGCAACAAAATTGCCCCCCGTTCTTACCCTATAAGACTAGTAAAACCGTCGCGATCGGTTTTAAACTTAATGCTAATTAGACTACGGCAATATCGTTCCAGTATATATAGACATGACAACTATTTAAATTTTTCACCCCACAATACCTATTTGTTACTGCCAGCCCAAAATTCAACCATTTCATGACACATCCAAATTTTCATTTTTCATATAAACTCATTTGATATATTGCCTCCTTGATAACTGCAGCCTCTTTTATCATCATTCATATTTTAATAGTATTCATTCCATAAATACTCCGTCAGGCACACAGTACAGACTTCGAGTGCTTGAGTATTTCCATTAAGTATTAATGAACAATATCCATCCCTTGCGCGATCTTTGACCGCGGCGCTGTACTGTTCCAGAGGCCCGGATGAGAAATTTGTATCTTGCACCTGTTCCTCAGTTACTGGCACAAGATAGACATAATCCTGCTGTGTTTTTACAAACAAAATATTTTTGTCCTTTTGCCGGATTTTCTCCGGCCTTGGTTGGTACGGTTTCATGTGCGCGACATGTGTGAGTCTTTTCCAAATTGCGCCCGACGGCTTTTTAAATTTAACAATATAAAGGTCATTTGTGACCTTCTTACAGACTGTCCCTAACCTATACCTTTTTTGTAATTTAACTGGATTTGCTACTGACGCCTTACGTTCAAACCAAACAAACACCGGTGCTCCTTTATGCAATTTAAAGGTGCTACGGTTCTTATCATATTTGTTTTTGTATCCCGTTACTGTATCTTTTCTATTTTGGACGGCCTGTGCCTGAATACGCCTCAGTTTCTCGAGTCTATTTTCCACACGAGCTTCTGCCGGCGAAACGGTTGTTTTCAAAAGAAACGGCGTATTGAGGGTCCGCCCATAAACAATTTCGTTTGCGGATTTAGCGAATGCAATTTGCGGTGTATTGTTCAAAAGGAACTCTATCCTAGGTATAAATGTGTGCCACATTAGTTTACTAGCCATGTTATTATTAACTGCAAACTTAATTGCCGAAACAAGCCTTTTAACTTGGCTCTCCACACGCCCTGCTGAGAAATGCGCGTGGGAGGCCGCAATAATCAATTGTATATTTAAGTCAGTCAAGAATGCATGCAATTCCTTGGCCTTACTTATTCCTGAGGCGTCCAACATTAGTTTCCGTGGGACACCAAATCTAAAGAAGAACGAAGTTAACCCCTTAATTAGTTCATTTACTGATGCTTTCTTGCACGGAAAAAGGTTAACAAAATTACTATGTACATCACATATAACAAGGCATTGCTTATAATTAATCTTATTATTACTAAAAATATGGCAGAAGTCAGCTTGTATAGTATCAAAGACTTGTGCAGATGGCAAGGACTTAAGGTGTCCGTACTTTTTATTGTGCGCTTTGAACTCGGCACAAAGAGTGCACGACTTGACCCAGTCAAGTATATCTTTTCTCATTCCTACCCAAAAGTAAAATTGAGTAATTGCCATTGTCATAATTTTCTCTCCACTGTGGAGTGCTAGGTCATGAAATTGTTGCAAGATAACAGGTACTACACTACTTGGGACAACTGTCCTAGGTGGTTCCGTATTAGTCACCAATATTCCATTGATAATTCGAAACTTAAGTGCCTCTCCTATCCTCTCAGCGTGTGGCCTAGGACGACCTTCTGTATCAAATTGTTGGAGTATTTTAAGTAAAGCTACGTCCTGTCTCTGAAGTTCTTTTAATTTCTTTAATGGTGGTATATCTAAATTTTTAGTTTCTTGGCTAGGAGATGAAAACAAATTTTTGAGAAATTCTCTACGACTCATGAGAAGGGTTCCGAGTAGATTTTCTGCTGGATTTAACTCACAGTGGTCACAAATGCATACCCCAAGGATATTGTCATGGTGAGTATTTGCATAGCAAAGTAATTTATTCCCAGTCTGCAGCAAGAGTTCTGATAAATGTGAATTTTGCGAGAATTTTTGTTCAAGACAGTTAATTAAGACGGGACATAAATGCTCTTTTCCTTTCTGTTCCACTCCAATAGATACTCTATTTAGCAAACTTGATGCAGAAGTATTACTCTCCGATATAAATTTCCTACCTTCTTCAGAAAATGCAAAGCTAGCCTCCAGTGCATGCTGCACTGAGCTGCATGGTAAGCCCATCCACTCGATCGGGGAAGGCGCAAAATTTGATAAGAAGTAATACTGTCCCTCAAATCTACAAATGATATGTTCATTATTCCCTGTCAATTTACTCTTATCCGTCCACCACACCGGTGCGCTGGGTCCCTGCCCTGTCGTCTGCTCCGTACGGGGGAGGGGCGGCGCGTCGCGGCCCTGCTGGCCGAGCCGTGCCGCCTCGTCTAGCGCGAGGCCTGAGTCCGCGCGTTCCCATTCTAATCCTTCCGTGATCTCCCCCTCCTCCGCATCCGTGAGGCACGGCCCGTGAGATGTCGCTCCAGACGGTCCGTCCGCGCCCCGCGAACGGAGGCGGCCGTGCCAGGGTCCGGCGGGACGCCGCCGGCCCTCGGGGATGGGTGGGGGCTCCTCCTCCTCCTTCCCCTCTCCCGCGGACCGCGCGCCGTTACCGCCCGGCCGGTGCGGCAGGCGGTGAGGGGCCCCCTGCCTCTCTCCTTCCTCTCCACCGCTGCCGCCCGGCCGGGGCGGGAGGAGGCGAGGGGCTCCCCGCCCCTCTTCCTCCGCCCCGCGGCTGGGTGCTGCTGCAGGCGCGTCTATGCTGCCCGCTCGCGCCCCGAGGCCAAGCCCCCTGTTAGCATCTTGGTAAGGCGCGTGCCGGGGTCGCCGCGTCCCGTGCGTGGCGTCACCGGATAGGGAATTTTCCGGCCTTTTCATTGGTGGTAACCCCATGTGAGCACCTAGAGCCGTTCTCCTGCTATCGGGCTCCAAAGTTTTTCCGATACCCCGGCTTGCACTGTCCTGTGCTGCAGCCTCTATGCTATGTCTCATTTCCTGCTGCCGTGCCGCTCTGGTAACGACCGGCATAACCAAACCTGCATAGTTAAGTGCCTTTTCTAACTCATCCGGCAACCTAACCTGTTCTTTTGTTTGATTTATTTGCAGTCTACTGAGCGAATCCGGGACCTTATTCTTCTCTGTTGGAATGACTTCGAAATCAAAGGAAAACTGACTAAGATAAGCTATAAAGCGATCCAGCGGCGCTTTTGGTGACTCCATTAATAGTAAATAACGGAGAGAACTACAATCAGTAACAATCGTTATTTTATCCACCAAAAGCAAGTACTTTTCCCAGTACTTGACTGCAGCATAAAATCCAAAAGCTTCAATATGGAAGGCGGACCACACCGTTTGTGTCGGCGTTAGTGGTTGTGAGAAAAACCCTACTGGCAGGAATTTACCATTTCGTTTTTGAGTCAAAAATGCAGCGATATTGAGCTTGGAACCATCGATATGTAATTTACAGGGCAAGTCAGGATTAAATAATGACAGAGTGGCCGTTTTCAGCAGGTGCTCATACATTTGTTCTATAAAATTTTCATCTTCTTTTCCCCAAACAAACGGAATTTTCTCACAAGCCATTTCATTATATATCTTTGTTTGTATTGCAAATGACGGCAAAAATCTGCGAAAATATGAGAAGAAGGCTATAACGCTTTTGAGCTGTTTAGCATTTTTTGGGTATTTCAACTGTAACAATGGCCGAAACCTTTCTGGATCTGGCCTCATACATCGGCCTGCTTCTACAATGAGTCCTAACACTGGAACCTTTTTCTTAAATAAAATTACTTTATCTGGCCTGAAACAGAGGTTGTTTATTCTCATCTTTTGCAACACTTCCCTAAGGTTATCAAAGGTTTGCTGAAAATCATACCCACCACACAGCAAATCGTCCATATAGGCAAGAGCGTCAGTGCTTTGTAAAATCATTGACATACACTGTTGTGCGATTGCTGGTGCAGTTTTCAAGCCCATTGGTAGTCTACTCCAGCGCAAAAATTTATTACCTACTTGAAAACCAAGATATTGTTTGGATTCTTCCGAGACTTTAATAGTGTAAAAATAAGAAACTATATCACACACACACAAGAGGTTTTTGTTTGCACAGTACTGGAGGGCATCATCTATAGTAGTGTGCTTGAATTTCCAAGCTTTGAGGGTAGCATTTAATGCCCGTGCATCCCACAGCATACGCCCAATTGGGTTTTCCACTGTACTCCCTCGTTTTAAAATTATAAAGACAGGTAATGTGACTTTAGCAGCACCATACTCAATTACACCTTCATTCAGCAAAGTTTCCACCTGTTTCTCTGCTAAGGCCCGTTGCATCCTACTCCATGGCCAATTTCTTTTAAAAATAGAGGATTCCACCGTCCGTTCCAAATGTGCTGTAAAATTTGGGACACTTGCCCCCGGCTTAAGGGAATACGAAAATACATCCTGGTACTCTTGCAATAATTTTACCGCTTTTTGCTTCTGTTCTGGTGTTATATCTGCATCATCGAGGCTAGGCAGAGTCGGCTTTTCCCTGCCTGTAACAACGGAAAGGCATCGCTCGGCTGGTGCCTGGACCTCGTCCAGGCAGAGCCCTCCCTCGCTAACGGCTTTTACAATCTTTGGGATTGATGTGGCAATCATCTTATCAGCCGGCAACGATTGGTCATGAGGGAAAATCCGGCCTAGCGCGGTCCCAGCCGGGACCACTACCTCCTCGGAGGTGCCATTAAAAATAGGCACGCGCCAGTCGGATGTGAGCAGGCATTCCATGCTCGCGATTTGATCCGAGCCGAGCAGGCAGACGGGGGACAGGACGGCGGGCAGGGTGTCGGGCGCCAGCGGCGCCGCCTCCACCGGCGTGAATACGCACGGCCTGAGGACGCACCGCTGCGCCGCCACCAGCGTCAGCAACCCGGGGTTCATTCCCCCCTGGACTGCGCCATCGAGCCGCCCTGCCTCTACTGCCACTGCCGTGACCGAGTTGTCGAGTCTCACTTTAGAGCTACCTATTCTAGGGATGTGCACTTGTACGCCATCTATCTGCATGCGTATGGTTTCGGTGGACCAGTCCACTACCCCGCTAATTTTTTTGAGAAAGTCATTTCCTAAGATCATATCTATGGGTAAATCGTCACTTGCGACTATGATATTATGTTTTACCGAAAAAGATTTTGCAACCTGAATATCTGCTTCATAGGAGCCAAGCACAGGAAGGATAGTTTGGTTAGCTGATTTTAGAACTATATTTGATTTTCTGATAGCTGTCCTATCTGTGCAATATTTCGCCTTTATAATTGTTCTCATACTTCCAGTATCGGCTGCACATTGTAGCCGGAATCCGTCGACTTCTACCTCGATAATGAAAAGCTCCCCGTCACTTTCACTGAGCTGCAAGACTTCCAAATACTCCTTATTTTTTGGCTGCTGTGCTCTATGCTTTACCACCTTACCAGGTCCATAGATAAATGTAAAAGTATCTGACCTAACAGAGTACACAGCCTGTGAACTTCGCAGGAAATCCTGCCCCAATGTGACTGGAGGTTCCACGTCCGCTACTATCATGGGGATGGGAACGAAAACAGCATTTGACAGCACTATATCCTGCCTTAATATCCCTGCGGCGCTGACAACTTTGCCATTCAATTTTCTCACTTTTGCCTCCATAATCCTGACCGTTCCCATAAGGCCTAGGTCGACGCAAGCCTCGGTACTCATGACCGACCTGCGCGCATGTCGGTCCAGTAGAGCGACTACTTCCTTGCCATTAATTTTAATTTTAATTGGAAAACAGTTTTCTGCATATGCTAGGTTAATCGGGTCTCGCCAGTCCTCTGAACTTAGATCATCAATTTCCTCCGGGGCGTAATCGCAAGAACAGAAAAACACACCGTCCGCCCGGTCGCAAGCCGTCGCGTCTCTAGTTGCATTCGGCAGTTGTTCGGCCTGGCTGCCCGTCTCTGCAGTTACCCCCCGATCAGGCTCGGAGCTAGACGAGTCCGATGCGCAGCTGGGTCGTATTACCCCTTTCCGTCCCACGGTCTGCCACTGGTCGGGCGCGGGCACCGGCCCCCGCGAGGGTCGTTCCCCTGTGCAGACCACACGTGGCCGCCGCGCGACTTCGGGGGCGCTCACGACCCCCGGCCACGCGCCGTAGACCGGGGTCAAGCCCGCGATCGGCACTAAAGCATCAAAGTGGCCCGCGTGAAACGGTCCTTCAAAAAGCATATGTATGACGGCCTTGTTCGGACCGTTCGGACTTCCAAAATTCTCTACTCTATTTGGTAACTGAACAATAATTTCAACCTGGAGCTCCCTGGCTGCTGCCTGAATTTGCACATCAGTCGCCATCTGGCCATTTTTAATATGAAAATTGTAGTATGCTGATTTTTGAACGTTCCCTATAAATGGCGAGAAATATGCCCAGTGGTCCTTAATATGCCGTGCAATGAGGAGCCGTAGGACATGCGCCACCGTCGGGGAACCGAACAACGGGATGCTCAATGCCTCGTAGAAGCAATTTCCCACCCCGCTCGTCCGGACCCTCCGAAATGCAGTCATGTCCAGGCGGCCGCCCGCCGACACCGCTGGGCGCTGGGCCACTGGGTCTACTGGCCTAAAAAAGCACTCCTCTGAGGGCATGCTGCAATGAGGTGATCAGTGGCTTGACAGCCGTAGCAGGCCCGTACCGTGCCTTGCTGAGGCCCTGAATGGCCTCCCCTGTAACCACCTCTCGACCCTGCAAAACCACCCCTGTAGCCACCTCTGGCCCCTGAATAACCACCCCTCCTCTGGGCATTCCCCTCGCCCTGCCAATAGTTACCCCGGAAGGGCTGGTACTGCTGACCATATGGGGCTCCCCCATACGGCGCGCCATAGGCGGCCTGCCTGTAGCCGTAGGGCTCTGCATAGGGCTGCTGAAAACCATTGTAACGCTGCGCGCCTCCCTGGCCGCCGCCGCGTCCCCTATTTTGCCCCTTTTTTGGTTGCTGTTGCTGGAAGACCGCCCACATTTTTTCTACCTTTTCTGTTACTGGAGAGGATTTATTTTCCGTATTTTCCCCCTGCACGTTAAGCTTTTGCAGCTTGTCCAATATGAGATCCTCAACTGATTTTTCTTTCGGTCCTGCTAGTGCTTCCACCATGGCCAAAACTTTATCCTGTTTTTGCTGTTGTTCTTTTTGCAATAATTTATCAAGCAGCACTTGTCCCCAGTCGGTTGTAGACGATTGCCCCTGGGCCGACGTCTCCCCTCCCACTATTTTCCTATCCAAGACCGCGCTTTCCAATCTTTGGATGAAATCAGACACATTGCTGCAATTAGCCCCAATAAGGTACTTAGTCTCTGCTCTGGGAAGTATTTTTAGCAACAAGCGGCACACCTCCTTATCAGGAATAGCGGGCACCGCTTGCTGTGCAACGCTGTGGACTCTCATAGCGAAGACCCTCACCGACTCGTTAGCTTTCTGAGTCATTTCCAAAATCTTTTCTTTGATCGCAGACGGCGATCGGTCAGCTTCCAAACGGGTAATGAGGGTTCTCGCATAGTCAGCCCACTTTGCGCCCTCCTTCACGAGGGCCTCGTGTGTGGCCACAGCATGGTCAGGCAAAAAGGATCCAATATACATTGGCACGTCGTCCTCGTCGACGCCGTGTTTGGCGTACACCGTTTTAACATGCTCCAGCCACTCCGTTACGTCGGTGTCATTGAATCTACGGAGGGACGGTTGCAACGACGCCGGTAGCGTTGGCGCCATCGTGAGCAATCGTTTCTTCTCGGTTCGTTCTCTACGCTTATTATCCTTTTGTGCCGCGCGTTCGAGTACGAGTGCAATGTACCGGATAAGATCCTCTTTCTGCCAGGTCGGTGTCTCCTTTTTCAATGCACCCAATGCTGCCTTGAATCTGGGTATCGAGAATTCGACCCCGTCCGACCCTACGTGGTCGAGCTCTTCCTCACACGCAAAAATACGGATGGCCGGCAAATCAACAATTCCCTTTAAATGATGGGTAACAAAATACAGGGGCACATCCAATGCTGTTACATCCACTCCCCGGGGAAAAAACGTCTCCGGTAAGTTAGAGACCTGTGATATAATTTGGGTGGCAAGGCTAGCGCCGTCTTTCCTGTCGAACGTTCTGCTATTTGCGATCACAAAGTACGTATGTAGTTCCCCTGCGCGAGCCGCGCAGTCTAGCAGGAACTGCTCGACCGAGCTCGGCATACTGCTCCCGCACGCATGATTCTTTCACTCACTCGCATTCACACTGTACTTACGCAATGCGTAGGGGGCTCCGCAGGCGCCGGTCACGCTGGTGGTATTCCTGGTGTTGCACTTATGCACTTTTAAAATCCGAAAACAAAACGAAAATTTTTTTTTTGTTAAATCCGAAAATTCACCCGCGCAGCCCGGAGGGGCACTCGCCCCGGCCCGTCTTTTCGAGCCTGCGATTCCCTGCCGATGCACCAATGTTTTGGTGGCAAAGATAAGGCGCGACTTGGCGGTACTTAGAGCCTTTATTAACGCTGCTGGGTGCTGGACTACCCACCGCTCTCTCGGTTCGCTCACGACTGCCGGGCGCATCTGCTCCGCCGGGCAGCTGCCCCGCCGATGCGTCCCGGCCGCGAGCCGGCGGTGACATCTGACACGTCTCCGTCTGTGGCCGCGGCGGCGCGAATATTTGCAACGGTGCGGGCTTCTGGTCCCACACACAACACCCCGCAGGATCCTCCTCGTCAAGTGGCAGCCGCCGGCAGGCCAAGGTAGGCGTGCGCCAGGCGTGGAGTGGCGGAACAGTGATTCGCGATGAGCGAAGCCTGTTACGCCACGACGCGGTCTGGCGTACGCCTACCTTGTTTATTTATGTATATATATAAAAATTTAGATGGTTTTGCTTTGCTGCACAAACATAGTGCATGTAGCATAGTGGCATACTTTAGCTCATGTTTATTTTACACATATACTGAAAATAACAATACATACAAGGCACAATTTAAAATTTATCATAATACTACACACAGTTAAAATATTTGCAAAACACAAACACTTGTAAATCAGAAGTGGTTCAAAATAATTTCTATCTTAAATATTTGTGTTGCTGATATATCTATATTGTGGTATCATTTTAAAAAGCAGTACAACAGTAATTGTAAAATTGCATCATTATATCGCTATTACTGAACATACGTGCAATGTGCTGAGTAATGAAAGCATTACCTGATGAGATTCAGGTAGCACTATTTCCACTTCGATAAATTTAAGTTTAATGCTAGTGAATGAGGCAGGTGCGGCAGGGAAAACATGAACAATTAATACCACTTTATTAAACCATATAACATTAACTAAAATTATAATAAACATACAAACATAACATTATCATTCATGTAACATAATAGTATAGATATTCACTGAAATCCATGGACAACATTAAAGGTACTCACAATTCTTCAACTCAAGCTGAACTCAACATAAAATGAGTCACTCTTAATTTTAATGGTACACCTATTTAATAAAACTTTTTGAGCAAGCACTGTTTTAACATTTAAGTGCTACTCAAAGAAGCTATCACTTCCCAATGGAAAATTCTATGGCTACAGTTCTAATTTGCAATTTGCAAAGAATGTAAAGTACATGGTACTTGCAATGTACCATTAAATACATCGTCACATCCCGAGAAAATGACGGAATACTAACATTTGCTTAGAACACAATACTACTCCAAATTCTTCATGGATAAGGAATATGAATTCATTCGAGAGTAAGCAATATAAAGCATAACCTTTCCTTAGCATCCTTGACGAACATCATAAATAAGTTAAATCTGTAACGAAGATTAGGCGAGATTATTAACAAGGGAGGCGTACGCCAGACCGCGTCGTGGCGTAACAGGCTTCGCTCATCGCGAATCACTGTTCCACCACTCCACGCCTGGCGCACGCCTACCTTGGCCTGCCGGCGGCTGTCCTCTGACGAGTACTTAAGACCCTGCGAGGCCAATCAGTCAGTAGGACGCCCTGCGGGCGTCACTCTCCCCGCACGGTCGGAACCACGCTCATTTTCTGGCTTCCAAATGTATCTTACATCATTCTTTCGTTATCAATGCCGCTCAACCAGCCCTATCCTACCCTTACCTGCCTGAACCTTACCTACCCAGGCCCCCACTAACCTAACCGAGCGTGATCCACTCGAGCCACTGATCCGCCACTCCACGACAGGCGCATGGCGCGTACTGACCTCACCTAACTGGCGGAAATTAAATTTTAGACTACTTGTGAAAATTATCTAAGAAACCGCTTCGGCTACGGTGCCCCTGAGGGGAGGTTGACTCTGGTATGATGCAAGAAAGATGTGGTCTAAATTTGAGCTTTCTACGTCAAACCGTTTTCGAGAAATCGCGCGGACAAACAGACAGACAAACAGACATAACATTTTTGACCTAGTCGGGTAAGGGCTTCGCTATCGCTCAGTCAATTAGAAATAAATAAGCAATTTAAATTATCTGTAACCCATACTTCAAATAAGATTGATGCGAAAAAGTAATGCAATACCGCTCCACATCACATCTGTCATCGAGCAGTAAGTATTGACAGTCATTGCTCAGCTGAAACAGGCTGCAGAAGATAGAACCATGAAACCGATCCTTTACAACAATCATTTTAGAATTGCCATTCACATGACAATAGCCACCATAACAATTTCAACTCATTTTGTTGGTTGTAAAATTTTACAAGAAAATAACAGTATACAACTATATAAATCTTTCTATTTTGCATATTGAAATGCAATATGCAATGCAAATATAGATTTTTCAAAATTATATACCTTAAATGGCGTAGCCAAATGGATCTTTAAGATCCTGCCTAGTTAGTGCTTCTCGGCGCTTGACTTCGGTCTCAAGACTTCGGCCCCCAGCGCAGCCCCGCAACGCTTCGGTTTCGTGGGTTCGGGGCTCCTCGGTCGGTTCGGCTTGCCACAGGCTGGGCCGCTGCGAGGCTAGCGTATGCGAGGCTAGCAGAAGCCGAATGTGAATGTGCGAATAGTTCATCCATCTCACCTCTCGCCCGGTTTTGTTTTGTATTGAAGACTTGCAACTCGAGAAAAGCGCGCTACCAAGTTCGGGTTTTGGCTTCGGTTAGCGGCTGGCGTGCAGGCTGTGTTTATTATTTCCATTTGCGTAGGCCGACCCCAGTGCGCGGAAGGCATGAGTTTTAGTCATCGCGCCCGTTGACCACAGCAAACCCGCGCTGCCCAAGGAGTGGGTCTGAGGTTGGGCGACTTACAACCTATCGAGGCGAGTCGTTAACGCAGATAAGTGCTGCAAGACATTTGAGCACAGCATCAAAGCCGTGTGGAAATATGGGAAGGAAGGTAAACAAGAACACTCAGTAATAACAATTGTGTTTATCATTCCGTTGTGACAGTGACAATGTTCTTATCACTTGAACTCCATGTATTCAAACACAAGCAAAAACTTTGGCCAGGTTTAACCTAAAAATAATAAACTGGAGACCAAAATAAGCGGTCCACTAACGGTGGGCGCTGTAATTTCTAAGTTTTTAAAGGTAGAACCTTGAAATTTGCTACAGGCCTGCCGCGAACCTTTGACTAGAGCCTCTGAAAGCGGCAACACCAGGTGCCACCCCCTCTGGTAACAGCCACCCCTAACGCGCGGTGGGGTGGAAAACGCCGAAAGAGGGCGTTAGAAAACACCGTTAAGGAGGTCCAAGGGGGGTAAAAGACGTCAGAAAAGGCGTGCAGGGCCTGTGCCAATACGGCCTAATCAAAAATTTTCATCCGAAAAAAATTCACCCCCTCGTATGGGGTGGCTAACCTTAACCCCTGCCCTGCCGCCCCCAAAGGGCGGAGGTGAAATTTAGACCTAGCGACAGATGCGCCTTGTTCAGGGCCATCAGCACACAAAATTTGAAGTCGCTCGTCCGATCCGTTCTCGCGCTACAGCCAAAAAACCTCGAAAATCAAGAAAACCCACCCCTAAAAGGCACCTCCGATACCGCCGAACTGAGTAGGGGAAGCAAATCGTTTCGAGCGGCGCAGAGTGTCCCAAACCTGTGTCTTGAAGGGCCCGGACGGCCAAACCGCTGCGGCCACTGGAAGGTCCTGAAAAAGCCCGTCACCCGGGACTCTGTACCGGGGACCACTGCACCGGGCGGCCGCGCCCGGAGCGCCGGGAGGGCAGGACACCGGTGAGGCACCAAGCAAACGTCTACTCGCCGGCAGGGACTGCATCGGCCGTGCCGCGCCGCGCCGCTCGGCCGGCTCCCCATCCCGTCTCCTGAAAATTTTCGATTGGGCCGTATTGGCACAGGCCATGCACACCTTTTCTGACGTCTTTTTCGATTCTGAAATGCATTTAAGGACAAAAAAACCTCAATTTTCAAAAATGCCTTTTCGTTTTTTAGGGGTTGCGGTCAAAGGGTTCGTCCGATCGGGGTAAAAAACAGACAGGCATGTGCCCTGAAGGCTCCTGCCCGACGCGCAATTCTTTTTGGTGACAAAAAAATTCACCCCCGATAGGGGGTGGAGGTAACTGGGGGGGGGGGGGGGGGGGTTTGAACGACCGTTCAAATTGTGATGTCACCTTGTCACCCGGGGTCTGTTGAACTGGTAAACGAAGTTTTACCCCCATTGGACCTCCTTAACGGTGTTTTCTAACGCCCTCTTTCGGCGTTTTTCCACCCCGCCGCGCGTTAGGGGTGGCTGTTACCAGAGGGGGTGGCACCTGGTGTTGCCGCTTTCAGAGGCTCGAGTCAAAGGTTGGAGGCAGGCCTGTAGCAAATTTCAAGGTTCTACCTTCAAAAACTTAGAAATTACAGCGCCCGCCGTTAGTGGACCGCTAATTTTGGTCTCCAGTGTACATACTCGTTGACGGCAGATAACCTCAACTCTTGTAAGGGAGAGTGGGGCACAATGGGACATGGGGCACTATGGGACACCTTCAAATTTGCCGCCTTGCGCTACTGGCAGCGACTGCCAATAACGATGGATGACGGTGGTGGTTGTCGCTGTTGTTGAGCCGAGGCGGCAAGTCCGGCGGATCAACCTCTTCCGGAGGGGAGCGTTTTAAACATTCTCCGTTCAAAAAAAAAAGGTGAAGTAAATTATTTAGCTTTTTTATTTTTTGAATTGCATGAAATGTAGCGGTCCGAGTCGTACTTTAATTGAATATTATACGAGCTTGGCTCTTCGGACATGCATGAGCGTCGCCGCACCGCCGCGGCTTGAGAGGTCAGGGTGCCAGAACGCATCGAGTGTGAGGTGCCATTCAGTACACAATGGGACAGGGCTGCGTCGGGTACAGTGGGACACTCGGTTTAGTGTCCCGTTACACCTCAGAGTGTTTGTCTCACTTATGAATGATAGTTTTCGTATTATTAAATGTGTTTTAACTGCCATTTTAGGGAAAATGCCGCGGCTAAGTATATTTTTATTTGATTTTAGGAAAATGTCACCTAAAAGCCATTATATTTTTTATTTTAATATGAGGCGAATGTGACCATGAAAGCCGGTTTGTTTCTACTTTAAAATGCTTAATAAAACATATTTCAGCTATTTTAAATATTCTTTAGCCCAAAAATACTGTATTATCAGTGGAACAGTAAGTGTCCCATTGTACCCAGTACCCGGGAACAATGGGACAAATGCAGCAACGTAGTTTTTTAATTTTTAAAGGCAGTGGAGCAATCTACGTGTCTCAAATACTGTTAAACAAGAAAGAGGACACACCAAAGCATATGTCCGGCACATTTTGATTTTTTTATCTCAACCAGTCTTGCAAAGAGAGGGCTGAGAAAAAAAGTGTCCCATTGTGCCCCACCCTCCCTTATAATATGCAAGTACAAGTGGAATACAAACAATCATCGCTTTGCCAGGTAGATCATCCGCCAAACTTGATGTACAAAAAATAAACAAAATAAACAATAACTATTGAGATCACAGAAATTAAACCATTCTACAGCCATTCTCAGTCTGATGTTTTTGTACCACTGTAATGTCCTAATCAATTTTATTGTCCAACAGGAGGTACTCGAGTAAGGACGTTAACACAGAGCACAGTGGATCAACTTTCTTGTCTAATGATGAACAAGCTCCAGACATCAGAACGCTCCCCACCACTCAACCAGGCGGCGGCGCGCGGGCGATTCAAACGGAGCGCCGGCTGCGCCGAACTTTCCCAGCGTGAAATCCCTAGGAACGCGGTGGGGTAGCGTGACCCCAAGGTGTTGTAACATCGGACCCTAGGGAGGCCTCTATTCCCCACCTGTAGAAACCAAACCAAGTTCGCCAGTTTGGCCAAAATCTGAAAAAAAACTGAAAATCGCCTTTTCTGACATTTAGTGTGGTCTGAAGTGATTGCGATCGGCCTTTCGGGCATTTGAGGCGCTAGTTGGGACCTACCCGAAGGGTTTGGCACGGTCGAGCGCCAGTCGCCGTGCACCGTGCCCGCTGGGGGCGCGCTTGCAGTCCAGGCGGAGGTAGGCAACCCGCGATGCACCGGAATCTTTTAGCGCTTTGCCTCGACTAAACGTCGTCCGATTTCGCTCAAAATCGGTACAGGCTCGTTTTAGACCATATTCTTCAAAATAAAACACCCGTGGGCAAAATTTTTTTTTTTTGAAACACCCTAACGCCCAGTTGTCGCGCGAGGCCAGCTTGATGCTGTGCCTGAAGATCACGCCAAGGACCTTCAGCGTCTCCACGTACGGGAAGCCGACGTCGGCCGCCGTGTCCCAGGTGCCGACGGCAAGGACCCCGGACTTCTGGACGTTGACACCGAGCCCCGAGCGGCGTGAACTGCGGCCGCCTCGGCGGCCTCCCGGAGGACGAAGAATGCGTCGTCCGCATAGGCGGAGACTGCCATGCGGGCGTTGGCCAGCGCCAGGCCCTGCAGGCGTCTGTCCAGGTACTGCAAGAGGACGGCCAGGGACGACGGCGAACAGCAGCGCGCTGAGCGGGCAGCCCTGCCGGACGGACCGCTGCACCGGGAAGGCCTGGGTGAGCTCGCCGTTGACCTGCAGCTGCGAGGTCGCCCCGCCGTACATGGCCTGCAGCACCTCCACGAAGTGCGGCGCTACCCCGCGTCGACGCAGCACATCGAACAGGAAGTCGTGGTGCACCGCGTCGAATGCACCGCTAAAGTCTATGGACAGCACGGCGCCTGGAACGCGCAGTGCCCCGCACGCGCTGATCACGTCCCGCAGGTCGCACAGCGCCCCCACCATGGTGCGGGCCCCGCCGGCGCGCACCTGGTTGGGGTGCAACAGCTTGTCGTCCAGGGCGCCGAGCCGACGCACCATCAGCCGGGCCAGGAGCTTGGCGTCCACGACGAGGAGGGTGACCGGACGGAAGTCCTTGACGGCGCGGGGCCGCGCCACCTTCGGCACGAGCGTGGTGACGCCTTGCATCACCTCGGGAGGGACGCGGCGCTGGGCCCACATGGCGTTCATGACCTCCGTGAGTACCCCACCGAGGACGTCCCAGGCCGCGAGGTAGCACTCTGCGGGCAGGCCATCCTCACCGGGGCTCTTCTTGAGGGCATAGAGGACTTCCTCGACGGTGAAGGCCATGGTGAGGGCCGCGTTGTCGGCGTCCTCGACTGTGCGCTGGACTCCGGCGAGCACGGCGGAGGTGGCCCAGCGCTCTCCGTCGCTGTCCTGCTGACGAAACTTGTCTTTATAATAGTTCAAGAACGTGGACTTTACCTCCTCCGCCGTGCCCGCGAAGTTGCCGTCGGCGTCCTCGACGTGTTTGACGTGCCGCTGACGTGCGCGCCTGGCGGCTTTGGTGACGTGCGCCACGCTGACGGGCTCGTCCTGCAGCACGCTGTCCAGGGCGGCGCGCTGCTTGACGCCCTCCAGCATGACGGCGTGGACGCCGAGCATCTCGGCCCTGGTGTCCTTGATGAGGGCAGCGTCCACGGCAGTGCGCGGCGACGCGGCGACGAGGTCCTGGAGCAGCTCATACAAGAACGCCAGCCTGCCGCGGCACTCGCGGCGCCACTCTCTGGTGAACTTGGCGGCGTGGCGGCGGAGGGCTGGCTTGGCACGGCGCGTCCACAACCCGATGACGTCACCGTCGCCCCGCGTCGCCTCACAGCGCGCCCACTCCTCACAGAGGGTCGGCAGGTAGGCGGGGTCCTGCAGGATGCGTGTGTCGAAGCGCCAGGGCGGTCGCGCGCCCCGCGGCTCCGGCACGGCGTCCACGGCGTCGAGCGCCACCAGCAGCGCGCTGTGCTCACTGAAAGCCACGGCCACCACGTCCACGGCGTCCACGGCGAGCTGCGGCGGCGCGTACACGCGGTCCAGCCTCGCCGACATTGCAGCAGTGGCGAACGTGTGCCCCGGCCGGGGGGAGGCGCGGAGCCACACGTCCTCAAGTCCAAAACCCCTCACAAGTTGCTGCAACTCGACGCACTTCATGGTGGCGCCGGTGGTATCGGCGTCACGGAGCACGCAGTTGAAGTCGCCGCCCAGCACGGCCCGCGGCCCTGCGGCCGCCAGCAGCTGTGCGACGTCCTCTGCGAAGAACGCGGCTCGTTCCTGCCGCCGCCTGGACCCTGCCGGCGCGTACACACAGACGTACGATAGGTTGCCTACCTTGGCGGCGCATCCCCGCCCGCTCGGCAGGGCCAGCAGCGGCGTCAGCTCCAGGTCGTCCCGCACAAGGATAGCGGTGCCGCGGCGCGCCACGCCGACGGTGACGAGCTCAGCGTAGCCCCGGATGTTGAGAACGGGCAGGGCTACCTCCTGCAGGAGGACGACAGCCGCGTTGTGCTGCACCAAGAAGCATCTCAAAGCCTCGAGCTTCGCTGCTGACGCTGCGCAGAGATTTGTCAGGCGGGTGATCACCGCCTGAGGGCAGCCTCCCGGCTGGCCAGTAGCGGCCATATCACGGTGTGCCCGTGGTGGCACTGTACCGGGCGCGTGGGATATCACGGTTTGTGGCAGATAGTCGGCATGATTAAGACACGGCGCTCAGAGCGAGCGTCCGGATGTCAGCACCGCGCTCCGCGCTGCGTGCGTGGGTGAACGCTCACTAAGTATCAACATGATACCCAGCACTCTGCCGTCCCACGCCGCCGCGGTACTATATGTATTAGCAGCGCCCACTAGCCCAGTAGTTCGCAGTCGCACTCCGTCACGGCTGGTGTCGGCACGTCCGCGTGCCCACCATGTAGTGCCTAGCCGCCCGCACCTCCACCGCGCCGCTACGCCGTCTGCCTGCTGCCGTTGGCCATGTTCGGGGTCGGTCGACACCGAACTCAACCACTGGTTCTCCTCAACAACCAACAACCACTGAACCTCTGACATGGTGCATCGGCCGGTTTCCATCGCCCTTCGAGTGGTGGCAGCACTCTTGGAGCACTTCTTCGCATGGAACTGGGAACCCGAGCCATTTTCAACTTGACCTTCAACTTCAAGACCCGAGGAACCAGCATCCGGCGGCAGGGAGACATCGTAGAGGCGCCGGCGCACAAGACGGGACATCACAGCGGTACATCCCATAGAAATCCAGAAATCAACAAATGCAAGGTGTGCGGAACGCCGCGGCCGCGGCGGGAGCTGAGTCACCACGAGAGACCGACGAGCATCGAAGCAGCGAGCGCCCGTGGGCGTGGGACAACGTACAAATGAAGAGCTGAATTATCAACATCGGAGAAGCGTCGGGACGAAGACAGCGGGAACGTCTGTGAAATTTCCACTTCGGACGAGATGTCGACTGCAGCAGCACCCGATTTTGGAGAAACTTGGAAGTTGCCGAGCCTGGTAGCATCACCGTTCGAGCGACGCACTCTTGAAGACGATCGGGGGCCGCATGGGGAAGAGGACGCAGCACCCAGGAAGCAGAGTCACCGCAGTGGGGACACGACGACGGATGCCGCGGAACGGGTCCGGTGCACACTGGCGGGGTGAGCGCACTGGCATACAGTGGTCACGGGGATCTGCGGAGTGGCTGCGTACCTGTGGACGCCGAGGAACGGTCGGCGTACCCGTGGCGGCCAGCATCGTAAGGGGCGGAACGCAGGAAGACGGTGAGTGAGGTCGCAGGTGGCAATGGGGGTAATGGTTTGGGAGTTGTAAAAATTATTGAGTCCAGTAGACGGGTATAATTATATAACGACAGGGTGTGTAATGGTCTAATAAGATGAGAGCTGTGGGTCGGACAGTAGATTTGAAGTAGCACGGAAGTTATGTCTTCGTTTAATGTTTTGTGGATAAGAAGATCTTTAAATAAATGGCTATATCATTTAGTAGCCTGACGCTCGCTGTATTGAAATATGTAATATTTTAAATTGTTAGCAAGATATGTTGTCAAAATGTGGAAACTTAGCTCCAGGTGGATAAGACATCTTTTCTTCTTTTAGGAAGCTCTTGAATAGAGTGGTTAAAATGAACGAAGGGCTAATTATGTTATTAACCATGCAATCGTACTTGAATCCAACACTTTTTGCTTGCGTCAAAAATTGTTTTACGAACGGGATTTGCCGAACGAGAATTAACTGTTGATTTCTGAGGGCGCATTCAGTTTTGATTTCTTTTTCACTTTAGCATGTTTCTGTTTGATCGCTGCAGTAAAAAAAAACCAATGTAAAATTGCATTTAAATCGTGTGCCTTGCATGTAAACCTAGGCATGTTTTTGTTTGATCGCCTAAGGGCAAAATTGTGACAGCTGTTGAGTGAGATTGTATTTATTTATGGGCAGTTTTGTATCTGAACTTAGGTATGTTTTCTGTTTGATCACCTATGTTAAGATTAACTGTGTGCACCATTTATGCATTTGTGTGTCTATAACCGCTGTGATGTCGAAATACATTTGTCCCCCTCCCATGAACATGAGCAACGCAGAGCAGAAGACGGTGTGGCATAAGGTGGAAAAAAAACAGATACTCTATTTTTTTTGAAAAAACTAGTGGCTAGTTTTTTGTAAAGAGGGGGCGTGTCAGGCGGGTGATCACCGCCTGAGGGCAGCCTCCCGGCTGGCCAGTAGCGGCCATATCACGGTGTGCCCGTGGTGGCACTGTACCGGGCGCGTGGGATATCACGGTTTGTGGCAGATAGTCGGCATGATTAAGACACGGCGCTCAGAGCGAGCGTCCGGATGTCAGCACCGCGCTCCGCGCTGCGTGCGTGGGTGAACGCTCACTAAGTATCAACATGATACCCAGCACTCTGCCGTCCCACCGGTACTATATGTATTAGCAGCGCCCACTAGCCCAGTAGTTCGCAGTCGCACTCCGTCACGGCTGGTGTCGGCACGTCCGCGTGCCCACCATGTAGTGCCTAGCCGCCCGCACCTCCACCGCGCCGCTACGCCGTCTGCCTGCTGCCGTTGGCCATGTTCGGGGTCGGTCGACACCGAACTCAACCACTGGTTCTCCTCAACAACCAACAACCACTGAACCTCTGACAGATTAATGGTAATTATTTTCATTTTGAGGACGGTTTGGTGTTGGATCGCTTGTCAGGTCGCCCCGCCTCATCGCCGAGGCTGGACAGCGCCCTCTTGATCGACGCGACGCTGCCCCTCGACGAGTTCACCAGCGTTGCCACCTTGGCGAGCTGCTGCTGCCGCGTAAGGGGCTGCTTCGAACCATCGGTCAACTTCCCTTTGAGCTGGGGCCTCTGGCGCGTCAGCCGCCCCTTGGCGGTCTCCCAACTCTCCATGACGTCGACGGCGGCCTCGGTGGTGGGGGTCAGAACGTCCTCCATCTCCGACGTGCTCCCTTCCTCCTCCGCGGCCGGCTGAAACACCCAATTGTCGGAGAGCGTTGCCGCATCCACCACACACACGGTAGGCTTCGTCACCGCTTTGGTCTCGGGCGCGCCTTCGGCCGTGACCCCGGTTGTGACCCCTGACGTGACCAAGGGTGACGTCACGGTCTTGCCAGGTGATCTCAATGCAGCTGCGTACGTGACGCCGGCCGCTGCCTGGACGGCTGCCGCCTCGGATGCAGCCTCGCCGTCGCTCCCGTCGCTGCCCTCGCTGCTGCTGCTGCTGCTGTCGCCTCCCCCCGGTCCTCAGTGCTGTCGCTACTCCCTGCTGTTTGGTCCGCTGCGTCGTCTGCTGGCTGTTGTTTTCCGGCAGTGGCCGGTGCTCGGGGCGCGCGCAGCCGGGCTGCGTACGTGCCGCGCTGGTCGCACGCCGCACGCAGGTGCGCCACCGACCCACAGATTTGGCACGTGCGCGGCTGCCCGAAATACTCCACGTACCCTTCGCACCCTTCAAAGGTCATGAAATTCGGCAGGTGCTGCTCGGGCTCCATGCGCGCGATCCTCACTCCAGTTAGCAAACCCGCCAGTCCGCTCTTCTCTCCAAAAGTCTCAAATCTCATGTCCAGCACTTTCCCGTACTTACTCAGCGTTTTTCTTACGTCACCCATCGCCAGCTCCGTCGGAAGATTTCTTAGTCGGACGACTTTTAGGCCCAGGCCCGACGTCGACAGCGCAATACTGACCTTTCCGTCCTGCCCAAGGTCGAGCTCGACGACGCCGGCCGCTATCTTGCCAAACACTTCATCACTTTCCACTTTCACAAACACTCTTCTCGACCCAAACTCACGCTCCACGCTTTTCAAATCACTCACTTCCAGCCCATACTCCTTCTTCAGCAATTTCACAAACTCCACCGCGCTAGGCACTCGCGGGGCGTCTCGCTCCACTTCTAACGTAACGGTGTTTTGCCGCACGGCCGGCATGGCGTCAGCCGAAGCAGACCACACAAAATCACACACGCACCAAGGAGTCCTATCTCAGTTCACAGAGGCGACAGAGGACCAGGGGCCCCCCGAAGGGGGTCGGCGGACACGCAGGCTGTTGATGGTCAAGCGGGCCCTTCGGCTGGCTCGTAACCTGCGTCCGCTCACGACCGCGGCCGAGAGCAGACAGAGAGCTTGAACCTGAAAACTCGTCGCAGTTAAGGGAGTAGTTCCACCCCTCAGAGTTAATCAATAAAATTGGCGACCAGGGACCTTGAAGACGAACCTTTCGCACATGCTCACACGAAGTTTCAGCTCGCTTGGTCAACTAGCAACGAAAAAACGGACTCCGGAAAAAGTGGACCGCTAATTTTGGTCGCCAGTGTAAATTCAAACAAGGCCTTTTTATTAGACGTTGATAAAGATTTTATAAAGATTGTAATAAAATTTAATAAATTAAAGTTTATTTTTTTTTAGAGGGGGAATATACAGGGGAAACTGCGCGGCCGCACAGAAAAAGCATTTTTGAGCCAGTCGGTCCATTTTTCTGCTACCTAGTTTAGCCGTTCTATCATGCCTCAATACATCTATTGCAACCCCCGAACCACTATCCCCTAATCATCGTAACAAAGTGAACATAACATATCGCTCAGCCAAAAATTTTCACCTTTCCACAACTGCTGTGTATATTTCGGACTTCAAAGAAGGACATACTGTTTCAACAACCAACAAAGTTCATGGCCAGGAATCTAACTGACCAGAAACCACTTGTTGCGGCTGAGTTCCGCGATGACTATCGGAATCTGTATAGAAATATAGGTGGCGATGGTGCTCACCGTCTGGGAAAGAAAACAAATTATTAGGTAAGAACCCACAAAGCTGATTACAATAAAACTTTAACTACAGAAGGCTCTTGTCAATAAAAGATACAGTAGACGCACTCTAAACATTGTTCAATCTTGAAGTTCCTAGCATAAGAATTTTTTTGTGCCACCGTGATACAAACCTGAAATCTGGGTATTACAATAGTTTGGTTTGTGTTAGAAATTAGTGATGTACGTATTACGTATACCGAGAGTTTGTATTACAAACCAAATGTTCGTAATACGAACACAATTTTGGGTTTGTATTACGGTGGCACGGTTAGGTTTGTATTACAACATTTTATTTTCTAAGGCTCTGAAAGCGGTCGATTATTGACTTATCCCCTATTCTCATTCTGATTTATTTAAGGCCTCGACTTACTTTTGTGACCATCTCCGAGTTGGCATCGAAAAGTCCACACACAGACACCGAAAAGAGGTCTCCGCTTGCGAGTTGTAGTGCGAAAACTGTAAACTGCAACGACAAACAACAACAAAATATATTGTTGTTGTATATATATATTTATATATATAATATATATATATATAATATTTATATAATAATATATATTTATATATATAAGGGAGGGTGGGGCACAATGGGACACTTTTTTTCTCAGCCCTCTCTTTGCAAGACTGGTTGAGATAAAAAAATCAAAATGTGCCGGACATATGCTTTGGTGTGTCCTCTTTCTTGTTTAACAGTATTTGAGACACGTAGATTGCTCCACTGCCTTTAAAAATTAAAAAACTACGTTGCTGCATTTGTCCCATTGTTCCCGGGTACTGGGTACAATGGGACACTTACTGTTCCACTGATAATACAGTATTTTTGGGCTAAAGAATATTTAAAATAGCTGAAATATGTTTTATTAAGCATTTTAAAGTAGAAACAAACCGGCTTTCATGGTCACATTCGCCTCATATTAAAATAAAAAATATAATGGCTTTTAGGTGACATTTTCCTAAAATCAAATAAAAATATACTTAGCCGCGGCATTTTCCCTAAAATGGCAGTTAAAACACATTTAATAATACGAAAACTATCATTCATAAGTGAGACAAACACTCTTAGGTGTAACGGGACACTAAACCGAGTGTCCCACTGTACCCGACGCAGCCCTGTCCCATTGTGTACTGAATGGCACCTCACACTCGATGCGTTCTGGCACCCTGACCTCTCAAGCCGCGGCGGTGCGGCGACGCTCATGCATGTCCGAAGAGCCAAGCTCGTATAATATTCAATTAAAGTACGACTCGGACCGCTACATTTCATGCAATTCAAAAAATAAAAAAGCTAAATAATTTACTTCACCTTTTTTTTTGAACGGAGAATGTTTAAAACGCTCCCCTCCGGAAGAGGTTGATCCGCCGGACTTGCCGCCTCGGCTCAACAACAGCGACAACCACCACCGTCATCCATCGTTATTGGCAGTCGCTGCCAGTAGCGCAAGGCGGCAAATTTGAAGGTGTCCCATAGTGCCCCATGTCCCATTGTGCCCCACTCTCCCTTATATAAATTGACGTGTGACGCAATACTCTGTACACGTAAGTATCGTAAGTATGGCTTTGCGTGGCGCGTTCGTTTAGCGGTCTGGTACGGAAGAATGATAATTGTGCAGTTTGCTCACCTCATTCGCTAGTTCCACAGGTATATCGATTCTATTCAAGAACCCGTGTACGAGTCTTCGACTTGAATCTGCCTGAGCACGCAAGGAAACAATGCGATATTGTTACGAACCAGTAAAAATTCTACGAGAGTTAGTCATTGTAGGCTAATAAGCTTCTTCGTATGCCTTGAAGAAATCCTTCGCATAACGAAGCAAATCCCGGTTCGCAGCCTTGTACTGGCCGAGGTTACAGGCCTTAACCTCATCTACGCTGCACAAGTTTCAAGATCAGTGTCTTCAATCGAGTGTTCTTACTTTGGTAAGCTCAAAGCTTTAAACTGTTTTTCAGACTGCGAAATCAAAGGGTTAGGAGTCAGAGTGATTCTCGATTCGATTTCTGTTAGAATAGGTCGCGAGGGGCCGACACCCGCGATGCAGGGCAGAAAATCGAATGCCCTGCGTCGCGGTGGCCGGTCGCTCGCTCCTCCCAAAAGCCCGCGAGAATTCAAATCCCTTAGGGGCTCTCCCGACAGGTATCCTGCATAATATTTTCACATAAACAATGGAAACCTTAATTTTTAATCTGAAATGTGTCAATTTTGAACATCTCTCATTTTAGTATAAATTTCGCTGAATCTGGTGCCTTTACACTACTAACCTGCTTGCGGATGTAATCACAGGCGCATCCCGCGTGCAGGAGAAGTGCTAGAACATTTAGAGACTTCGCTAAGGCCAAGAACGGACGAACGAATGTTTCTTGTGCCAGGCCTCGTAACGTAAGGGCCACATTCCATGAAGCTTCCACCCACACGGTTATAAAAACCTGAGTTATCGTCATAAGCAGCACCAAACCCCATGCTTCGGAGAGCTTCTGCACTGCGCAGCCCACACGGAGATGTAATGTCTAGAACACACGTTGGTCTCTAGAATATCTAGATTGTCAGACCCGTTTGATCGATGCCACAAATCAACAGATTTCGTCACCCTATACGTGCAGGTCGATAGCAACAGTTTAGTTGTTTTTGTTCGGTGTAGGGGTATTCTTGGACCTAACGTACCTGAATATTTCGCACCGTCGATAAATCATAGGCAAGTTGAACGTGCGCTGTAAGTAGATCACGCATCAGCATCAAACTATCACAGCTGTCACGTGGTTTTGCTACGTATATGCAGATTAGAGTTACATCTATTTGCCGAGGCCCGCCTATTCTGACAAAGTTGCGTTAGACCTGTTTCACTGCGGTATTTGTGATTCAAGGGGGCTTAAAGAAAACTAAATTTGAGTTTTCCTCTTTGTGTGACCCACGCCATACGAGCTAAGACAAAGGAAGGCAGGCAGACCTGCGACGAGCTAGCCTCACCTGTTCCTCACCTGACTTCAGACGAGACGGAAACAGCCCGTACCGATCAGGGTTTTCCTTGTATGTGGAAAAATCTGAAAACTTCAGATTTTCTTTTTTTTAAAAAAAAAGTTTTTGTTTTGTAAAACACTTTCTCAAGATCGGTCCAGTTTTACCCGTGCCACGAAGGTCATAACGATATTTAGTAGATGCATTAGGCAAAGAAGCAATTTTTCGACCATTGTCTTGCAAAAGAAAAAAACATTTATTTTACATATTGTTTTACACCCTTGGCACAATAGAAACACTCCCACTCCCAAAACAGAGGGTCAGCGGCAAGTAGTATGGACGTGTCGCGGACAGTCCGTTGGTTGTGCGCACGCCTCCGCCGCTCCCCCTAACCGAACGGTGGTTTCCCGGCACGTGTCGTTGTCTCGGGGTGTATTCCCCGGCGGAACTCAGCTCGGGGTGCATTCCCAGGTCACCCGAACTCATACCAATCGAATGACAGCGTTTTAAAATCTCATTGATTTATCGAACAATCAATGGCGTTTGTGGCACGGGTAAATATTAACCGATCGCGACCAAAACTTTAATTTGAGGTTCCAACAGCACACTATTTTATTTAAAGGTTGCGGCGTAAAATTTGATAGTTAATGTTTAAGGGACACCCCAGTGCCAGTGCATTGTCAACTTGCCTACCTTAGCCTTGGTTCGAAGGTTAACATAATACACAATTTCGTAATATTTTTACTTTTTGTTTTTGTAAATTCCGAAGAATATTTCCTCAATTCTGTCAAGTTTTACTTATTCCTACAATAGCACCACCGGAATTCTTTTCAAAAATACGCTGTGGCCTTTTCATTTAAACTCAAGAACTCACAGACACTTATCGTAGTGCCTAATCAAATTTAGTTTTGCGGCATATGATTATAGCCAGCAGCAGGGACATTATGAGCTTCCCTCAGTCAAATTTGTTTTCAAAGAAAAAACTTGTCGTGGATACTTTAGCATATTGAGTACATGCCATCTGCAAGAAATGCATACCTAAACTGTGCTTGCGTCGCGCCACTTCCACAAGCTTGACATTCAGTGTGCGAAGGCACTGCGCCAGGATGCGCACATGACCGGCGAACAGCATCAAAATCTGTTTGGCGGCGAGCTGGGCTATGTCGAGGACCATGTCCGACACCCAGCTGATGGGAGCTCTAGCGCGGTGAATGTGGCCGCTCGCAGCGTCCCAGCAGATGATCAGTACATCCACCAACAGCACAGCCACGACCTGCTGGCAACGACCCTCGTCGCATCCGCATTCTTCTCATTGTTTTTCCGAGTGATCGATATTGTCCGAATTACAAGTACAGAATGGCACAATCTGTCATGTTCCCTAAACAACTTGACACTTTTTGGCCGATTTCCAATAGCTGCTTGGAGTCAGTTTCTCATTTTGGCGTCATATTGAAATTTACATGTTTTTCAAGTATACCTGATTAGAAGTGTCGCATTTGTTGGGGAACATGACCGATGTCCTTAAAGTAGTTTTGCTGTCATTTTATCTTCTTGCCCTCTGTGGTGACGTCACCAATGGCACCGGAATAATCTATTACTGCCCTGCTGACCTTAACAGTGGCGCGGCGACAGCTGTTGGATGCCACAACGGGCCCGGCCAAGACTTCGCATCGCCTCGCCACCGCTACCACCTCATCCAGGGTACGAGTGAGATTGCCACGATGAATCAGCATGGTGCCAATGATGGTCACCATAAGAGCGCGGCAAGCAGAGTTTCCAAACACCACCAAAAACAATAAGTGCAGTGCCTGCAGGAAACACGACAATACAGAGCATTCAGTTTTGTGAATCAACACGCAAATCCTTACGCACAAAGTTAAGCATATGGACGCTGTGCACACTTTTGTGCACAATTACGCACGTTTTTTGTGCGTAGTTACGCCCACTTATATGCTTAACTGTGCACAAAAAGTGTGCGTAAGCTTGAGAAGGTTTAATTTTGTGCGCAGCTATGAACAAAATTGTACGTAAGGATTTAGTGTGGGAAGTCGCAAGTATCCGAAATAATAATTTTCATCGCACAATGTATCAAAGGCAGAGAGAGCCTAAGTAGACCACTATTCAAACGCAAGAATGTGGTCACATGCTTTTCCTAAGGAAAAGAGTGATGGGCTACCACACTTCACGAAAAGCGTGGTGAGGCACCAAACTCTTGTGAAAGTGTTATAGGTACCAAGCTCTTGCTATGATCCTTTTGTAAACTCAAGGGGACACGGCGAAGAGTGTGGCAGCATCCCATGTAATACGAACATAATTCTGGATTTGTAAACGTGAGCCGGTTTAGCTGGCATTGCAAACTAGTTTGTAAGATTTTAAGAGGCACCGTAGTATGATGGATGGCTGGTGGCATACCTTTCACTTTGAGTACGGAGTTTCATGAATGAAATAATCGGATGCTTGTACCGGGCATAACAGAACACCAATACTTGCCACACTGTGAAAGCTTGCTTAGGATTCTGCAGCAACGTATGACAAACTTTTGCGGGCCATTTCGTTCTCATAGCGAATTGTTGCTTTGTAACGTGCGCAAAATGACCTGGTAGGAATATAAAAGAAAGCTCTTCGCATGTTTACAACTACTCGACTAAAATTTGTACCATGAGAGTAAAAGGGGTATGGAGAAGAAACGAGACCGTCCCGGTACCCTACATTTCGAAATATGCGGCCAATTTTCTCTTAAACCGTTAGGTTTTTGGCAATTCTGATGGTTCCATCGGAAAGAGGAGGGTTCATTCCATGGCCCCACCCAAGGGGTCGTCAACTCTCATCGGACGTGTACGGGGTAGTATATAGTACAAGTAATACAAAGCAATATAGGTAATATGCATAATATATGGTAATATTGGGAAATATAAGGTAATATAGGGTAATATAAGGTAATATATGGTTATGTTAGGTAATATAATGGTAATATTGCGTTCAAAAGTGATAATGTGCAAGATAAGGCTGTCTCAAATCATTCTGAGCAATAGTTATATCAAACTGCAAGTAATATTCCTTGAAAAGATGTGAAACCGTTCCAAAACGTACTCCGCGCCAGGGTTGGACTGGCTACCTCCCCCTCATGGGAGGCTTATAAAAGAAAATTTTCCAACACCATTTTTATTTGTGCAACAAATGAGTCGAGGATCTACCCCCTACCACGAAGTCGTCATGTTTCACTCAGATGACGGGATAATGTCATGTTTAATTTTATTTCTCTAAGACTGTTCACACTTTTATCAAATTATGGTGCTGGGGGCAAGGGCGGTTACCTTATCAACCAGATTAATTGCGTGGCAGCCCCCTCCGTGTGCTCATTTGGTCTGCTTACTAGTGTCAACTCTGTGCATATCCTTTGGAATGGGCCCCAGCCCGGCCCGGGGCCGAAGTGGCGATTTACGAATTGCCGCCCTAGCCTGCTCCGCGCATTCCATCGGTGAAGCCAGATGAGTGCGCCTAGGTAGCCGCGCTGGGCGACAAGACGCGCCTGTGTGGTAGGCAGCAAACCGTACTCGGCACCCAACTACCACCACCCCTTCCCCCTCTCGCCTGAGCCGCCGCCAGCCACAAGGCAGACGGCAAGCACCGGCAAGTCGACAGCCAACCCGCCCTTCGCCCAGCTGCGCAGAAAGTGAAATAGCCGTGATGGGGGAGGCGAGTCGGTTCTTGCAACAGCTGTGGACCAGAGTCTGGAATAGGAGCTTTCGTACCGGCGTCGAATCGGAAGTGTGATCCCGTACGTTCGTGATTGTTTTCGTGAACGCCGTGTCCTACACACTAAATGCTTATGTATTATTTTTGTACATAATTATGTACAGATATAAACCTTCATAGCTTATGTACAAATTTGTACACAATTATGTACTATTTATTCATTATTACGTACTATTTGTACATAACTATGCACAATTTTGTTCGTAATTATGGACGATGTTGTACATAGCATATGATTGTTTATATCTGTTCATGATTATGTACAAAATAGTACATAAGCATTTGGTGTGTAGCCCTGCTGGTCCTCGTCCTCATGCCGTTACCATCCGGACCGTCTGCCATGCCCAAAAGGTAACCCCACTGAAAAATTGAAACCGGCGTTAGGAAAACCGCCGTCCTGCCACGGGACTGATGTCGTGAACAGGGCACTGGATCTGGGGATATTCCCTGCGAGGTTATGACGGGCTCCCAAATGCCACATTAATTGCGTTCAATTGACTCAGTACAATACAGTCATGATAGGATAAAGATTGGAGGAATTAACCAAGACAAACGGTGGAAACCAATAGCATTTTTACCGACTTTTATATTTTATTTTATATTAATTTTATATTAAACCCAGGCGGATTGCAAAGGGCGTTCTCACATCAAAATTTACCATCAACTCGAGAGGAAGATGGCTGCGCCAAGGAGACGGTGCACAGCCGGCCCGTGGGTCGAGCTGTTGTTCAGACCTTAGTTCCCCATCCGGCCACCGGGAGCGCTACCGCTGCGCACCTAGGGCGTGGCGGTGCGTAGCTGCCGCTTGGCGCCACCGATACGAACACGCAGAGCGGGCACCGGAGCACCGGCAGGCCAGCGGCCGCCACTCCCCCCCCCCCCCCCCCCCCCCCCCCCCGCCCCTGCCCGCTCCCCCACCCCGCTCCCCGCCGCGCTGCCGCTCCGCACTCCGGACGTGTGATTTCCCGAGCTATTTGTTGAGAGCAGAGCGCATAACAACTGACACGAGGTGGCGGGGCGAAAACTGCAGATCTTCGTCGAGGGAAGGTTATAGTCAGCAACACGCGCACGTCAAGAAGCAATTTGCAGCAAATAGGAGAAGACGAAGAGTTTCGAATTTTAGGCTCACGACGAGACGAATCCGTGTTTGAGTTGGACGCGGCAGTGATCTCTCGCCGTGCAGCGCTGCCGGTGGCGGACTGGAACTAACCTATGAACAACACCTCGACCCACTGACAAGGGTGAAGTTTTTCGTTTTGCGCGTCAAGTTAAAAATTTTATTTTGATATTGGAAGCATTCTTTCCACAGATCCATCCTTTCTCCGTTTATATCGGCGCGTCTGTAAGCCCTCCTTCATAATTTGTCGACGTAATTCGTTTGGGACTTTTGGCTTGCATTTCCAGTCACGTCACCTTGGCGCAGACAATTGTTCCTCTCAAGCATTCAAGGTGGTTTAACCTACCTTGATACCATTTTCTTACTTCCTGAAGCTAAAATGGTTAATTTTTGGCCCTACAAGAATCGACTAGTAATAAATATCCAATGAATAGTTAATTTTTTCAGTCTTCGCCAAGCAACGCTGTGAGCATCCCGAGGGTCACAAGATGAGGAAATGAAAGGGCGCCATAACAAAGTCGCCTCAATGTGGCGGATAGAACGAAGTCCGTGGCAACGAAACAGTAAAAGAACGTATGCAATACGCATATATATATTGCAATACGGTTAGGAAACTGTAAAGAGTGAAACGGATAAGTGGCATTCAGCAGCAACAGATGTAAAGAGGAAATGTCAACATTCTGCTGTAAATGTTGCTTTACCCGTTTGGTTCAAACATTCCATTCGCATTATCTGATGATGGTTGCAGCACAAAGTTCCGCATTCGGCGCAAAATTTAAAATAACGAAAAATATGCATGGGCTTTGATCAGAAGTACTTGGCTGAAAATCCAAGCTTAATGCATAACGGATGAGTTGATAACGACATGACCGGGGATAACCGAGCCGTGGTTACAATTTCAGTAGGCTACGTTGTGTCGCTATGAAAAATTAGGGGGTGCACAAAGCTTTTAGCACGTATTATGATGAGTTTGTCGCTCACATCTGTCTTTTTCTTTAAAAGGTATCCAGTAATATGAGGTAATATAAAGTAATACACAGTAATATGTGGTAATATGAGGGAATATGAGGTAATATGTGGTAATACGAGTAATATTGGTAATATAGTGGTAATATTGCGGTAATATGAGACCTTGTACGGAGTAATATACGAGTAGACGACCCCTTGGCCCTACCAATTTTCGTCGCGTTATGTGCCCCTCTTCCGTTTGAAATCCTCCCGCTCCGAGCGGGCTGGCTGATTCGGCAGGGCTCAGCACCTCGGCGCGCAGCCTGCGCTAAGCGGCGAAGAACATTCCGTTGTGAATTCGCGCAAAAAGAGAATTTCCGCGTTTCTGACTGTTGATATCGTCTTAGTTATGGGTAAAATAATTTTAGAGAGCATTTCGAACCATCCCGCACCGTAACCAGTCGTGTAATACGAAATATCAATTCCGGGCCTTAGTTCGGTGCAGGGCACTCGTGCGACTGCAGTGTATTAGGCAGGACACCTTGTACCTAGTGCATATGTAAGGCTGATACGGGACCGTTGTCTCAGCGGCGTCTTCTCAACCTCCGATCCGCTGATGAGGAGTGAAGGGCCGAGAAAGGTTTTTGTTCGTACAGTGGAAACTCTGCATACGAAGGTTCTTACCCACTGCAGGTACAGTACCGACACCGTTGCACAGGCTAGGGCCACCATGACGAGCACACTCCACACGACAGCGAACTTTCCCGATCCTTGCGCAAGTGGAGACAGACCAATAAACCTTGCGGCAAAAAAATTATTAGGTTGACACAACGAGAAAGACAGATCTCACGTCCAAAATTTTGAGCATAGTATCGATGTGTATTTTGTCTACGCAGAAAACGATTAGCAACATACTTGCAGCTACAAGCATAACTACTACAGTATAGTTTAAGATGCAATCTAATGTTAATAGCTATAGTAGCTAGCAAGTTAAGCTGAAGTATCAGCTGTAGCAGCTAGACACATAGTACAGACGGTACAAATAAGCTTTGAATAGAGTGCTAGTGTTGCAGTGGAAGCTCAAGTTTCCCTCCGTGTGCGTGACCGATCATTGAAATACAGTATTTTCTTATAAAACAGTAACAAACTGTCGCCATCGTTATCAATGTCATACAAAGGTGTGCTCTCCGAATTTAAAGTTTCTAATAAGTCAGCGCTATACATCCAAACTAACGAAAAGTCGCACATCAATCACATCGCTAATAGCAGGGCTGTTTGCTCTTCTTGAAGAAAGAAGTCAAAATGGGCCAAAAACGTGTCTCACTTCTTGCCCACTAAGTGTACTGTTTTTTAAGTTAAAGAGAAATATTAAAGGAACTGCAAAGTCACTAGTTTTTGATCACTGTTTTTCGTTTTGACATTTGGAGGTCATTAACTGATTGACTCGATTTCTTGATCTAATGTGTTGCTATGGTACGAAAAGATGTCTAGTATTAAAATATCTTCAATGACCCCAACCCTACATTCTTCCTTGAACCACCGGTCCTGAAAATTGTGTTTGGTAGATACCGACAGAGGCTGGGCGCCATTTTGTTCTTCGTCGATCAGGTCATTAACACAGTCATTAACATGTGTGTCGCGGGGATGGAAGTTTTATGTATGAATGCAAAAATAAAATGTACATGAAACACTAAAACATGAAAATCATTAAGACCAATCGGGATACAGACGGATATTAATTGACACTCAAAAATGCTAACTTAAATTAACTGAAAAAGTGAACAGTCGGTGCTATTTAACAAGTGAACAGCGCTTTTGAGAGAGTTCGGCAGTGCTATGACAACAAGCTTTACGTTGATAGTGTCAGGTGTGCGACAGTTGTCCACCCCTGCGCGCTCAGGCGGCGCAGACATCGCCCGCCTGACAATAGGTACCTATGCATTCCTATGTAAAACTTGCACCCGTCTCTTATGGCACTGTCGATATCGAGAAAACACAGTCTTCAGATATCACGCGATTCGAGCTTCGATTCCTAGACAAATGTTCTTAGCACCGCCTGACTATCTAGTAGTTCACACATTCGCAGACCTCTCGCGGCAAGAAAAGCACGTCGAGAAACCCGGTACTGTCCAAGGTCCCAAAGAGGAAATGTATTGTGACTCGAAGGATAGGATGGTTAGGGCCGTCCACAAAGTATGGCACCTTCGGCAACCTTGTATAAGTGTGCAGTTAATAACCTAAATGTGTAACGGCTCTTTACCTGCAGACGGTGAGAATCGGATAGAGAGACTTCAGCGGATGGGGAGGGAGGTGCGTAGGCCGAGCCATGACGTAGGAAAGCGAATGGAACTGCCTAACGATGTGAACATAGACTGACGCCCGTCCGCGATCCAAAGCCGCGCCACGGTCCAAGGGCCGGGGGTGGGGCTGGCTGGCCGGCCCGCCCCCGAGCGCACTGTGTGCCCATTAAACATGCACGTAGCAATACATCGGCGGGGGCGCGCACACGGAGGTTCCAACAGTCGTGACATCTAACGGCCTTTGTAGTGCAAGGCATCGATCAAATAGCCTGTAGAATTATCGCAGTCACTATATATACACTGCTCAACAAAGTTGGCGGCACACTTTTTGCAGAGGCTGCCACTTGCGAGATTTTAGTTAGCATAAAGATTTGATATTGAGAGGTGTGCTCTGAGCGCCTACGTGCAAGGCCCCATAGAGTGAACTTCATTCTAGATGTCCATTTGGCAAGTTTGGCTGGCGATAAAATGAGAAGCACAATTATAGGATAAATTGTACCTCGCATGCTACATTTTGTCCCACCTTTACGTTAAAAATATCGTCCCAATGTCGTGTTTTTTTATAAACGGAACATTCCACTGGAGTTGTAACATGGGCATTTTAAGTGTGGCGTTGTTTAACACACGTTTAAAAGGTACATATTTACTGAGTAAATCTCGAAATGCAAGGAAAGTTGATTCAAAGTGCCCTTAAAAAATAAAAAAAGAGGGGGGGGGGGGGGGGCAACCTCAGATTGCACAGTCTTGTGTCTAAGTACCACACGCATGCATCCGATTTTACTTCTGATGCTTTACAGCATCTTAATGTAATTCAGATGTTCTTAGTCGTTTGAATATTTTTGATTATGAATGATTATCCCCAGGTGAATACACACGATACAATACACACGTCTGAACCGGTTTCCAGATTCATGGAAGCGTCTGAATATCAATTTAGACGCTTGGAATCATCCATATTACGCTAAGATGCTTCTGAAAACAAAAATTCACACGCTTGTATGCCCACTAAATGTCATGGGACAATTTTGCTCCATAAAATATTTCGTTTTTAATCAAAACATAACCAAGATACAATATGAAGCACAGTTATGGTACAAAGTGTATCAATGTGAATGTAACAATTCGTGTCACCTTACAAATTGTTACTACGCTACAAATTATTCCAATGTCCTGTTTGGCTTGAAAACGTAACATTTCGTTGGACAAAATTGTCCCATTGATATTTCAAGTGTGAATGTGGTATTCAGACACATAACTTTGCCGGGAAGCCGGCTACTTGCCGCACGTCAATAAAAACAAAATATCTCGTGGTAAGATTGAATCTCATCGTTTCGTTTCTTCTGTTTTTTCATGCAAGGGTCCGGACATCAGGTTGTCAGTCGGCCCCCGGTCTTGTACCAGGCGAGGACATGACAGCCCGGAGCACCGCTGCCGCCATCGAGGCAGCCGCGCCCCCGCCGCTGCCGCCCTCGTCGCCGCCGCGGGCCGTCCCGGTCCAGGACGTCCCTGGGGCTGCGTCGCCGACGGCTGTCCGGGCAGCGCAGGAAGCAGCAAACGAGCACCCCTGCTACGCCTGCGACAAGGTGTACACGAACAAGAAGTCTCTCGCGCAGCACAAGCGGAACAATCACCAGAGCAGGGTCTTCACGTGCGAAGCGTGCGGGGAAGTGTTCAAGCGCAAGGCCAGCGCTGACAAGCACCTGCTCGTGCACACGGGAAAGACGTTCCCCTGCCTGCTGTGTGATCGCGTATACCGCCGAGTGGACGCCTTGGACCAGCACGAGCGGACAGAGCACAGTGACGTACGGCTGTATTGGTGCCACTTTTGCCTCGAGGAATTCGCGAGAATGAGGAAGCTGATACGGCATGTAAGGGGGGAATGTAGTTTCGAATAGGCATTTTGGCGATTCTGTGATGGTGTTATAATTGACACGTCCGCTTTAAGTGCAAGCCTTAGCCGAAGAGCATACTATTTGCTTTCTTTAAAATTTTAAAGGTTAGGCTCAAATCCATCATAATTGTTATCTTCTTTTCTTACAAAGAAAAAGCTCAACAATGCAACTGTTCTAGGATCATAAATGAAAATACAAAACCAAGGCTTCCAGTGCAGTAAAAGTTTTCAGTCAGAATTGGTCACTCCAATTTTTTTAAAGATATTCTAAACACCCTTGTTCAGCCCAAAGTGTATTAGTAATGGAGTGGACGCGTCGAAACGTACGTGTCTCGTGATTATCAATTATTTACGTTTTGGACAGAAAAATGTGGATTGGGCCACATTTTTATGTGTTCTATAATTGCGCTCTCCTGTAAAACCAAGAGCAATGCAGCGAGATCCCCACAATTATCGTACGCTGCCGGTTTCATCTTTTGTCCGTAACGCACGAAATAAGTAGCATTGATCCGCAGTGCGGATTCCGCACTGCAACCGTGTTATTAGTATCCACGCTGTACCACAAACGCATATTTATATATCTGTTGAACACACTGCAAATCTGTAAATTGTAAAGAACAAACAATGTAAAATACACGTGCGTGTGTGAGCATCACTATGGTATCGAGTATCTAGTATCTGTACGAATACGCACTTGTACTGTATGGAATAAAATGGAAGCACATTTATTCTGCTGGGAACTAATGTACAAAGCTAAATAAAGTTCATAATAAAAAATGTATTTTGCTTGTATTTGGTTTTCCCGCAAGTTTCTCCAGAGAACCCATATGGATCGAAAAATACAATGTATTCGGCACGTAGTCCCTCTTGCGAGTGCACGTCACTCGCTATAAGACAGAACTACACCTAAAACATTCCCGATAAAAATGACGCCCAACCGTTACCAATTATTACCCGTTTTAAAACGAGGGACCCACCACTCTTGAAATCTCATAATAGATGCTGCATTATGCACCCAGTGCTACGTTACGATCAGACTAATCATCTATGGGCAGTCAACCGGCCAAATACGACCATACATTGGCTGAGCAATAGCACAGCCCTGGCCCGACTGGGTCAAAAATGTTATATCTGTCTGTCTGTATGTCAGTTTGTTTGTCCGCGCGATTTCTCGAGAACGGTTAGACGTAGAAAGCTCAAATTTGGACCACATCTTTCTTGCATCATACCAGAGTCAACCTCCCCTCAGGGGCACCGCAGCCCATGCGGTTTCTTAGATAATTTTCACTTGTGGACCAAAATTATAAATCCGCCGGTTGGGTAAAGTCAGTATGCGCCATGCGCCTGTCGTGGAGGGGCGGATCAGTGACGCGAGTGGGTTACGCTCGGTTAGGTTAGGTTAGTAGGGGCCTGGGGAGGCTAGGCTCGGGCAGGTAAGAGTAGGTTAGGACTGGTTGAGCGGCATTGATAAGAAAAGGCTGATGTAAGATACGTTCGGAAGGCAGAACATGAGCGTGGTTGCGACCGTGCAGAGAGAGTGACGCCCGCAGGGGGTCCTACTGACTCGCCCCGCAGGATCCTACTCGTCAAGTGGCAGCCTCCGGCAGGCCAAGGTAGGCGTGCGCCAGGCGTGGAGTGGCGTAACAGGCTTCGCTCACCGCGAACCACTGTCCCGCCACTCCACGCCTGGCGCACGCCTACCTTGGCCTGCCGGCGGCTGTCACCTGACTAATGGGACCCTGCGGTGCCAGTCTTTCCGCGCGGTCGCAACCGCACTCATGTTCTCACTTTCGAACGTATCTTGCATCACCCTTTCTTTATCAGTACCACTCAGCCAGTGGTAACCTACACTTACCTGCCCGAGCCTAACCTACCCAGGCTCCTTCTAACCTAACCGAGCGTAACCCACTCGAGTCACTGATCCGCCCCTTCCTGACAGGCGCATGGCGCATACTGACCTCACCCAACCGGCGGATTTAAAATTTTAGACCACTTGTAAAAATTATCTTAGAAACCGCTTGGGATACGGTGCCCCTGAAGGGAGGTTGGCTCTGGTATGATGCAAGAAAGATGTGGTCCAATTTGAGCTTTCGTCGTTAAACCGTTTTCGAGAAATCGCGCGGACAAACAAACAGACAAAGTCGGTCCAGGGCTCCGCTATCGCCCAGCCAAAAACAACTACATTAATTCAACACTAATGCCATTATGGGTCACCATCGTGAAAATGATTCATCCTCAAATCTACAGGTTCTGGTCGAGCGAAATTTATGTCAGTGTACCTTCGACTGCGTACCAGGAAACACCGCATCGTGTCCGTCGGTTTCCCGGCTGGTCAGCAAAGATACGCACGATGTTGAGACATTTGTAACCACTTGACCCCGAACCGCAACGGGCGAGGCAACGGCCGCCTCTGCACTGGTCAGCGCCACGAGCCCCGCGTGCAGGTGGCCGGCGCCCGCCACCACGCGTCCACGTCCCAGCGCTGCTGCGGCCGGACCTCGTCGTGCAGCAGGGCGCACAGCCGGCAATAGAAGCTCGTGTCCACCATCGGGCCCATTCCCTTCCAGCGGAAGTACTCGTTGTACAGGGAGTCGTCCTGGTCCAGGCGATGCAGGTAGGCAGCCAGCGCCCGCGGCGACTCGAAGTCGTCCACGTGGATGTGAGAGCGCTCGGGGGCCGCGAGCAGGTAGTCATCTGCCGGCGCTCCCATCACGATAGGAATCACGTTGTGCCTGAACGAACTTCCCAACTGTGGAATTCACGGACGGAAGGGTTTACGTAAGTTACGAACACATTACGTTTGTGTAATTAGCGAACACAAACACTTGTACCATCGGTCTGAAAAGTTTTATCGTGATTGTCGCTTTCGCGACCCTGATGGGTTCGCGACAAAACTTTTCAGACCGATGGTACGTCGAACCATACGAGTACAATCGTGAAGAACGACGTCGTTTTCGTACTAATTGACAGTGAAATAGAGTAATCGAGAAATCCTGGTGAAATACAGATATTTGTTTCAAAAGGTCCACAACTAAATGTCATGGGACAATTTTGCCCCATAAAATGTTTCGTTTTTAACCAAAACATAACTGAGATACAATTTGTAGCATAGTTATTGGACAAATATTATCACACACGTTACACTTTGTCCCACCTTTACGGTACAAATTGTCCCGATGTCGTGCTTTGCTTAAAAACGTGACATTTCATTGGACAAAATTATCCCATGGACATTTAGAGTGTCTTCCTGGTTTTGGTCCGCATGTATGAGGATTTATAGCCAAGATTATAAGCAATTATTTAGAAAAGCATTGCATCGCCATGCACAATTTACTGATAAATGGTCCAGGGGCCTATGCGGAAAACCGCGAACAAGAACACGCTTTCAAGTCATATCATTGACTTTAATTGACTTCAATGAGAATATAGTTGACTGGCACTTCACTTCAGTGTTCTCGATCGCACGGGGAAGGCTCGGGCGAGCGAATCTTCTTTCCCTCTTATCTCGTAGAAACGGCATAAGTGTGAGAAAGACAATAGATGCCCGGACAGGAGCTCGTCCGCTCGACTGAGAACACTGATCCATGGTCGGATCCTGGCAGCTCACCCTAAACCGTTGTAGAAGAACTTCTCCGTGATGTACTCCTTGCAGTTGGAGTTCTCGAAGGAGAGGTAGAACTTGTAGTCAGGGGCGGACTGGCCCGCCCCCCCCCCCCCCCCCCCCCCCCCCCGGGTCCCGGCCCCCCTGGGGGGTCCCCAAGCACGACGCACACTTGATAAAAAATGAAGCTAACAAACACTAAGAATCACTTCAATTTCGGTGACTAGCGCATCGCCGTAAAGATACCAGACTATAAGGAGTGGGGTCATGGTAAGGTCTTCTTGAAGCATATGCGGCATTATCTGCAGAGTTGAGCCGCTTGCTGACACTTTGATGTTTATGTGATTTGTTAAATATTTTCCATAAATAAACCGGAAATACGCAAAGGCGACGATTTGGTATTATAAACCCCTGGGAGGTAGGCAAATCCGGGCCCCCTCTACCTATTTCCCCGCCGGGCCCTTTAGGAGCCAGTCCGCCTCTGCTTGTAGTAGCGGTTCAGCAGGCTGAAACAGTCCGCTTCGCCGCGTGGACACGTGAACTCTCCGCACCTGCCGTACACGTCTACCTGGATGTGCTTGGCCAGCTCCTTCGCGTACTCCAGGCGTCCATTCTGGGCCTCGCAGTTGGACGCGAACCACGCGACCTGTGACAGGCATGACACCACTTTACACCCAGAGAACACTGTTCTTGAATCAAGCCAAATGATCCTAGTCTTTTCAAGACTAGAATAGCTGAAATCTTGGAGTTTTGGAGGATTGACTTTATTTTGGTGTGGTGAGAAGAGTTCAAGTAAGAAAATAAATTCCTTGCTACGCCCTGCTCGAAACAAGAAATATCAAAGAAATCCTTGACTTGGACGACCTCTGATGGGTTGTTTCGAACACTCTGACTCAGCAACGAATGAAGTCCGTCAAAAGCCCGCTCACCACTTGCCTTGGCACGGCAAAAAAGGCGTGGAATCAAAGGGTACTACGGTGTTTGTCGCGCTAGGGGGGGGGGGGGGGGGGGGGGGGGGGGATTACGGTGCGCCTCAGACGCCCGGACCCTAGCCGAGAGTGCAGTGGCAGAACGAAGGAAGGCGCAGTGCCAGTGCCGATGATAAGAACAAGCCGGGGCGGCGGCGGTCGTGCGGCGAGGAAGGGGGGGGGGGGGGGGGGGCATCGCCCCCTTCCTAATTACGCACCTGGGCATACCTTTACACAACTTACTATATAGTCTCAGGCCGTACATTTCCCAGTGCATGGTCTCACACCGCATTTTTGGCTGAGCGATAGCGAAGCCCTTACCCGACTTGGTCAAAAATGTTTTGTCTGTTTGTCGGTTTGTCTGTTTGTATGTCTGTCTGTCCGCGCGATTTCTCGAAAACGGTTTGACGAAGAAAGCTCAAATTTGGACTACATCTTTCTTGCATCATACCAGAGCCAACCTCCCCTCAGGGGCACCGTATCCCAAGCGGTTTCTTAGATAATTTTCACAAGTAGTCTAAAATTTAATATCCGCCAGTTAGGTGAGGTCAGTACGCGCCATGCGCCTGTCGTGGAGGGGCGGATCAGTGGCTCGAGTGGATCACGCTCGGTTAGGTTAGGTTAGTGGGGGCCTGGGTAGGTAGGGTTCAGGAGGTGAGGGTAGGTTAGGGCTGGTTGAGCGGCATTGATAACGAAAGGATGATGTGAGATACGTTTGGAAGCCAGAAAATGAGCGTGGTTCCGACCGTGCGGAGAGAGTGACGCCCGCAGGGCGTGTTACTGACTGATTGGCCCCGCTGGGTCGTAGTGGTCAGGTGACAGCCGCCGGCAGGCCAAGGTAGGCGTGCGCCAGGCGTGGAGTGGCGGAACAGTGATTCGCGATGAGCGAAGCCTGTTACGCCACGACGCGGTCTGGCGTACGCCTACCTTGTACTTAGAACCATGCATTAGAAAATGTTTGGTTTTCGCTTCCAACCACATGTCATCTACCACCTGGTGGGACCACTCATGGCCAGGGCCGTAGCCAGACCTTGATTTCGGGGGGGGGGGGGGGGGGGGGTCCAAAAATTTTCGTGTATTGATGGTTGCCTATGTGTAGGGCGCGCGCGCGGAAAAGGGTAATAATATGTATTGTGCAGAGACCGGGTCAGTAATTTGTTTACGGAAAAAGCTATGTATTGCTCTTTTTCGTGTTCTATACGTACGTTTTTAGCGCGCGGTGCAGCCGGCACACCCAGAAAAGTCGGTTCTTGGTTCAAGTACAGAACAGTTCTCAATCTTCATGTACTCGGCCTCTGCTCTTGACTTATTGGCAAGCCCATCATGTGCCGCGGGCACGGTCCAATATTGCTATACTAGACCTCGTAGCGTAGTGGTTGGAGTGCGAGGCTACGATTTTTGCTCTCGGCGGAGACATGTTTTTCGCGTACATTTTGTGCTCGGACCAAGGTAATTGTATTGGGGCCAAGAACATTGCTCTTACACGAATATCAAAATGCTCTCGAACCATTTGAGAGCAAGATGTTTTCATATCGAGAGCAACGTTCTTGTTCCAAGAACTGATTTTTCTGGGTGCAGCCCCACGCCGCGCCGCCTCAATCGTGTTTCGGGTTTATTAACGTGTTTACGTGTTTAGTGTTTAAACTCACATCCTCCGTTCCTCTTCCTGTCTCTTCTCCGCTCCCTTTTTCTTCCCTTTCCTCCTCCTCCCTTCCCTCTTCCCTTTCCTTCTCTTCCCTTCTTTTCTTTCCTCTCCCCTTTCCCTTCCTCCCCTTTGTTTAGTCGTTCAAGAGTTTCGGGGGGGGGGGGGGGGGGGGGGGTTAACCCCCCCTTCGCTACGGCCCTGCTCATGGCTAACGCATGGTGTGCGGGCACACATTTGTCACCGCGTGGTAGAAACGTGTATCAGGTATGCGTGGTCTCAGACCGCACTGTAAGTAATGCGCCAGGCGTGGACTGGCGGAACAGTGATTCGCTGTAAGGGAAGCCTGTTGCGCCACGACGCGGTCTGGCGTACGCCTACTTTGTATTTAGGTTTAAAAATTACTATTGGTCCCGCGCTTGAGTCGTATTGACATGTTGGATACCTCACTGACCTAAAAATGTAGACGAGTGGGAATGTGGCCACAAAGTTGTGGCCACAAAACGGTTAGCATTTTCGGACCGACTGTAGGTATAGTGCGTTAGTCACGAAGCCACCTGTTCGCTCCATGCGCATGCTGCACGCACCCAAAGGCCGCGGATTATCATATCATATCTCGCGGACACGGGGCCCCCATGGGTCCCCGTCGAAACCGACCGATGTCCGGCGGGTTTGCCTACCTTCCAGGGGCAGAATCACATATATCGCGCATACCGGGCCCCCACGGCCCCCCATGGGTCCCCGTCAAAGCCGACCGATGTCCGGCGGGTTTGCCTACCTTCCAGGGGAAGAATCACAAATATCGCGGATACCGGGCCCCCACGGCCCCCCATAGGGCCCCGCCGATGCCGACCGATGTTCGGTGGGTTTGCCTACCTGCCAGGGGCAGAATCACAAATATCGCGCTTACCGGGCCCCCACGGCCCCCCATGGGTCTCCCTCGATGCCGA